>QGSO01000169.1:1523591-1958197 GCA_011037825.1 Carya cathayensis
TTGTTAAACCTAAGGTTTCAAGTTTTGTGTAATTATATATTTACACATGGATTTTGATGATAACAAATGAATTCATAGAATAAAGGAGTCTCAAGCTCAAGTTATCTACACAATGGAGTCAAGCACATCAAGAAACCAAGCATGAGCAAGAAGGGAGCAAGTTCACATTAAAGTCATAGAATAATGTTGTAAATCTCTTTAAAATTCGAAATTAGGATTAAGGCTCAAAAATTAATATTTTATCATAAAGCATTAAAATACATTTTCCACATGTGCATGAATATTTTGAAAATTAAATTTGAAAATTTTGAAAGATAATTGATTGTCATCTTTCACATGTGCATGCCATGATTAAAGGGTTGAACTTTGAAAATATTAAAGATGATTGATTGTCATCTTTCACATGTGCATGTTTTATTTGAATATTTTCAAAAGTGATTGATGCTTTTCTTGACTTATGCAAAAGGAAGATGCCTTTGTTTGAAAATTTTGAAAAGTAAAGTGTGCTCCTTTTGTCATATGCAAAAAGTAAAAGATTAGGTTTGAATTTTTTGAAAAGTAAAGTGTGCTCATTTTGTCACATGCAAAAAGTAAAAAGATTAGGTTTGAAATTTTTGAAAAATGAATGATGATGTCTTTGACATGTGAATCTTTTTAAATTTGAATATGAAGTCTCATATGCCTATAAATAGATCATTTGAGAGCTTCACATTCACAACACCAAGAGCATACAACTCTCATTCAAAGCTTTCATTCTCTCTTCTCTAAGCATTGAGCCTTAATCCTTTTTCATTTTGAGAGATATAGGTTGTGCTGTATTGTTCTTATTTCACTCATTGAGGAGTGTTTTCTGATATTCTACCCACTATCAATTCTTGTATCAGTAAAAGGGTGTGTACAACCCTTGTGCGTGTAGAAAGTGTTCTACACAGGGAATCGTTGAATCACCACGTGTAAGGTGATTGCAAGTGTAGAGGGTGTTCTACACGGATCCTTTGTAGCGGTGTTGTTCAAAGGTGTAATAGGTTTTTACCTCCACCTGAAGGAGGTTGAATAGTGAATTCGGGGATCCTCAAGGGGTAGCTTGAGGCGAGGACGTAGGCAGTGGGGCCGAACCTCGTTAACATACTGAGTTTGATTCTCTCTTACCCTTACTCTTTATATTTATTGTTATTTTGTATTTTGTTTATATTTGATATTGTATATTTGATTTATAATTGTTATTTTTTTAAATACAACTCAATTCACCCCCCCTCTTGTGTTAGTCATCTGGGCAACATTAAGAAAAACCTAAGATTGTGACCCACCTTAATAGGCCTTTGAGTCCATAGATAAGCCCTACAAATATGGACATAAGGTCCATAAAATAACTCGCACCAAAACCCGCATCCAAGACTTACACAAATGGCCTAACAAGACCAACCCATAAAGCTCAAAAGCCTTGTCTTTTATTTTTGCTTTTCAAATGAGAACCACTTACACCATACCATTAGTTTCTTTCAAGCCCTAGTTAAACCACATGCCCCTAGGGTTCCCTTCCAACCATGCTTAAGCTTCTAACTTGAGTTAAGAAGCACCATTCATCTCACACGTGATTATTAATCTCAAATCTTGATTTTTGCATGGTTTTCTTTAAAAAAAATTCTTCACATTTATGATCTAAAGTTTTTTGCTTTTATTATTAATTTGCATTGTTCTTAGACTAACTTAAAAGGTTAGGATTGACTCACCACATGTTAATTAGAACCAAGCCCTGTCAATACCAAAATAACCAGTAATTGGCACCTAGGTGCACCATCATGTGCACTTTATCAAACCAACCCCTAGTCCATGCCATTTCCACCAAATTCTCAAGGGCAATTTATTATTCACACCTCACCACATCACTCAAGGTTCAGACTTGGCATTGGGCAAAATAGCTCCAAGAAACCAAACCAAAATCCAAACTATTCCCTTAGGAGGTGTAATTGAGACCCAACTAAATGATCTTGGTGACTTCATGAATTTTATGCTCTTCCTTGAGCCCCCTCCGCACGTCACCACCTCTTCCCTCCAATCCATAAAAGGAGTACTCACGAGCTTTTTGACCAATTTTCCCCCCAAAGAAATGCCAAAACTGATTAGCATTGGCACAAGGTGCCACTCGGCAACCACCTCTATTTCGCTCCCTTCCATGGCATGCTCCTAAATGATCACTTGGCAGCCAATCTCTCCACCTTCCACCACTTGAAAAATCCATCAAAAGGAGTCATCATACCTAAAAAAATCCATGGAGATAAGATAAAGAGGTGATGAAAACTGGCTAGCATTTGAAGACCCCTACTCGACAACATCTAGCATGACCTTGCTTATAATCCATTGTATTTTGTTTTGATTTTCTAAACCATGACAACACCTGCATCCTTACACACAATGCAGCACTTGGTCTTGAAGAAATAATGAGAGTTTGAACACTATTCACCCGCACAAAAATGTCACAAACTAAATTTTTGCACCTCCACACTCCACCACCCACTTTCACCAATCCCAAGATGAGACCTTCATCCAAACCCATGCCCCTCACCCACCATGAAGCCCTATAAATATCCCATTCACCACCTCACTTCCTCACACCACTCCTAAAAGATTTTCCTTTAATTCTTGAGAGCAATCCCCTCTTAGTGTGAAGATAGAGTGAAACTAAGTGTGTTTGAGAGTGTTCTTGAAGTGAGTTGTGTTGGGAGCTCAAGGGCCACGATTTTTGTAAGTAAACTTACCCTATCTTTAGTTTAGTGTTAGCATAGTATGTTAGGCTTTAATTTATGGCATGAGAATGAAATTTTAATTGACTTTAATAAAGGTAATAAAGGTTTACCATGCTAAGTGCAAACTGGGTCAATTTGGAAGTATTGAATGAATAAATTGCTTTGGGTAGAATTTTTAGCCATGCCAAGTCTTAATATGATTTTACATGATTCACTCATGTCTTGCAATAATTTTTGAAGGTTTAAATTTGAAATTGAAAGCATGCCATGATAGGTTATAAATTCATATCTTGTATTGATCATCTAGCATGCATCGACTTTTGCTTGATTTGAGTTTAATTCATGAAATTTTGATTAATTTGCCTAGGCTTGAATAATGAGCATTTAGGAAAAGCCTTATGATTGAGATAAGAATGAAAATGTATGATTTAGTTAGGTTTTGACATCTCTAGGTAAAATAAAGCTAGAAACATCATGCATATACTTAATGAATGGTTTAGTAGTAATTTGTCCTGAATCCATGCTTAAGTGTTGGGATGAGTTTGTATGACCTGAAGCTAAATTTTTAAATTGTCCATATGGTTATATTTATAGTTGCCACTTGATGAAATTTGGGCACACATGCATTTATAGAGGTTTTAAATTTGAAATTACATATATGCCCATAAGAGATGCATTTCACGGGTTGGATAAGTTTGATATAGTTGTAATTTGAATTTTGAAATTTTAAGGGCATAGATGACTTTAGAACATAAAAAACACGAGGTTTGTGAATTTTGGTTACGTTTGGAGACGAATTGCAAACACTGAAAATTTAGGGTCTTAGTGGTAATTTTTGAAAGTTTAAGGGCATTTTTGTAAATACTAATTTTGAACTTTTTTTTTTTTTTTTTAAATTATGAACATCTTCCTTAGTGATTCAAATCCTAACTTAGAATAAATTTGATTATAACCTCATCAATTCTCTAACTTCGGAAACTTGATAAGTTAGCCTCTAACTTGCACTTTGATAACTTATTAATGATTTATTGATTAATGTCATATTCATGATATAAATGTCATTTTGAACATGAAACATAAAATTATGCATTTGATTATTTGTTCACATGACGTGTAATTTTTGCATTTGAGCATATTATATGAACTGCCATTTTCATACTTCACAAACATATGTTATGAAAAATATTTTTAAGTATAGCATAAAAATATAAATTTTTGTCATGATCCTAAAAGCTAGGATGCGGAATTGTCATAGTGAAACTCTTCTCTCCACTATGGAGTGATAAAAATGAAGTGGTAACCTATGAGTTGATGAATAATAGTCAACTAGTTTTGAATAGAATCTTTTTAAATAATATCGAAGCAAAGCCAAATTTATGGCAGTTAAGGTTGGTATGTTCATATGTATGATGTACGGATGTTACGATAATGATGTTATAATGAAATGTTATGTTATCAATGCATTGAAAACGAGTCTATAGACAATGTAGTTTCAATATGAGTTGTATTTTGGTCACCAACAGATTTTCACAATGTATATGATGAACTGTGATGATACCATATGTTAAAATGTTAATATTAATGATGACATTAATGATTATGAAATGTTATATTTTTTAAAGATGAATAGGAAAATGTTAAGAAAATGTGCATCAAAATGTTTTTTATATGACTTGAAGGAATTTTGAGAAAAGCTGGAGTAGAGAATAATATAGATTTTCCTATATGTATACATATCATATTTATTATATGTCATGCATAATTTATTCTTGTGCACGCTAGTTGTTAACTTACTAAGATTTTAAGGAATCTCATTGTGGTAGTTCCATGACCATTATCCCCGAAATGGTAAAAGTTATATCAAGACTGAAAGAGATCGACCATGATGTGCCAATAGATACGATTGGTTGAGGAGGACCCGACTCAGAGTAGAGATTGAATTTGATTATGATGTTCATAATAGTAACTCTTCATACCTTAGATCATATGCAAGAGTTGATTTAACTGTTGAGACTTGATCTTAAGTACTTGTATTAAGGATGTGCAAGAGGTACTTGTATTAAGGATGTTTATTAATATAATTGAGATGTTTAGTTCATTTTGACATGAGTTTTATTTTAGTCATCTTTATTGCACACTCTTAATTACTATACTAAGATGTATTATATAATACCTCTCATGAGTAGAAATACGTACTTATGTGGTGCATCTCCAACGTTCCAATTCTCTTTTGAATAATTCTTGGCATCAGCCACTATTTGGCTTAGCCGGAGCACATCTTACGTGGCGTCGGGGTAAATTTCCAATTCAGTCCCTGAGCGGCACGGCCTCCCTCCACGTTCCCTCTCACAAGTTTCCCGAATTTCAAATCAAATCAGCCTCTCGGAATCTCTCCTCTCCCCCACGCCCAAATCTCTTGCCCAACAATCCTTCCCCCCCATCCCATCCCTATCGCCCACCCTCACCCCTAACCCCATAGCACAGGATATCGTCGTACCCTCCACCCCCATTCATAACCCCGTAGACCAGGATATCGTCGTACCCCCCACCCCCATTCGAATCTGTCGCGCATAATACGTCCTCCCCGCGTCGCATCACCTTCCGGTGTCAGTCAAGAGTTGCAACGCCGTCGCTTTGTCCAGCAAGAGAAGTGCCTCCCTCTGCACGGCGCCGCCCACTCCTCGAGTTGTTTGTTGCAACCAGCAAACCAGAATAACACCGAAAGGCCTTCGACGTTCCTCTGTTTCGCCGCCGCTTGCTCAGGGGCTTAGGTAAATGTTGTACCTAGTTTTCCTTCCAAATGATTTTGTTCCTCTTGTGTTTGTATTGTGTATTTTGGGTATTGTGAGATGGCTTTCGAAAGACCTAGGGCATGGACCAAAACCCTGTTTAGTGGCTTGACGACCTCGCTTTCAAAATTGTTTATTTACATTTTGAAGTCGAACAGAAGATGGAACAGACCATGGAAAAGAAAGGGTAAAAGGACCTTCGACGTTGACAACCCTTGCGTTCATAAACTTTTCCCTTGCTTGCAGAGTTGAGTAAGGAGTTCTGGTACTCTGCCTTTTCTTTAAGACTCTTTTTTATGAGATCATTGTATTATTTGCTGAAATAGATAATAGTTATGATAGTTCTATGTTAAAATTTTCACAGGATTATTAGTTTGTTCATTCTGGTGGACTAAAACAGAAAAGAATTAGCAAACTTGTAGTTTTGGTTTTAAAAGTAAAACAAATAAATGAAGAAAAGATGAAAACTAATCATGAAAATAATTTGGTAGATGACACTTGCTGCATGTGACGAATCATGAGCATCTTTCATGGATGGCTTTACGCGATAAGGATGTTTAATATTGTAAAACAACTTTGGTCAATGTGGGGGTTCTTTGAAAACATATACAACTTTAAAACCAGATAAGGGTATGCATGTGTTTAAGGCAATTTAATGTAGTAGTATAGATTATTTTTTGATTCTGGCTTGCATTCTGTGCAAATTCTTAGGAGATCCAAAGTTGCACAGTCACACTTGCTTGTTGGTAATCCAGTCACTTAATACCTGTCATCTCTCACGTGTCCAACACATTTCATCCCTTCTAAATATTTATTCGTGAGAAATATTTATTTAATATAATAACTTGTATCCAAAAAGCCAAATATGAAATGTTAATTGGGGGAAAGCTTTTAGTTAGTTTATCTGTTTTGAACATGATGTTGTTGGTTAAAAGCAAGTCATGAACAAAATACTTAGACATATAAGACAGGCCTGTACATCGCTTGGATCAAGATTTTTCCTGAAACTAATGGACATGCTTTATGACTTGCTGTACATCGCATGCTGCAGAGTGCTTCTTCTGCTTTACAGGAACAAAAGAAAAGGCTTAAAAAACATAGTAAGTCCCTTGGCTTAAAGTCATACAAAGTCTTCATTATATTTGTATCTGAAATATCTATCTAAGAAAAATGGCCATAAGCAAGAGTAGAAACAGCTTGTGTATCTCATATTAGGGATCCTGGTTCATTGTTTGTAGGTATTGAAGTAGCATTGTATTTTTTTCACATTTTAACCATATATGTATTAGTTGTAAATGAATGAACTGGAGCATTGTGTAAGGGCTGGCAGATAATATTTGGTGCAGTGGTTGAAGTCTATTTTTTTGGTTTTACCAGTCACATGATGCATGTTTCACGTGTTTTTGAATGGATTAATCTTCATAGACCATGATTAAAGATGCTGGTATTGCCTTCCTATACATGCCAATTATTAAAAAAAATTTCACGTAGTCTTTATTGCGCAGTCATACTTAAGCGGTCTATTACTATGTACGTTGATTCTTACAATTACATAGATAAACTGATTGTACTTGTCATTCGATTTTCAGAATCTTACATCATGGCATCATCCCAATCATCATCTTCATTTGGCGATTTTGTGATGGAATCACCAACTTGTTGGTGTGGCTTGAAAACACAACTTAAGACATCCCGCACTAAGTCTAATCCTGGAAGAAAATTTTTTGCTTGCCCAAAGTATGATACGGTTAAAAATCAACTATACAATAGTCATATTTGCATGTTAATATGAACATGTTCGAGTCTATTTGGTCACCCATGTTAACTGGGAGTTTGAACTTTGTGCAGGAGATGCAGGTGTGAATTCTTCGTTTGGACGGATATATATCATTTGCTAGATCAAAACATTCGGACTAGAGAGAATAAAGTTTGGAGTATGTGGGATGAGGTTTTGTTGCGCGAGTGCCAAGTGCAGAAAAGGGAAGATAAAGTAAATGAGAGAGAAACTCTTTAAAAAGCAAATAGGAAATTATTGTGTTTGTATTAGGTTCTCACAGTTGTAATAATTTTAGCTTGGTTTGGATAATTTGTATGATAACTTTCACATATGAAGTACATCGTTTTCATATGGTTCCCCACATGTAAATTTATGTCAATGGTATGTTTTGGTTATGATGTACAACCAAGGGGATTTTGTAAGATGGTTCCTGTACGTGCGTTAACTGTGATTATGCCTTGTATGAACATAATTGTAATTTTGTGGCATCCATGAACTTCCTGTGTAAGCTTCCAGCTCCTATCAATTAGCAATGATACAAAGATGCTTGTGTTCATATTTGACAGACTTTATCTATTTCTGGAATTTAAACAAGAATATAACATAGTAGTGGTTATACAGAACCAAATTTATTGCATTAATTTCTTGAAAATGCTGGTATTACATAAGCATCACGTTGACATTTCTAAAGAGACAGTAAAACCACACTCATTACCATTTAAGTGCATACAATCAGCCAAAGTACCCCTATTAAATTCAACGTGAATACAAAGATGTGCATACTATGTTTGCAACCACATTCACTACTACACTATGATAAACTGATGGCTTTAATCCACAAAAAGCTCCTTTGCATGTTGCCTTGCATCTTCCAGCCGAACAGCCAAGCGGTTAAAATTGAGATCAAATGTAAACAATCTGAACCATCATTGACAATGCCTTCTGAACATTACACAGGAAAAAAAATCCATCCAATTATAACATGGGTATTACAAAGCAGCCTCAATCCATCCAGCACCAGCAACCGAAGCTCAAGATTACAGCATGTTTGTACCTTTTTCATATAAAGTGAAGCTGCACGTTGACAAAAATCAAAGCAATATGATTAATTTCAGTCTGCTTCCTTTGTATATCACTGTTATCAAAGGGAAAAAACAGGCATTCATGCGAGTTCAGTAGTACTTACCATTTATAAATTTCAGTAAAACCACTTGAAATTAATCAAGTGAATCCAATCGAAGTATTATTTAACTTTAGATTATATTAGCCTGCATGGGATCCTTTATGGGGATAAACTGAATTCTAGGTGAATAGGACACCTAAGTTAATATGAATAACTTAACATGTATTTCTGGATTAGCTAGTATCAATCTCAATTAATCTCTAGCCTATAGTTTCAGATTAATAAATATTCTCTCTATGGTTGCCAACAACAGAGGGCCATAACTGTCAACTATCTATTTAAGTTTAATAGTTTTATCTGTCTAGAAATTATTATTCACATGTACTAAGAGGCAACGTGGACATGAAAAAATTGAAAGACTTGCATACCTGTGTTCCTGAAACAAAAAATCCAGATCAGACAAGAAGTACCTCAATTTTTGCATTATTGACCAATATGGTTCATATCAGTTTCACTTTATATGAAGAACCTACAAACATGCAAAACTTCTATAAACTATCAATATTAAATCAGATTACAATATTAAATTCTATAGCAACTAACATATTACCTATTTAAAATTTCAGTACTTTCTTTCATGTAGATTACCTGCATGCGCTGATCCTATAGATTGCCATAGCAAATAACACACAAACTCCCACCAGTGCTGCCTTACACCACTGCGAATAACAAGTAGTAAGAACCAAGAATTCCATACTTTCTGATCAATTAGTGTAAAAGAACAAAGTCAACTGTTACATACCCCACATACCTTCCAAAAAGACAACCAAATGACAACACCCCACATATTTACAATATGATTTATCATTACAAAATATCCATCCAATTGTCTCCATCATTAATAGGTACATTCTGTTTTTGGTTACCCATCTGAAAAATCTCCACAAAATAACCCAAAATTCATCCAAAAATTACACCACATTAGTAGTGGTCAACCATCTGCCAAAAAAAATATTTGTTTAAAATTATTATTTATACCTTCCAATTACATACAAGGATGAAAGTAGAGATCCTAAGTTATGATCACATCTCATTTAACCAAAGATATATAGATACCACTATGGATATAAGACCTCCTCATTCCCCAATGGCAAGCCTTGTGTGAGCACACTGTTTTGTGTTCCAGAATCACCAACTCTCTCTACTGTATGATCAGGTTGAGATCCCGGGCTGTCAACCAATGTTGTTTCATGATCAAATATCAGCCTGCAGGTCTAAATTGTAAAAAAGTATAGAAAAAAATCAATGAACTAGGTTAGTTTAATATGTTAAAAAAATGTTAATAAATACATATAAATAGCTGCAGTTTCACTTAATTAACGATACATATGTGAAGATAATTACTGGTTTCTTCTTTCTTTTTGTTGCCATCTTCTCAAGCGGCGGAACCTTTCTCTTAATTGGGGGTCTCCCTTTCCCTCGGACCACATTGAGGCTTAATATTTTCTTTCCCCTATCCGCGACTACGTTCTGGCCAACCATCGTTGATTCAGATTTCTCACCAAATCTTACATCATCTTTCAAATAAACTGGAACCCAAAAAGTCCTTTCCTCGTATAAGGACTGGAGCCAATTATTTTCTCGGAGATTATACTTATCAATTAGTTGACCCCACCTCTCCTCAAATTCCGTGCAGGAATGTGAATCATACAAAGCAGCCGGAATAGAGCATTTCAACCCTGTGCTGAAATACGAGTGAGATCCTAACTTTTCTGAAAGTTTGCACATTATATGCCATAGACAATATTTATGGCGGGTATCCGGAAATACAAGGGCAATTGTGTTCTTCATTGCCCGGTCTTGGTCAGTTATGATGGCTTTTAACGCTCGACCATTCATGCATTCCAACCACATTCTAAACAACCAAATGAAGGTGTGTGTGTCCTCACTTGACAACAAGCCAGCTCCTAGCAGTATGGATTGCCCATGATGGTTAACACCGACAAATGGAGCAAAAGGCATTCCGTATCGGTTTGTTAGATACGTTGTGTCGAAGGTCACAACGTCCCCGAAACATTCATAAGCAGCTCGACTACGTGCATCGGCCCAAAATACATTTCTTAACCTTCCATCATCATCAACGTCGATGTCATAAACGAAACCATCATTCTGATATCTCATTCTTTGGAAATAAACCCTAAGGGCTTCGCCACCTCCTTTGCCCAACCTTAAATGTCTAGACTTATCAATGAAATTTCGACAATCTTTCTCTTGGAATTTTAGGTTCTCAAATCCCCCAGCATCAACCATAAGAGAATAATAATTCTTATTCATTCGGATACCGGCTCTATCATTCACCTTGAGAATTCTTTGACTATATTGATCTAATCTCTTGTGAGATCTTAATAGTCTTGTCTTCTTGGGGCTGACAGTAATATGGTTGTGCATATTCTCAACAGTGGTCAGAACCCATTTTTCATTCTGTTTTAATGTGGCATTTACCTTCGCCTTACAATCCGTTTTAGTTGTTGGCCGTGGCTTAGAGATATTACTGTGCTTCGGTTGGTATTTTCCGCCGTGAGCACAACCAATAGTGACATACACAGGCCGACCATCATCATTTCTCTTCGTCCTCTGTGTCCTTACACCAAACCCCTCTTGCTTCGCATATTTCTTATAGTACCCCAAAAGCTCTTTTACACTCTCGAATTCCATCCCAGATCTTGGAGCTTCAACCCGTACCTCATCATCCGGGACAATGGTGCTACCCTCTAAGTCTTCATCTATGTCGAAGTACATTTCTAAAGATGAAAACAGCGGGATGGATTAGACCGAATTCAATGGGAGCATCATTAAAGTGAAAGCATACAGAACTTAAATACCATCAGTAGCATCATCAAATGTACAACCAACATTTTTTGAGAACTCTGTGCATTCGGGAAATTCTTGCAAAGAAGCATATGGATTGCCTGTTTCAGGGTCCTGAAAAAAAATTATGCAGTGTGTTTGGAACATGACTTCATCCAAGATTAATTCTGAAATTTGTTGGGTATTGGCTAAAAATGCAGGAATTTAGGGTAAGTAATACTTGGAATGGCTCTTCAACTCGATTAAAGTCATCCGGATTACTCAGTTGAGGGTATGACATATTTACATCAACTTGATTCTGTAATTATGGAAATAGTTAGATTCATAAGCATCTTTCAAACACACTTTATTTAAATTTAATAGACACTGAAACAGAGAATGGCTTCCTTCGGATTTAAACTCGAAACACAAAAAAATCAGCAATATATAAAACAAGAAATTTATGTAGATCTAATGTTTAAATGGAACGGTGCAATTCTCAGATTATACAACTGTCCTCATGAACACATTTAATGATGCCAATTTTAATAGATGAAACATGAGTGACAAAATAATAAGATTTCCAGCTTATCTTCTTTCTCCTAGGATGAAAATCTGAAGAAAAAAGGAGTGTATACAATTTTCTTTAAGGAATGCAAATAAGAAAATTGATGTACCTACATAAAATGCAGGTACAGTTTACAAAGACAACCAATAGCCCATGCAAAAATACTAAATTAAATTAATCACTTCATGCTGAAACATGGACATAAACTTTTCTTAAATCTTCAGTGGAGAGGGGAAAAAGATTGGTTAGAAACCAAATTAATCTTACTACTCTCCGGAGAATAGGCTCTGATGATGAAGAAAGTTTCTGCAGAGTATCCTTTAGATCTTATACAAATAAACTGCATGAAACCAGGATATTTTAATAAAAATATCCTAATGCCATCAACACTGCATGGGAAATACAATTCAGCTATAACAACTGAAAAACATAACACCAAGATATTTATATTCCAAATTCATTTTAAAATTCACTTCATATTAATAGGTATATGGGCAGCTCTTTTTCTTACATGCATAAAAACCTACACTGCTTATTTCTTATTTTCTTAAGCATCTTGGTTATCATAATGTTCACCATTCCTTAACCATATATGCTTGTGTTCACTGCTCATGTCATTAAACTGTGAGAATCATATTTAAAATCAAAAAGATTATGTGATGAATCTCTATCAGATTCGCATATTTCTCTTACTTGGTTATCATAAGATCAACCACTTTGTATTAACAACAAAATGCACAACTCAAAACTTCTACAAAGCATTTTGCAGATCCTCATGGCTCCATTCAGTTTCATTCTATGGCTAACTTTCAAGTTTCCACCATATAATGGTTAATAATTTTCCCACAAACTATGCACAGAATACCACATGGATAGTAAAATGCAGCACATCAATACGTCTTGTGAGGAAGATTTCTCTGAAAAATCAATCAAGTTCAGTAAACTTACCTGGAACCACTGGCAAAAAAAAATTCATGGAATTCTAAGGAGCACCTCTTGATAGACCAATAGACTATCAAAAAAGAAGATATAGGTAGCCACATCAAGATCAGAAATCAGAGAGTGAAAGGTCTAAAATCAAATCAGCATAAACACATCCATTTAGGGAGTCTTAATTCTCTCTGCCAATTTGGGGCTCACCCTCTCCATGTTTAAGATGTAACGAGTAAAGATTCAGGGAGAGGCACTGAGGCAGGGTGGAGCGTGTCCAAGCCCCCAGTGAGTCCACTCAGTCAGACCAACTTACAATCTCAGACTCAGTACCCCACCCACGTCCCTCTCAGTTTCTGCACACACTCACAAAGACACACCCCTCGCTTCTAGACAACTCATATCCCAGTCCAACCAAATCGAGGTAATCACTACTTTTCGAATGCACCAAAAGGAAGGCAACAGGCAATGTGTTAATATATACGTATTTAGGGCTGCTACAATTAGATTTCAAACTAAACTTTCACTCCAGTACAATAAAAACGATGCCTTTCAAAACTTTAATGAAAACAGAGGTCATTAATAGCAGAAAGTTTGGTTTTTTCTCCATGCCCTAACTCTTTCGAAACCCTTCTCACAAAACCCTTTTATTGCACCTCTCTCAGTAAACAATAACAAGTGAATCATATGGAACGAAAAATGGAACAACTTTTTACCGTTGACCAGGGACAGCGGTGAAACAGAGGAACGTCGGAGGGCTTTGTTACTCGAGGTTAATGTGTGATTTGCTCTGTCAGAGGAGCACTCAGGGAGTGGTGGCGCTGTGCAGGAAGAGGAACATCGCTTGGTCTCGCTGAATGGAGAGACGGCGTCGCTAGGCGGCGCTGGGCAGAGGAAGGTGATGCGACACGGGCATGCTAGAGAGGAGCTCTTTCGCGGGACAAATTCGAACGGGGAAGCAAATGACGAAAATCCATCCAACCGAATTACGTAACATACACAAAACACACCGTTTTGTTTAAAAAAAAAAAAAAAAAAAGAGGCAGCCACATAAGGTATGCACTATGTACAATGCTACAGTTGCTGGTCTATAGCATTACTCTTCTCTTTTACATGCCAATGAAGGGTTTGGGGGGCGTCACAAGATATTCAAGTACACCTGCAAAAAGGAGACCTTTACGTTGTACCTGTACCCGAATCCAAAGTTGATCACCTGACCCAGCCACTGCGAGACGTCTGTACATTCGTCCTGGGAGCTCCAACACCATTTGTCGTTTTTGCCTCTCTCTTACTCCAATCAGCCCATGGCGGCCAGTTCAACTCACACCCCGCCGATTCTCGCTCCCAAACCACGCTCAGCCTCTTCCATCACTTCGAGGTTTTCTAAACCCCTAAATTTTCCTTCGAAGCTTTCTGGGTTTACTTCGAAAGCCCTTAATTATAAGTCCGGGAGGAGGCTGGTGGTCTCTGCGAAACACGTGGACGAGAAGATCTCCGGCAAAGCGTTTTCATCCAGTGGCTCATCCCCTTCCTCAACCAGACCAAAGTTAGTGAATGGACACAATTTCAAAGTTTCGGTTATTTCTTTCGGTTTCATGGTCGTGATCGTATGCGTGATTGTTCATCTTGGTTTTCTTTTTTTGTTCTCTGTTTTTCTTTCTTTTTGTTGTTGTTGTTGTTGTTAAACTTTGCTCGTTTCTTATATCAGTGCTGTGATTTGGTCATACGGTTGTGGCCATACTGAATGTGATTGCTCGGCCGGGTCGATCTAAATTCTGTTGAATTGTGATATATTTGCCATAATTATCTATAAATTCACACGAGTGTAGTGATTAGTTGTGAATTATCTATTAATGTTTAAATTTTAGGAAAACATAGAACACACGCACACAACTTTGGTGTTTTGGTTTGACAAACATGTTTGGACTTGTAATTCAGCTGGTGGATCGTACTTAATTGTTTTTTCGAATTTTATTGTCCAACTATATATCGTTTATATTTCATGAGTGCACCATCTCATATATGAAATGAAAGGGACTGGGAAGATATCATTCATTTACTACATTGATTGAATAATTTTAGTATATCTGAGTTACGGTAGCACAAATGTACATTGCCTTTTTACCTTGTAAGATAATGGGTTTATCTTGCATTTGTTCTGGTTTAGGGTGAAATGAAGTAATTGGGAAATCTGGTTCTGACTTTGTCGTAGTGTGCCAGGCCTGATATCCTTTCTTGGTTATGCTACTTCCTTCTGTTATGTATCCAGGGTGAGAGGGCACACGATTTCGGTGTTTGTTGGGGATGAAAGTGGAATGATAAATCGGATTGCAGGGGTCTTTGCCAGGAGGGGATATAACATTGAGTCCCTTGCTGTTGGTCTGAATAAGGACAAAGCACTCTTTACAATTGTTGTCTCTGGGACTGAAACAGTTATACAACAAGTTGTGGAGCAGCTCGAGAAGCTTGTGAATGTTTTAAAGGTTATAACATAGCTCTTGTATTTTGTTTAACTGGTTATATTTATATGTTCATATTTGTAACAGGACATTCATAGCAGTCCATATCACAGACACATATAATCTTCATTGCATGTATGTCTATGTGTGTATGTATGACTTCTTACCCACGGAAGCCTTTTTTTTTTTTTTTTTTATAAATATATTGGAAATTCTAGATATACACTCATATTCATGATATTTGAAATTCTTCATCGGCATTATGCTTAAAAACTGGCTTAATGAGGTGTAAAATATGACTAGCCCGATCAAGCCCTGATATTTTCAATATTTTCTGCAGGTACCTGTATCTGCTTTTCCATATAAATTCTTACTCCATCATTCCTTGCCTCATTTGTGTTTTTCACTCTATAATTGGGTGCCTTCTCTTGTATACACCCCATATACCTGGGTTTGCCTGCGCCTTTACGATATTAATACTATTGACTTGTCATAAAAAATTTTGTTTTGCATGTCATCTTACATTTTCCTTTTTCTTTATTTTTCATGGTCTTTCAAGATTATATATTGAATAAGCCCCAAAAATCTTTAACTTATCACTTTTGATCTAATAACTAGGTTGAAGATATATCGAATGAGCCACAGGTGGAACGTGAGCTAATGCTCATAAAAGTCAATGCAGGTCCAGAGTACCGTCCCGAGGTAATTGCATCGTAAATCTTTACATGTTCAACATTGTTCTTGAATCTATTTAAAGATTCATTTCTTAACTTTTTTCCCATGTTCTTTATTACTGAACCTTGTTTCTTGGCTGATCTTTAAATGTTGATTTTTCTTGTATCTATTGAAATATTTGTGTGTTTCTATTTACTATTTTTCTTCATTACCAAGCCTTTTTTCTTGGCTGATCTTCAGATCATGTGGCTAGTAAACACCTTCCGAGCAAGAATCGTGGATATCTCAGAATATATGGTTACCGTTGAGGTGATTATTGGAAATATTTTACCGTTTCTCTTTTTACATGTGTCATTTATCCATTGCATGAGCAATTGAAAGTTGAACTCTTGTAAATTAGTTAGGAATTCCTAATTTTTTATCTATTTTCAGAAGGTTGGGTACGAGCATGTAAAACTTAGGTGGAAAATTATTACTACATATAATTTGAAGATGCTTGGGGAATTCTTAATTGAACTTCCCCAAAAATCTGAGAGGTTATTATTTATGGTTTGGGAAAAGTTCATCTAATCACCTTGTTAGACAGATTTTATGTTTGGTAGTGCACATCAACTTAGCATAAGAAGAATTTTGTCCTCTAAGACTATTGAAAAGAAGTGTGGATTTCTATTACATCTGTATACGCTAGCCACCTAAATGTATGCCTATATTATAATTGTAAGAATGCCTATTAGACACTAGGTTGCAGTTTTTCTTCATAATTAGAAACATCAAATCCTTGTTATCTCCAATATCACCTTTCTTCTAAAATTACATTTTTAATTGATCAGTTCGGTTCACATCATGAATTCCATTTGGAATTCTCAGTTCAATGTGTTAGTGAAGTGAATTGTTTGGTTTTAAAATTCGTTTAATTTGAAATACACCCCCCCCCCCCCCCAAAAAAAAAAAAAAAACACCTTCCTTGTATGGTCATTAAGAAAAGTTATCTAACTTATCCAAAAAGAAGTCCTAAAAATACAAATTAGATTCTTCTGAAATTGATATAGGTAACTGGAGATCCAGGGAAGATGGTTGCCATGCAAAGAAATTTAAGCAAGTTTGGGATCAAAGAAATTGCCAGAACAGGAAAGGTTCACAACTTACCTCGAACTTCTTGATAGATTTTCATAGTTATTGTACTCTTCTCTTCTCTTTGCTTATTGCTATATTCTCCTTCCTTATGATACATTGGTATGTCACAAGAATGGTATTTTGTTATTTGCATGTGTATTCCGTATGTTAACGTCTGAAAGTGGGTATACCTGGTAGATTGCATTGAGAAGGGAAAGAAAGGGTGCATCTGCTCCATTTCAGCGATTCTCAGCAGCTTCATATCCAGATCTTGAAGGAAAAATAGCTGTTGGTGATCCTCCACAGGATACAAAACTCAATGACGGAACTGATATGTCTGCAGGGGTATGAGCTTCAACCTTTGCCTTCTTGTTGGCCGTGTCTATCGATAAATACCCAAATTTCAGGGAAAAGTAATGGGTATTGTGGGAAAGTAGAGATAGTTAATGTTTAACTTTTGGATTTGGACATATGTAGTGGGACCAGAGAAAATGCAAATCAGCCTCTAATCATGGATAGGGGGAGCACATATAAAGTAACATATTGAGAATTAATTTCTTCTTTATAATTTTCATGAAGGGAGATGTTTATCCTGTAGAGCCATTTGATGGATTTGCAACCAGTCAAGTTCTTGATGCTCACTGGGGTGTGCTAAATGATGAAGATGTAAGATTACTTATCATTTCTTATTATCCTTCAATCTTCTTCCTCTTCTTATTGCTCAGATCACGGTCCACCATGACTGATATATTGGTTGAGTATTCAATTCCTATTGTTTTATTTGGAAGAAAATGGGATGATTGTCCCTAGTTTTCAGGATTTACTTTTGGGCTATACCTATTTACTTGGAATAAAATTCTCTTATTAACTAAAAAAAAAAAAAGTTTTCAGGATTTACTTCTTTTTCCTTTTTCTGTTTATATGTTTCTTTTTTACACTTTCTGGGTACTTGGTTCACGCCTTTTTTGAGTTTGAATAAAATCCTACTTCATTACAAAAAAAACTTTTAATTGTTGAAGTTTATTTATTTTTGATAGTTAAGTAAGAAGAAATTTTATTAGAAACAATGTGTAGGCGAAGCCCATGTACATAGGAAGTACAAAAAAAAAAAAAAAAAAAAAAGAACACCTAATTGGTGAAGTTTTTGATAAAAGCTATTGATTTTTGTTTTCAAACCACCTTTGGTTTTGTCTGACATAAAGTATTAGTGTATTTGAACTCATGTGGAAGCCACTACAGATCATCTCATTTTTAACTGCTGCACGACATTCCACGAATGTGGAAATAGTTGTAGATCTAGCCAAACAGAGTCTTGTGCTTCCCATAAAATATCTAAGAAAAGATAATTATGGCTCAACTTAGTGTAAAATTTTCATGCTATTGTGTTGTATACCATTTCATTCTTGGGATGGACAAGAAATCTCCTGGGGTGGTGGTGGTAAAAAAAATTGAGAGGCTTTTTAGAAATTTTTTATGGGATGGTATTGGGGAGAAATGAAAATATCACTTATGGTGAGTTGGAATAAGGTCTGCACTCTGGTGTCTTGTGGAGGTTTGGGTGTGCGGAATTTGAAGCTTTTTAATAAATCTCTTCTCGGGAAGTGGCTTTGGAGGTATAACAATGAGAATAATGCATTGTGGAAACAGATTGTTGATGCTAAATATGGAAGGATGTGGGGGAATTGGTGCACTAGTGGGTTTATGGAAGTCCATTCAATTGGGATGGAGGGATTTTATCAAAAACACTAAATTCAAAGTGGGGACTGGGTCCAATATTTTTTTCTGGCATGATGTTTGGTGTGGTGATTTAGCTCTTGAATTAGCATTTCTTAGCCTTTTCAGGATTGCTAAATATAAAGGGGCTGCTGTGGCGGATTCATACTTGTTTTCTAACAACATGCTAAATTGGAATGTGGAATTTACTGGAGATTTATAGGACTGGGAAGTGAGTGAAGCTGCTGATTTCTATGTAAAACTTTATGATTCTAAGATTGATCAGAACAGGGAAGACATGATGCAGTGGATTCATGATACTAAGTTCAGATTTTCTGTGAAATCCTATTACAAGGTGTTAAATAGTCATGGTAATATAACATATCCCTGGAAATGTATTTGGAAAGCTAGAGTGCCCAGTAAAGTTGCATTTTTTGCTGGTTGGTGTCGCTTGAGAAAGTTTTAACTACTGATAAATTGATAATTTGAGGAAAAGGGGTTTTTATGTAATGGACTGGTGCTCCATGTGTAAAAATGATGGTGAATCTGTTAACCATCTGTTTCTTCACTGCGAAATGGTGACGGCTTTGTGGAATGAGTTATTTGCAAAGGTAGGCATCGATCGGGTGATGCTCTTTTCATGTGGTGGAATTTTTGGCTTGCTGGCAAGGTGCAGCGGGAAGGGGAGGCAGTTCAGCTGAGTGAAGAATGATTCCCTTATGTTTATGTTGGTGTTTATGGCTTGAGAGAAATGGGAGGTGTTTCGAAGATCGTGAACGCACAATGACGGAATTTAGGGACTTTTTCTTAACACTTTAAATTTTTGGGTGAACAATCTTGTGAGAGATATCAACATTAGTAATGCTTTTTCTTAGTACTGTTTTTGCTTTAGCTTGTACTTAAGTGTATTCTTTTGTATACTTCCTGTGTACTTATGCTATACCTATTTACTTTGAATAAAATCTCTTTTTACCTCTTAAAAAAAAAAAAAAAAAAATCTCCTGGGGGATTCTGAAATCTTGCTGCTGATGCTTGTTGGATGTTCTTGCAGAGGTGATGCCAACTATCAAATTGCTTTCTATTTATCTATTTTGATGGCTAACATCTAATTGGTTCTTTAGTTTCTTTTACCTATTCACTTCTTAGGAACCTTGACTGCCTTGGGTAATTTGATTCATGTACCATCTAACATGAAGAAAGGGGACTAAGTTGTAGTCCGACACTCATAAGAGATAATATTTGGCATCTTACTCAACATCCTTGGTTGTGTGTGAAGAAAAAAGAGTAATGTTTTCCATCTTGGGTTTTAGCCTTGAGGGATTGTAATTTTACCTTGAAAGGTACATGAGCCTTTTTAGAAATCTCAGTGGAGTGGGCCATGTTTTGCAAGTTAAATAAATTTAGCTTTGAATGGTGATTTGTAAATATAGTTGATGTCAAGGGCCTATATCTAATTACAGTTTTTGCCTTTATGCATTATGACTGAACTATAGCCATGTGGCAATTGGTCAGATGGTGACTGTAAAACAAAATGGTTAAATAAAGTTAGTTGTTTTGTGATGCAAATTAATGTCGGGTTATTTTCAGACAAGTGGACTTCGATCTCACACTTTATCCATGCTTGTAAATGACTGTCCCGGAGTTCTCAATGTTGTTACAGGGGTTTTTTCTCGAAGGGGTTATAACATTCAGGTACTTTCCTTTTTTTTTTTAGTCGTCGTCATTTTTTCCTCTTTCCTTTTGCTTTTGTCTTCTACAATTAATGAAAGCTTTTGTTTATAAGGTTTCTTCATCTGCTAACCTACTTTCTTTATTTCATTTTATTAGAGTTTAGCTGTTGGAAATGCCGAAGTTGAGGGGCTCTCCCGCATTACAACTGTTGTTCCTGGAACAGATGAATCAATTAACAAGTTGGTGCAGCAACTTCATAAGCTAGTAGATCTTCATGAGGTAAGAAAATTCAATTAGGAGGAAGGATGTATTACATCAAATAAATAAATAGCATTTTTAAAACCCCATATTTTTAACATAGGCAAAATGCTAGATAGACTATACTTCCATCTCATTCTTATCCTACTCTGTTCATGTGGTATTCTCCTTACTCTTGAATTTCTTGTTTTAAAAAATAAGATCTGATCTAAGGGTTGATGGGCGGTGCAAAGTCAACACAATGGGATGAGAGTGGGATGAGTGTAGTATATAACACTACCTCTTTAACATGGATAGAAGAATTGGACGTTGTGCCACCTTCCCATTACCTTGATTTTTTTTTTCTCCTTAAAAAATCTCTCGTCTTTGGGTTTTCACCATTATGTAGATGGTAATGTTAATGAGTTGGTACATAAACATTTGATAGTTATAGATCCTCACTCAATAGTGTGTATATATGTTAATTATCCGTAGCTTCCTGTTCGACAGCAATCATGGTGGATCACTCTACATCTTATAAATCCCTTTGGAACCTTCATGCTGATGCTTTCTTGAGTATTTACTAGTCAAGTTCTGTTGATAATTTGTTGGCTGCAAGGAAATCTCCTTATAGAGCTCTTATGTCTTTTTTGAACTCTTAAGTCATGATTCATTCAGGTTCGTGATATCACTCACTTGCCATTTGCTGAGCGAGAATTGATGTTGATAAAGATTGCGGCGAATGCTGCTGCTCGGAGGGATGTCCTTGACATTGCCCACATTTTTAGGGCTAAAGCCGTTGACGTTTCTGATTACACAATCACCCTTGAGGTACTTTTTATTTTCCAAGATTTCACTAGAAATTTCTATTCGAGTGTTATATATTGCACCGACTGTGCACTAATTTTTATGTCATCGTCTGATGGAAATGTGGGTTTTCTTTGTTTAGCTTGAGTTACACTGATCAGCCTACAAAGAGTCCGTAAATATCATCTTGATGTTTTGGATTGACAAGGCCATCAAGATATATGTTAGAAGTTCCAAATGCAATGTCATATGGTCTTATTCCCCACCCCCACCACTAGTAGATGCCACCCCCCCTCCCCCCCCCAAAACCCCAAAAAAAGAACACTAATTAACACTTGTCTTTACTGGAAGGCATAATTATGATAATATTTGTGCGCTCTTTATCTGCGCAGTTAGAAATTATATGCACTATATTTCAGAGTGTGTCATGGAAAAATGAAGTTGTCTTTTATTCCAGTTTACTTATAAAAAATAAATCCTTTTATTCCAGTCAAAACTTTGTCTTCTCATTGTTATATGAAAGTCTTGTGATAATGCTTGGGTAACGATACTGTCACTTTGGTTGCTTGTACTTAGAAATTGTACGTCAAACTCTTTTTTCTGTCTGGCTTCTTTGGCAAGGCAAAGTTGCCGCTTTTCTAGAGCTGTAATGATGAACTGTCTTCTTCTTCCCTTTTTATTTTTATTTTATTTTATTTTTTTACTTTTTTTTCTGAACACGTTTAAAAATACTCTCATAGTCGACCTCTACCAGAAATAGAGCAGTTTACTTGTTCATGTCATGGCCTCTACTCAAGTTCTACCTATTCCACCTTGCAACAATGTCGTTTTTTTTTTTTTTGTAAATAAATAAATTATATTCATCAAAGAATAGGCAAAAGCCCGATACAATGTATAGTTGCCATAGCTAGGTATGAGCAATGGACATAAGAAAATCATGTAACTCTAAACCATTGAAATCAACTGCTATGGTCCAAGTATAAAGAGTTCTAAAAAATAAAGCTTTCAATTCCTCCATCAATCTCTCTTTGTCCTCAAATGTTCTTTCATTGCTCTCTTGCCATAAACACCACATGATGCATATTATAGGGATCATCTTCCACACCGCTTTTATCTATTGATTGCCTCTCAAGTTTGTCCAACTGGCCAAAACCCCTACCACTGTCCCTGGCATAACTCAAGCCAAGTCCACTCTACCAAGAACCTCATTCCATAATCCTCTCGCTATCTCAGAGTGTATTAAGAGATGGTCCACCGATTCACCCCCCTTCCTCCACATGCAACACCAATCTGAGATGATCATCCTACGCTTCCTCAAATTATCAGTTGTGAGAATCTTATCCAAGGATGCTGTCCACACAAAAGGAGCACTCATTTAGAGCACTCTGCAGTGCTCTAAATTATCGTTTCACCAAAGGAGCACTCATTTAGAGCACTCTGCAGTTTGTTCATCCATGGCCTGATCTATATAACTCAAAATACGAGGAGAAGCGCAAGACATTATTATTTCTAGTGCATCAAATGCCTTTCCATGCTTTACTTTTTCTTTCTATATTTTTTGCGGAGTGTTAAATAACTCTTAATGGATATTTTTAAGCATTACTACGTGGTAAAAGTGATTGATGCATGTTTCTTAGAAAAGGTATTTGGGGTTATTTTTTCGTGCTGTTACTGCTAAACGAACTTTCTTGCTTTCTTCTAGTATTTTCATTCCTTTTTAACTGTTGATATCAATAAAAATGCTGGTATTTGAATATCAGCTTACAGGGGATTTGGACAAGATGGTTGCACTGCAGAGATTATTAGAGCCCTATGGCATTTGTGAGGTTTGTCTTGCTATTTAACTCTCAGTTTTATTTTTTAAATGTAGCTCAGATGCTAGTATTTTAGGAGCCTCAAACTTTAATTTTTTCCTGAGCCAGTTTTTCTGTTTTAAGCCCCAAGATGGATTCTATTATGACTACAATGAAAAAGTTCAATTTCATGTGGGTTACCAATTTGAAATAATTTTTTGTCATAGCTTCAGAAGCGTTGTGCTATTTCAGTCTCATTGCCTTTCTTGTTTTATTTTTATAGTGTGCTGTCAGTCATTGCAACACTTTGATGACAAATTTTATGTTTATTCGCCCTTTATGTAGGTGGCACGAACTGGGCGAGTAGCATTGGTGCGTGAGTTGGGTGTCGATTCCAAGTACCTTCGTGGATATTCATTTCCTATATAATTTGATGACTCGGGGAAGCTTCTCTTGCCATGTTGGAGAAAATTGGGGGAGTTATAAGGTGTTGTGCATATGCAGTACCAAAATATAGTTGCCCGAATAAAGGAGGGCAAAATGGAATGAACGTTTGGGCCAAAGGAATTTCATCAGAGACACTGGTATCAAGCTTACGTTCCTTTTTTTCTCTCTTTTGTTTTATATTTTTGGGTGGAGGTGGGGGAAGATGTGTGATTTTCTATGGGATAGGTTCTTTTTTGGTCATGTCAAGAGTGTTCATTGCCCTGGCTTTTCAAAAGAATCTTGGGGTAGAACAGGCGTTGGAAATGGAGAAATGGAACAGCAATAGAACCATTTGCAAAATTTCGTTTAAGGTATTTGATCAGGAAATGCATACTACATCTGTACAAGTATGTGTTTTTTTTTTTTTTTGCATAAAAATAAGCAATATTTAGCATTGCAAGATTTTTCCAATTTTGAGCTCTGTAAAACAGTCCAACAACAGCTGCTGGTCCAATCTCAAGGCCTTCCGCTATGTCTTCACATGTACACTACAGTCCTCCCTCCCTCCCCCCTTCGACGTTATGGCAGAACCCAACTCCAGAAACTTGGGATAAAGGTGAAGCATGCCTTCTCCTTTTCCCAATCGGATGTTGTAACGTGAGATGGATCAACCCATGTAAAGGCGAACAACATTTTTTCATGCATAAATTGTTGCACATTGCATGAGATAAGATCATACCATATCGAGTTATAACGACCAAAAATTGTCAAGAGTTTGTGCACATTTTCGAAAGCTGTACTGCAACGATGACCTGCCAAATATATATATATATATATATATAAGGATAAAAGGGCTTGGACAGAATTTGTCAATTTGAAACTTGTATAAATTATTTTTAGATCCCACTTGAAAAAAAAAATCACTTTTTTTCAAAAGGCAAGGTGCATCCTATATATTATTCATATTAATTCCACAATTCTTCATGTTGTTTTAGTGGTGTCAGTCTATGTATGACTGTTCATCCGGGTTCCGACCCGGGAATTCGGGTATACCCAGACCGGAACTCGAGTGTCAAATTTGGGCCGGAATCCTGATCGGCTTAACCCGGGTCAGACCCGATCCGAAACCCAGATGAATCTGGATTGTTCAAAACCCGTATTCCGGGTTGAACCCGGTTTTTTTTTTTTTTTTTAAAGAAAATTGACAGAAACCACAAACATTTGGTTAAATTTTTCTCTAATAAAGAAATAATGTCGAAAACATTTTTTTTTTTTTTACCTAAAAGTCTATATTTCAAGAAATTATGTTGAAAAGCATAATAGCATTGAACATTGTTCAATTTTTACCATAAAAAAGACATTTTTTATGTTTAAAAGCATATATTTCAGAAAATCATGTAAAAGAAACTAAAGTTAGAAACTAATTACCTTTCTAACTAAATGTATGCAAAAGAAAATATATCCATATTACATGCAACATACAATGCAAACTACAGATTAGATTATTTAGTATTTATACATTACATTACATTAATAAACACAAAATTACAATATATGAGTTACAAAACACAACTTTGAAAAATCTTCTAGACCTCCTTCCTCTTTGATGATGCTGAAAATCTGCTGGAATGCACCTTCAAAGACCACAATTTTTTTAACCTCCTAAAATCACAAAACCATATTACTTAGCAAGGAAAATAAATATATATATTTTTTGGAAGTGTTGGAAATACATAACAAAAACTAAACCTGTTTACACAAGAGAGTAATCGGTAATCCCAAGGGTACATTACTTTCATCTGATTAAACCCTGAATTCATTTAGTGTATCTACATCACATGAATTAGATAAATAATCAATTTCTCAAAATGATACATGGCGCCTAAAATTGTTTGCACTCAAGGGTTATGAAGATAGAACTCTGTCTTCTCTTCTCCATCCCCACGAAGCGTCCATTGTCTTCTCAATGAAGCATCCACAAAAAAGCATCCCCACGAAGCCCCCATCGTCATACACAAAGTCATTATCAAGAGGTAACTATAGCTCCACTTCCACTAAAAACCCCCAAAAATTCAAAAAGTACCCATAGAAATCAGAACAAGAAAAAACAGGTCTTTCCCATCGTCTTCTCCACAGCGAAGTATAAAAAACATCCATAAAAGCATTATCAAGAGGTAACTACAGATCCACTTCTAGTAAAAATCTCCAAAAATTCAAAATGTACTCTAAAAAATTAGAAACAAGAAAAAAGGTATTTCATCCACTCGACAATCCCAATACCCCAAAACAACTCAAGAAAAAACTCATTTGGAAGCAATAATTGGAGAGCTGACTGGAAACCTATTTCTTATCTCATTTTCCTTTTAAGTCCACAAGTGGCTAAAATGGGGAGCCCCAGTGTAAAGCATCAAGGTAACCACCGAACAAAGACTTGTACGTTGGGATAATAATTAGAATGGTAGTGGCTCTTGAATTTGTAAAGTATTTAAAACGAACTTACATAAACATATAAAAAAAAAACATTCTTGGATTCGATACCCACGGCTCTTGCATTTTGCAACTAAACAGATCTAAACATCTACATAGCAACAAACCCAATCTTCTAGTGCTTAGAAAAATGTTTATTTTTCCTCTGTTCAACTAAACAGATCTAACCCATAAAAAATACTCCTCAAACCTTCAAAAAATTCTCATCAAAACAAGCCAAAAATCAACAAAGAGAAAAGAAAGAAAACATACCCAAACGTTCGGCATCGCAGATGGCAGATCTAGCCAAGAACTTCCATCGTTCGGCATCGCAGATGGCAGATCTAGCAAAGAACTTCCACCGTTCGGCATCCCAGATGGCAGAGAGGGAGATAGAGCAAATGAGAGACAGATTTTGGCAGGGGCTAGGGCATAGCAGAGAGAGAGAGAGAGAGAGAGAGAGAGAGAGCAGATGAGGTGTAGGGCATCGCCTCAACATAGACCCCAGAGAGAGAGAGAGAGAGAGAGAGAGAGAGAGAGAGTAGAGCAAAGCAGTCTGAGTGAACCTGGGGCGTCTCGCGCGCGCGCGCGCGGGGGGGGAGGGGTGTTGAGCGGCTAGGGTATCACACAATGTCACAAATTGTTGCTTTTATATTAAACCCAGGTACCGGTTTTGAATCCGGTACCCGAGTTTTAAAACCGTATCCGGGCTGGATAGACCCGGATTTACATAAGCGGGTACCGGCCCGAATTTATTTCGGGCCGAAACCCATAACCGGAATCCGGTTTTTCCGGATTCCGGATTGGGCCGGATAAAACCCGGCCCAGATGAACAGCCCTAAGTCTATGAGAGTCAATACTGGATGTATCATCGCGCCACATCAGTAGTGTTTCGCTAACATTTTCTCCAAAACGTCACCAATGATGGAGATGATGACCCGGGGAACAATAACTGTTTCCTCGTTACACAACGTGCAGACGTTCTTTCCTCACTTCAATAACATAAGCATTGATTAAGGAAACACAACTCCTGGGAACGAACACCAACATCTAAATATGTTCCCATAAAACCTGGAGAAGTAGCATAAGGTGCGATACGCCGATAACAATAGATAATCTCGTCCAGGGGACCTAAAGCTTCTTGGTTATGAAGTTGAATTCAAAGTCATTCATTCACGAGCAACTACCACCAGCTGTTTTCCAACATTGCGGCCGGTGAAGAGCCCTACCAGAGCTGCCGGACCACTCTCGAGGCCTTCAGCTATGTCTTCCACGTATGTTATCTTCCCTTCTTTGATGTAAGGCAGCACCAACTCCAGAAACTGTGGGTACTTGTGATAGTAATCGGGAACCAGGAATCCTCCAATTCTGGCCTGTTTTGGAATCAGATTCATTAAATTGTGGACACCTTCGTGCTGTTCAAGGTTGTACTGTGAGATCATCCCACAGGCAGCAATGCGGCAATGGTTTCTCATGTTGAGTAGCACCGCATCTAGCATCCTTCCACCAACATTCTCAAAATAAATATCAATACCTTCCGGAAAATATCTGCAAAGAGAACACAAGGCGCTATTTATTTAAGTACCAGCAAATCGTAGACTACAAGATCATACCCTATATTGGATTACATAATCACATAGAGTAAAACTTAAATATTATTATACCATTTTCCATCGTTTTCCCAATCACACAGATGGTACTTAGATGGTGTATCGCCAATAAGGATACTCAAACTCCCAAGTTTGGGACAAATAATCTGGAATGTAAACCATTTTTCTTTACTATATTAATTTCTAAAGTATAAAGGTGAAGGGATATCCTCCTTGTTGAAAACGATGATGATGTCCAGTGCTTGCTCCATTATCAAACCAGAGGCCTTAAGTCAAAGCCTAAAAGGATATTTTACACATTTTAGAACACACCACCACTTACCTTTTCAGAGCTGCATCCAAGTCAGCCTCTTCTTTGTAGTTGAAAGCCTCGTCGAACCCAAACTTGTTCTTCAGCATATCGACCTTATATTGCAGGAAGGGCAAAGGAAAGCAACAAAATACAGAAAGATCCATGTTAATGAGTTTGACCTCCCAAATATTATATTTTTTGGAGTATGACAAATTGAACAATAGGTTAATTATCTGCTATCACTAGTGGAAGGGGGATACAAAGTCAATTTTGACATGAATATTATGTATCAGAATGACTGCTCCCTTCTATTTAAACATGACAGAGTTAATTATATATACGCATATATATATATTTATTTATGTATGTGCCCGCAATATTTTTTTATTTAATTAACAAAAATAAACAAGAATGGCATAACAACTTGATAGCTCTGAACTGATGTTGGGTAGATAGAGGAAAAAATTCAAGTCTTGAAATGAGTATTGGGAATGAGTGGACAAGAGATCTGTATCCACTTGTGTCCAATATGACAAAAATCATTTGCTCTAGCCATTAAGAGGATGGGAGTTCTTTATTTGGGAGTTCAAGATACAGACAATGATAGATTAGAACGACTATGTATTCATAACACATAATTTAAATGATACTAATAGCTGGATCAAGCACAACCTTAATAAGCTACATTAGATTGACATGTCGAACCCCTATAATCAGCAGACTCACCTTATCTTTGCTTCCAGCACTTCCAACAACATAGCAGCCCAAAAGCTTCGCAAACTGCCCAACAAGCTGACCGACTGCCCCAGAAGCCGCTGAAATGAAGACATACTCTCCTTTTTTAGGAGAGCAAACCTCATAAAATCCAGCATAAGCAGTCATACCAGGCATCCCTGCATATAATACACACATTAGATGATTATCAAACAAGATGCAGCATAACAAATGCTCATCAAAATAAAGTCAGCTTAGTCAGCCAGTAATTCCAGGGATCCTGCAAGGTAACTGTAAGTGTCCAGACTGTTACTACCATATTACCAAATATTCTATATTAAATATATAATCTTTTAGACAAACATCTGACCATTTGATAACAGGCACATAAAAAAAGGGGTCATAGAAATGGATAAATTCATCTTATATTTCACAAGAGCATAATAATCTATCTACATATATATATATATATATATATAGAGAGAGAGAGAGAGAGAGAGAGAGAGGTGTCTTCACTTTGTTCCTGAGCAAGAGGGAGAAAGGCGGCTTAACTAAGAATGTGAACACCATCGGGGAGCAATTGAGGTGCATTTGATTGTCTTTTTAAGATCCCAATTCAAGAGAGAACGAGTTCATATAAAAAGCTAAATATTGCACCTATTTACCCATTTTTAGATCAGTATGGCCACAAAATTAACATTCACGATCAGGATGCTAATATTACTATTTGAGTTGTTAAAATTCTTCTCTTATAACAGTTCCCATGGGTTAGGGGCCCTACCGGCTACCCCTTTAAGTGGTAAATGAAACCAATTAACAAAATGATAGTGATTCCTACATGCCAACCTAACATCTATACAAAAAAAAATTATCCAAACATATACAAAACAAAATTAGACGTGGAAACCCAAAAACATTAAACACGCCAAGAATTCCAGTATAGTAGGAAATAGGAAAGTAATTGTGTTAAAATTAGAATTGGAACGTCAATAGCATTGAACTTACCAAGAATTCCAGTATAGTGGGAGAGAGGAACATCAGTGTGTTGAATCTTAAAAAGGGCCTTAGTTGCCGACAGGAGACTATATTCTTCCCACCCAGTTATCCCCCAAACCAAGTCGCCTTTCTTGAAGTTTGGATGCCCAGAATCCAAAACTTTAGCCACTCCATATCCGCTAATGGGCTGCATAGTTTCAATATGGAGGTCGCAAACCAATCAGACGGTTCACATCACTTGTGACTTTATTAGAAAAATAATTTAATTTAACCTTCCAGTTGAATAAAGATCTCCAATACTTCAAAAAAAAAAAAAAAAGTACATGAAGAAACTACAGATCTCCAATACTTAACAAACTCATTATTTATATTTAATTTATTTCTTCCATGGTTTTAGAATTCGACGATCACTTTGTAAATAACCATTGCGAAAATTGGATCTTCTTACTGTGTTCCAAAATTCAAGGTAAAGTAATATCCAAGCGCATGATGAAAAATGAAGGCCATAAAGATCCACAACATATGGCTATTTCGGTGTATGTACGAATACACACCCCAATATAAATTGCAACTTCGATGAACAAGACGACTAAAATTATGTGAAAGAAATTTTGACTTGATCGAACCCCAGTCCGTGCAACATCCACAAAAATAGAGAGAGAGAGAAATCAGAAATGAAATGATATGACAAAAGGGTCGGAGAGACTGACCGAGCCGGGGTTGAAGGAGTCGATGTAACTGGCATAAATGGGCGGGTTCATACGGTTACGCATGTAGGGATCGCAAGAAAGGTAGAGGTTCTTGACGAGAACACCATTAGAACCTTCGGGGACCTGCAACTTTATGGTACTGGCGGTCACGTACATGTCCGACTCCTTGGGAAAACCATTGACATAGTCCCTGAATATCACCTGCTTGTTTCTCACTTCCTCACCAACGCCATCACTCGCCATTGCTGTACTCTCTTTCCCTCTGTGTAACGCGTATTCCGTGAAGGTGGGGAGGGAGTGGATGAGGAGCAGTGACGGGGGAGTCAGGGAGACCGAGAAACAAAGCGCGAAAGATGTGACTGAAATAGCGTCCGACACATTGACGCGAGGGAGCGAAGATAACCCAGTTCTGGCAGTGGAACACCGTTTTCATGTTGCGTATGCGAGGGTTCGGCTTGGGTCCTGTTACTTTTAGAACAGGAAATCTCCTGTTAAGTAAATCGACGTCGTATAGATATATTCTTCTCTGGAAACACTAGCCACTAAACATGTATATATTTATTGTTTTTTTTAGCTGAACTCGTTTGACGTATTCTCATAAAAATCATTTTTCCTTTCTCGTAAACTACTTGCTCACATAGAGAAGAACATACAGCAAATACTTGAGATATTGGAACACTGGCAAGAATCGATGTGTATATATCTCCCTATTTTTTCCATACACTAGCCACTATTACTGAATAAATATCTTATATCTTTCTTATATATTGGCCACCGAAACTCATTTGGAACACTGGCAAGAACTAATTGAAACTGGTGTAATTTGTAATCTGGTGTTATTTATGAAATAGTTTGTTGTTGTTGTCAATCTAGTTGAAACTGTAGGACAAGTGTTTGTAAAAAGTACTCATAGAATGTGAAGTGGGATATCTTATTCTAGTTTGTAATATGTTACTCTCAAAGGTGTAATTAGTAGTTATATTTATCGAGTTTGGCTTTCAATAATTCAATTTATAAACAATACATATGTAAAACTTGTGCATCAATGCACCAATACTTGATATTTTCTCCAATATACAAAAAATAGCCTCAAAACTACTTCATTGTATCCTTGAACCAAGCATAACCATATCATGTTGTCTAACAGCACATACTTCAGTTGTAAACATATTTCTTGGAGGAAATGATATGGTGAAACATAACTTAATCTTGGAAGAAGTCCCAGATACTCGTGTCTTGAACATTTGTACTTGCATGAGGACATGATTTACTCATGGTATCATGTAATATTTCAAATTAGGTTCCACAAAGTCATAATTATTCAACGAAGATGAAGATAATATTGTTAGTTTGGGTAACATAAAAAATTACTCAATACTAACAAAATAAAATAAAAAACATTGGTTTTATGAAGAGTACCTGATATAGTGATGAAGAGTAAATATTGTAAGGGTCATTAGCATTTGTAGAATCAGGTATATAAAAATCCTATTTCATTTACTTGTGATCAGTAACATAATAAAATTTCCTTTACTCTAAAATCACCTTAAATGAAAGTAAAAAAAGAGAAGTGCAAGGATTAATACCTGGTATGGATGACATGGAAACAATGGATTGGAACTATCAACTCCACTAACTTGCATAGATGAAGTTACACTCTGACCAAATTTTGTGTTTACAATCACTAAATTAAGATTGTATGATAAAGGACATATATAAATTTAAAGTAGAGTGTCAAGATTTGTACTTGTAAATGTTTATTTTCTTGTTGAGGTTGGCTGTTGCTACTTCTTCTTTTTCCTTTAGCATCAAGCATACGCTGATTTTCTTGTGAGGGACGGTGGCCGCTAATTTTTTTCTTCTTTTTAACCATCTCAAGGCAACTTTTGTATCGACGTCTTCCTTTACAACCCTGCTTTTTCTTAAGACCCTTAACACTTGTGGTTGTAATGTCCTCTAATGAATGTTGTTGAGAATCTTCAATTTGGCAAATATCATATTTTTTCCTGAATATATCTTCAATCTTTCCACTCAACTCATTATAATTTCCCAATGCTAACATGTATGCTTCTTCACATTCAACGGCTCGACTAATAAGCTTGACATACAAGGGGCACAAAGACTTATATCGAGTTGTGACTTCCAAATTAGTGTCTATTATGATATCATGTCCATTGAAGTCTTGCACACTCTCATTTTTTGCTTCTTTTGTCCATCTCTTAAGGATGTATTTTTCTGGAAGCACTTTAATATCCATAACATCAAGAATTTTTAAAGCATGACTACACAAAATCCCACACCTTTCAAACTTCCTACAACTGCATGAAACATTGTTTTCCAATGAATTCCATATGACTCTATGATCTTTAGGCTTCCCATATATTGAGACTACATATTCATGAGACGAGTCTCTTTCACCACGCTCTTTAACAAAAGCTCCTTGAAACTCTTCATATTGCTTTTGAAATTTCAAAAATAATTGAGAAGTGTATGTATTTGCTGCTTGCTTCAACATAGGTGATGCAATCTTAATTCTTGGTAACTTTTGCCTCAAGTTGTACTCTGCTTGCAACTCTTTGTAGCGTTTAGCATCGAGTAACCTTTCAAAATGTGTGAAGAATTTTACAATATCATAATCCGACTGTAAATAATCCTTTAGATCAGAGTTCAAACTTTCACTCAATTGTGTGGAAGTCATTCCTGCAGAAAATGACATCTTCACATATGCTTTTGCCCATTTTTCTTTCAATTCAAACAATTGTTGTAGCCAAGAATTGTCACATACATTGTACTTATGAAGCATAGAATCCCAAGCACTGAATAACACTTCTTCCTCTTCATAAATTTTAAAACATGCATTAAAATCAATTCTAAAGCCACTCTCACCTCTTAATAAATGACCAACATGTTTCATAGCATTTTGCATTAAATGCCACTTACAAAGCCGATGATAGGTACTTGGCATTACCATTGAGATAGCTTTTGCCATTGCTGGATCTTGATCAGTAAATATTGTCTTTGGTTTCTTACTTGACATTGCTTCAAAGAAAGTTTCAAACAACCATTTAAATGACTCTATGGTCTCGTCATAAAGAAGTGCAGCACCAAATATAGCAGTCTCTCTGTGATGATTAAACCCAACAAACATTGCAAGTGGTCGATACTCCTTGTTAGTCCTATATGTCGTATCGAAAGAAACTACATCACCAAATAAATTATAATCAACAATCATTTGGGCATCTGCCCAAAAAATATTTGTTATCTGCTTTGCAGCATCTAATTGTACAGCATTATAAAAGGAAGGATTCTCTCGTTTTTGCTTTTGGAAGTATCTCAATAAACTCCCTGCCTCGCCATATTTTAGCTCTCGTTGTCGTTTGTTATGAAGATAATTCTTCTGATCTTGCTTGGTGTAACCAAGAGCATCTTTTCCACCAACTTGCCTACCCATGAACTCATAGGAATCCTTCAATTGTATACCACTATCATCTGCCAAATCAATTTCCAATGCTTGTGCTTTTGAAATCTTTCGTTGTGATGGCATCATGTGAGCACATTGTGGAATATGGAGAGCATGATTATGATTGAGCTCAATACTATGAATGCAATATTTTTGCTTTTCGTTATCATATCGAATTATCATATGTGCTTTGCAGCCTGTCCTTGTTTCAGCTCGCTCATATCTTTTTTGTCTATCTCTCTCGCATTGGGCTCGAAGTCCTTCTTTACAACACACGAATTTTCTTGAAGTCACCAAGCCATCTACTTTTCTTTTATTATACCACTCTCTTCGAATACTAAATCCATAGTTCCTTCCATACTCATTATAGAAGTTGTATGCCTCTTGTTCAGAATCAAACTCAAGTCCAAGCTTTGGTGTATGATCTATTACCAAAGTTTGATCATTATTCTTGATTATCTTTTCCATATATATTACGGTCTCTGAAAAATTACAATAAGCACCTAAACTTTAAGATTCACATCAAGTCCTTGAAAGTGACAAGTACTTGTCCAAAAGAAAATTTAAAGACGATTGAAAACAACAAAAACTGTCTACACGTTAGAAAGACATTGGTAAACACAAACTACAGAACTATAGTCGACAAAAAAGGCAAGCACAAGCGACAAGAAAATCAAATAATGGCTTTGTCGTAGAGACTGGAAGACCAAACTGGATTTAAGGAAATAATATGCAGAGTAAAAATGGAAGAACCTTAAGGAGATCAACTCAAATATAAGGAAAACAAATAAAATGAAAAAACTTTGAACAGAGAAAAAAAGTAGATTTACATTTATAAATAAAAGAGTGAAAAGTGCAGAAGCAACAAAACAAAGGAGATTTACATTTACCAATATCTCAAGTTTTTGCTGTTTGTTCTTCTCCGCGCAAGCAAGTAGTTTACCAGAAAGGAAAAATGAATTTTATGAGTGTATGTCAAACGAGTTCGGCTAAGAAAAATAATAAATATATATATGTTTAGTGGCTAGTGTATCTAAATTTTTCACATTCTCGCGCCAAAAAGAAATATATCTATACGACGTCGATTTACTTAACAGGAGATTTCCTGTTCTGAAAGTAACAGGACTCAAGTCGAACCCCGTATGCGAAGGGTCGTTTATGAACTTTTCTTTCAGTATATTATTTAGTTAAATATTTTTTGATACGAGAAATACATATATGCTTAATAGTAATATTATATATAGACGTATTGTGTGTAAGTATTATGTAATTATTTAAAAAAATAGAATTTATTATTAAAAAATTAATTAATTTTTTATATAAATTCTGTATTTATTTATTTTTTTAAAAATAATTATATAATGCTTATTCACTCGTAACTGTAACTATTATTTTTCATTATATAATTTTTATCGTAGCAAAGCATGTACTTGTATTCGTAACCAAAACTTTCTAAAAAGAAATAAACAAGGAAGGATTTTTGAAAAAAAAAATTTGAGATGTAATTTATACCAAGTTTTGCCAACGTGAGTAGAATCAGTAGATAGAATGAGAATTAATTTGGACAATAATATTTTGACATGCACTTTGGTTAATGTTACATATGTATGCAAGTTTCCAATACTCCATTCCCAAAAAAAAAAGAAAAAAGAATCAAGCATTAAAAACCGAGTTGTTTCACGTGAGAAATGCACCATTAAAAAGAAGGTGTGCAACTCTCACTCTCTATTATGTTTTGTTAAAGTGAAATGTTTTATTAAAAAAAAAGGATTTTATAAAAATAAACTCAAAGGTGATGTATAGGCAGTGGTGATTAAATTTTCAGCAAATTAAATGATAATTCGATTCTATATATTATGATTGGTTTGCAAAAACAAAGTCTTATCAAAGAGTTTTGAAATACGTTTCGTTTTGATAATAAAAGTATTTTATCTCTCATTTTATTTTATTTTATTATTATAATTTTATTAAATTTTTATGTAAAATGTAATAAATAATTTAATTTTTTTAAAATTTTAAATAAAAATAATATTTTAATAATCCTTTATTTCTATTTATCTCATCTCAATTGATTATCAAAATAGATCAAAAATTTGTGATTCGCATAACCCCAATTCTCTAAAATGGAGCTATTGAATTCTAAATCTCATATTCAAATGTATTAAAAAAAAGAAAAAAAACTCACTATCCCGGCGGAACCGTAATCTTTCATCAATTTTTAAGATACGGCAATAAATAAATAAAAAGGTAATCAATTACCGCAAAATAGTATCAAAATCATTTGTGCACATTTGACTAAAGTAATGACAGTCATAGAGTGTGTAAATGTTGCGTAATTATTTTAAAAAATAGTGGAGTCCATGATTAAAAAAGTTATTTTTTTTTTCATGTGGATCCCGTATTAATTTACTTTTTTCAAAAAGATTACACAACGCTTACACAATCAAGACTGCAAATATCATTTCTCCATTTGACTAAACAAGAGATGGGCCTTGGGTTTCAGACTGTTCTGATTGGGAACAAGATTTTAGTCTACTGTGGGTTCCAATGGAGTTGAGAAAAGTACCTTATTCTGGAAAGTCATGTCATTCGATCTTGAAAAATATTTTAATTATAAAAAAATTACATAAAAATAAATTTATAAATTAATATAACTTGATATAGTGCATTAGATTGTAAAGTTATCTTTAATGCAAAATAGATCTAACGTATCACGTGAAGCCACGTTAATTTATAAGTTTATTTTTATGTAATATCTTCATATCTATAAGAGTTCTCTTTAATCTTATATTACGTTATCATGAATTTCCTCGATTATTTGAGTTCCCCATTGAAGAGGATGTGCCCTAGTCTCCCATTCCCATTATACGAGATTCCAAAACTCATGAATGTTAGCAAACCGGATATAGAAGAACAATGTCTGAAGTCGAACCGCTGAGCTCCGCCACCGAGTTTTCATGGCCAACGACCTTCTCTGCCACGCTATTAACTAAACCCGATGACTATCTTACTCCTTTCTCTCCTCTCTCTGACTAGGTTAATGTCCTCGTTGAGAATGGGAGAAGATGGTTAATGGTAGAAGATGGTTAACATGTGAACCATCGTGTTGAAGTTTGTGGGTTGGTAGGAATTAAAGAAGGGTCGTGGTCCATGGTTCAAACAGAATAATGGCTATGCGTTTTAGAAAAGGGAAAAGGGATAGATATGATGATTCTCGCATAGGCTGAAGTAGGGCTTGGATGGTTGTGATATTCATGTTCCTAGGGTTGGTCAAGGAGCAAGCAACAAATGAAAATGACAAAAAGAAAGAAAACGGGGCAGTTAAAAAGGTGTTTACAACTAGTTACCATCACTGGTAATTCAAAATCAAGGCACATGCTCTGAATAATCAAAACAAAGTAAGTTTGCCAAAGGAAGACTGAATTGGGACGACCGAAGAGATCCGTTATAAATACAAAACATTTCTTCATTTTACACATTTGTAATTGAACACATAAAGAGAAGATTGTTCATATACATATATTGCACACCATCTTGCTCCATAAAGACGAATGGGTCTCAACCCTACACGGCAATAACAAAGTGCAGAGACAAATCAATCCACATAATACATCTGACCTGGGTATAACATCATCTTTGCAAAACTCTTATTAAACGGTTCCCCTTTGGAGAGGATCAATGACAGAATAGGCTACCTGGTAACATCATATAGAGCTCAAGAAGATGCGGTGGTGGTAGAGGAAGATGGATTAAATGCAACCTGCTCGGCACAAGACAGAACCTCATGAGGCCCTGCCTGCTCACGGCCAACACCCATAAGGTCAAGGTAATACAGGTAATGGGAAATGATGTTGTTCATGGAATCAATATCACCCTTGCCGCAAACAAAGTCCCCATAAAGAATGTTCATTGTGGTGCCAAAACCAGGAACACGTTTAGCCAAAGTGTCATTCTTGGTCGGCTTCCAGTTGCCAATAAAGGCATCATGGGCTGATGGCTGCGACTTCTTGATTGGGGTCATCCACCTCCAAATTGCAGCCTGGAAAGCAAGGGTAGCATTCTGCTCAATGTATTCTGGATGATTCAACAGGTCTGCTTTCAAAGCCTCCCCAGCTGCACCATAGTTGTAGTTCCTGCAACCAAAAATAGTTAAAGCATCATTTTAGCAAGAGAACTTAAAAATACGACCAATTACTGTTGGTTTTTCTATGAATTAGTCCATAAATAAAATGATCCCAACTGGTGTATGAGTCAGTTGTTCCATGAAGATGCTTAGTGTTGCGATCTGAAAACTTATGTACGAGACAAGTAGGTTATTTTCATCAAGTTCTGTTATATATTAGGTATTTTTCATCGCATGACACAGATCCTTTAGTAACAGGACAAAACAGTGTGATAAACTGAAAGATTGAGGCGAACAACAGGAAATAATAGACAGAAAAGAAAAAGGAAAAGGAAACAGTTAGGTTTGATTATGAACATATATACCGACCAGTAGATAGGCAAGGCACCACGGCCGTAGTATTCAGCTCCAGGAGCACAAGGGTAGGTGAATTTGTAGGAGTCTTCGCAGTATGACTGGCTGGGACTCATTTCCTTGTTGAAGCAAAGCCCCCAAGCGAGGGGTCCTCCTGTCGCCACTCCATAACCACCTGGAGATAGAACCCAATTAATTAAATTCACATCTCACCATGGTGGCTAATCGTCAACGAAATTATAGGAACAACCAAAGAAGTCCTAGTAAATTAATACCAGTTCCTCCAATCCAATAAATTGAATCAAGCACCCAGGTAATCAAAACCCACTCTACAATTTCTATTTATCAAGTAAATTCCGTTGTTTAATCTAATTGCCAATAGGTTGTACATACCCCAGCACTCGATATAAGGAAACACATAGGCATTTAAGGATAAAAGATCCTAAATTTCTTATAACCATTTTTTTTTATAGGAAAACAATAGTTAGGAAAAGCAAAATTCGTCTAACCATTATTTTCTTCAATCTTTTATTTTCTATAAATCATTGTATCTCATTCAGTTCTATGCCGAGCGGAAAGTTCTGAACCAATAATTATCAGGACACAACCGTAGTGAGGAAGCTTAGAAAATCAGCTACCCAGATAACTGAATCCCATAAAAAACCATTATCTATAAGCAGAGAAAGTGGAAAAAAGAGTGTAACAGTACGTACAAGAAGTCTTGCTGCCTACATGGGCGAGGAAGGCGGCGATTTCCTTCATCTTCAAAATCTTGAGGCCGGTGGTGCCGAAGCCGATGGGCTCATAAATTGCGGCGGCTGTGATGAAGGATTGGTAGTCCCAGAAGCCGACGGCGTGAGCCAAGGGAGAGTTCCTCTTGGAGAATAGATTCTCAAACTGGTAGGTCTGGAAGTAGTCGGTGATGGTTTCGTTACAACAGTAAATGGACCACCCCTTGCACTCCCACCCTTTGTCGCACATCTTCTTCCCATTCACAGTCTTCACCTTCGTCACCGTGTCCGCATCGCATTCTGCCACATTCACTACCACCACCAACATCAATCCCAGAACCACGACAATGTCCCTTCCCTTCATCTTCGCTGCGAAACTCTTGACTCGTGCTGTGTTACGTCGGGTCGTATCGTATCGTATTCTTTGGGTGCAATGCAAGGAAGATAAAGAACAAAGGAAGGAAGCAGAAGAAGGGTGTGCTTGGCGGTCTTTTTCTCTTCTTCTGGCAGCAGATTCTGAATTTCTGCGTGGAAGAGGGACCCGAAAAGTGCTTAAAGAGCATGCAACTTTGAGGGTTGGACGGTGGATCCTGGAAGAAGATGCTCGTAGTTTAAGTAGCCCCAGCCTCCAACCAAACTGCTCCACCGACAAAAAGGGACGGATGGAGTTTCTACTTGGGCCTTTTGTGGAAACCTGTTAGGCCCATCAACAGTGCAAGATTTTCTTATTTCTCATTTCTTTTTAAAACGAAAGAAACAATAGGATACTTGAACTTCAAAATTGAGGTTCTAATTCACATAAATCATCCTGGTAAAAAGACCTATAAGGTTGATAAAAATTCCTTTAAAGAGTAGAATGTTGCGGACTTGTTTAAGAACTAAAAGTCGCTCAAATATATACATTTAAATATGAAATATACACGTGCGAATGTGAGTAGTTAAATCTTCAGATAATAATTATTAGATACACACGTAAAGAAATAATCAATTTCAAACTCACATAATTAAGTTTTTTTTGTTTGTTAAATGGTGTTCTAACATGTCATCTTCAAGCGTCTATCAGAGACTTTTAAACCTTAATTCCTCAACATAGGGATAGACAGTTTCTTCTAATGATGGAAGTAGCTTTGCTTAATCTTTGTATGCCAAGCAATTTTCTGAATTCAAGTTTTAATATTGGCCCCAACGCTTTGCTACCTTGATGAGATGCTCCAGATCAATGCAACATTTTCCATACAGTTTCTGTCGAGCATACTTGATGCTACACATGCAGTTTTAGATGTAAACGGTATAAACATAAGAAAGATACTACACTCGATCTTTGTCCATATTAGAAAAGAAAGTATGATACAGAGCTCATATAGATGAAAGAATGGCTCAAGTTAAAAGCAAGTCTCTTGACTTGAACGGGTATGGAGATTGTTATGTGCATCTAGCCACCACAGCATTAACGTACTTATTCCTTATTACATATCATTTCTCTCTCTCTTTTTCTCTCATGCGTGTAAAAACAGTGGTATACTGACATTTGACATAGAAAATTAACCCGCAAAACACAAAGACAGGAGGCTCAATGGAGGTCGGTCACTCGCGGGCAACTAAAACTACTTGTTTTCCAGCACTGCGGCCACTGAACATTGCAACAAGAGCTGCAGGGCCACTCTCGAGGCCTTCAGCTGTGTCTTCCACATACACTATCTTTCCTTCTCTAATGTAAGGCAGCACAAGTTCTAAGAACTTGGGAAACAGGTGATAGTAATCGTACACTGTGAATCCTTCTATTCGGATCCGCTTAAATACAACTTTCAACAAATGCTTTATGCCATCAGGCTCCACAAGATTGTACTGCGAGATCATTCCAGCAACAGAAATGCGACCGTGGAGTCTCATGTTGAGAAGAGCTGCATCAAGTATTTTGCCCCCAACATTATCGAAATAAATGTCAATGCCTTCAGGGAAGTATCTACAGCATTCGGGAAAAAATCATCGTTATTGACATTTATCAAGTCGATAGCTATGCAAACTTCTTGGTCAGGTCCCGTTATTGAGTGGGGAAAATTGTAGTTTCGGGGCGCTTCTCCAGTTGACAACTAAGACAAATATGCAACTGGCATTCTGTGCCATTGATTTGTTTATGACTGGTTATTTGCAAATTGTATACTGACCTTTTCAGAGCTGAATCCAAGTCATGCTCTTCCTTATAATTGAAAGCGTCATCGAATCCAAGCTTGTTCTTTAGTATATCAACCTTGTTCAAAAACAAAAGCGAGGCATAAATTGATGTTTATGCTTAACAAGAGACTCATTCAAGCAGCACCCTACTCTCTCTCTCTCCCCCTCTCCCCCCCGGTCCTCCTCCAAAAGAAAAAACACTGGAAAATTAGGACCATCTAGTAGGGTTGGTCTACAAATCATAGGCCAATATTTACTAACATGTCTCGACTTTTACATCCCCTGTTCTTTAAAACAGAGGTCCAGGCTCGCATGGAACAAAAAGATTGGAACCCAGCAATGTGAAGCCATATGACCAAGTTAGGAGTCTAGGGACTAGTGGAGTTTGAAGTTTCATGTTTTATGAATTGTGTAAATTTCTGAAACGTTAACAGGAGATAGAAACTACACTTCATTCAGGGTCAAGAAAACAACGTACAATGAGTAGAACTGGAAAAATCAGTTCACGGTCAGACAGAATATATGCTGTTCGTCAGAACCCTTTTAAGATTATATACACGAAACGATCAGCAGCTTAAATCAGAAAGACTGGTAGAATAGTATCGGAAGCGGGCATCAAACAGGGAATAGTTAATCTTTTATCCTTTTCTTTCTAATTTAATAGATGACATAACACCAATAGAGGTGATACCTTTTCCTGGCTTCCAGCACTTCCAACAACATAACAACCCATCAATTTAGCAAACTGTCCAACCAGCTGACCAACTGCGCCATATGCTGATGAGATAAAGACATATTCTCCTTTCTTGGGTGAACAAACCTCATAGAAACCGGCATAAGCAGTCATACCAGGCATACCTATGCGCAAAAGCCAATGCAATTAAATGGCTCATTGAACATATCAGGAAGCCACATGCATTCAATGGAAGAATCTATAGCTGTCACTATTAGCATTACTAATTTATCTTTAATTATTTATTTATTTTCAACAGAATTTCCAAGTCTATATACAATATTTATATGATGGAAAAAGTAATATAATTTAAAAAAAAAAACGGTTTCTTTTGAAACTCAACCCAAATTCATCGAAATTTCATCATCCAGTGAGCAAACGACTTACCAAGAAGTCCAGTATAGTAGGAAAGGGGAAGATCAGTGTGCTCGATTTTAAAGAGGCTTTCGATCAGTTTATTTGTGATCAGACTGTATTCTTCCCATTGGGTTACTCCCCAAACCAAGTCTCCTTTCTTGAAGTCTGGGTGCCCGGAATCCACAACTTTAGCCACTCCATACCCAACTATTGGCTGCAGGTTTCAACAATAGAAAAACATGTTAAACCAAGTTCCAACCAAAACAGAGCATGCAGTAAATACGAATAAATCTAATTGAAGGTGATGTGTCTACATGCAAGAGAAAAAGAGAGAACAACATAAGGGCGGGACTTACTGAATCAGGGGCGAAGGAATTATAGAGGCGATCTGGGGTTTATTTCCTTTGTGCCTCGCATGTAGGGTTCGCAGGAGAGGTAAAGGTTCTTCACCAGAACTGCGTTCGAACCATCTGGGACCTTCAAGCGTATGGTACTAGTGCCAAAGTACATGTCCGATTCTTTAGGATTGCCATCTATGTAGTCTCTAGCCAGCACCTGTTTGTTCTTCACTTCTTCACCATGATAATCCGCCATGGTTACTTATGTCTCTCTTGCTCGATCTTTTCTCTACAATTTCGTGTGGTAGTGATGTGCTAGAGGTTCTCCTTCTCCTTTTATAGGCAAGAAAGCCACCATGTCCAGGTTCATACAGAAGCGCCGGTGTAATCATAATATTCAACTCTCGTAAAAACAAAATATCGTAAATTGTAATTGACGTCATTACTTACGATTTTCCAAGACCGTTTATTTTATCTTATTATTATATTTTTATTTTTATATAAAATATAATAAATAATTCAATTTTTTCAAATATTAAAATTCTTATTTCATCTCATCATCCAAACTATAACTATTCATTCCCTTAACATAAAGCATCTCGAATTAATCTAAACAATGCAAAAACATACCATTCACGTTAAATGATAAAATTTTGTTTGTCAAATTTAAAATTTAAATTTATACGTATGAGTAATTTATTAAATATGCTCTATAATTTAGGGGTATACCCGCATTTGCGGGGGTGGGGTCAATCCTTCCCCGCTCATACATATGTAGGGATAGTATTTCCATTTTCTACCCCCCACCGAGGGGCCCCTACCCCACCACCCACTCATGCTGGAGCGGGGTAGCAACTATCTACCCCTACTCTACACTATGACTTAAGAATATAATTTTTCTAATTCAAATAAAAGAAATTACATAATTTGTTTGTGTATGAATTGATTTAAGCGGGTGGATGAGTGTCCTCCGTGTAGAAGAATAATGATATATTTATAGGACATTCAAGATAAATGGGATTGCTCAATTATTAATCATATAACTTATTAAGGTATTTTGATTAGGATTCGTTTGTTTATATAAATGGGATAGAATTAAAGTTGAATAAAATATTATTAAAATATAATTTTTTAATATTAATTTTATTTTAAAATGAAAAAAAAATTGATTTATTTATTATAATTTATATGAAAATTTGAAAAAATTATAATAATTAAATGAAATGTGATGATTAAACTATTCCTTAAGTATTCCAAATCATTAATTAATAGATTTGATGAAATGCTATGATTAGATAAAGTGGGGCTTTATACCAAATTATGCTAATATTATAAGAAATTGAGTTGGAGAGAGTAGTAGTTGTGACAGACGTCACAGCTTACTTCATCGTATGTGTATTTTTAATGGAAAACTCTATTAATGCATGATAATATGCTCTTGCACCGTCGAATTGATAAACGATGACAAGATATGTACTGCTATACCACTATATCACGTCATTATTTATGCTAATGATATAATTTAATTTATAAGATAAATTTTATGAATTATTAAATCATAGAATTTAAATAGCATGAATGACATGTTATATGGAATATAATAATTCAGTCAAAATTACGTTGATGCCAGCTTAATTGTCAACTATTTAATTGATATGGCATTATCACGTCACCTCGTGCATATAACACGATTCAAATTTAATTGACAAGCTAGTTAAATTAGTTAACGCATGTCAGATAAATGGCCAACATGTAAAATTGTCTTCTTCTTTTTTTCCTTCTCTCTCTCTCTCTCTCTCTCTCTCTCTCTCTCTCTCCAAGCAAGCATTATGTATAGTTTTTCTGTAACAGCCCGCTAAAATTATCAGTTTTGGATTATTTCCCGACAGCAATCACATCTCTCTTGTCTTTACCCTCATATGGAATCACGCGTATAGATTATCTTTTCCGTAAATCACGTAATTTGTTCTTCACCGACAGCTGTAAAATCATGAACAGTTTTATCCTAAGCGTTGTACCTCGATGGCGTTTTTCCGGATCTTATCCATCGAATTTCAAAGTATTAAATAAGCTTGTTTTTAAAGTAGCACAATTATAATAATTTAATGAGTTCTGAAAATATTATAATTGTGGATATTTATTTAGATTAAATATTTTAATTGTTTTAAGATATTAAGAGGTTTAATTTTACGTTGAAAATTCTTATTTAAATTTAAGTGTTTTATGCACTTTGATTAATTAACGGTACTTTATCATTTTTATATAATGATGAAGAAATATTATTTTTATAAATTTTAGTTTATAAAATAATATTCTACCTTAATTCATCATAGTGTTTTATTTAAAGTGTTTTATTTAAAATAAGACATTTAAGCGTTTTTAATCAGTGTTTTAACTCACTGTTGGTTTATTTGAGGATCCCGAAATGTAGAATTGAAGCGATATACTCTGGCCCTACCTTTTTTCTCTTCACTTTTTCTCTTTTTCTTTTTATTTTCTTTTTTTCTCTCCCTTTCTCTCTCTTTGGCCGACGGATGCGTGAACTCTCCACCATTGCCGTTCGGGTTTGAGCTCCAGCCGGCGCCACCTCCGGCCGCCGGACCCCACCTCCCACTCCGGCCTCTCCCCCTCCCTCCGGCGAGTCCAACCACGCCGGTGGTGTACTAAACCGGCCTCTCCTTCTCTCTCTCTTACCGTTCTCTTCCTTCTTGTCTCATTACCGTCGCCGCCCCTTTGACCGCCCGTTTCTCCGCCGTCCGGTGGAGGTGTCGTACACCGTCCCCGCCATTCTCTTCCTCTCTCACCAAAGTTCATCCCCTCCAATTTTCAGAGCCATCGGACCAGCCGTTAGTCTCCGAGAGCCGCCGGAAGTTGCTGCCCCTGCCCTGTTTTCTCCCCTGTTGCCGATTTCTTTCTCCGCCCAGAACCGCCGCTCGCCGGCGGCGTGGACTACACCACCCACCCAGATTTCTTCCCCTCTCACCGGTGAACATCCCCTCCAAGTTTCACCTCCATCCGAGCCACCGTTAGCCGCCACTCTCGCCTCCAAACAAATGGGTTTTTAAGGTTTTTCACCATTTTGGACCACCATACACGGCCAAATCAGCCACCAAGCACCACCATTGGACTCACCTCATCAAGGGCTTCCTCCCCATGTCTTTCTTTTTCCCAAACTCTCACTTTTTTCATATGGGTTTCTCAAAACACCCGTTCGGTTGCACCACCGTGCGCCGCCGTACACGGCCACCCGTGGTGTTTCACCACCACCATCTTGTTCCTCTCATCCTCATGAACCTCTCCAAGAAATTTCATGGCCAACGGAGCTTCGTAGAGCTCACACTCTCCCTCACTCTCCAAGGCCAAAAATGGTTTCAAACGGCCGATCCGCCGCCGTTAGCCACCGTCCGACCACCACCTCACCACCACAGCTCCACCACATGTTCCTTTACCTTTCCCTAGCTTTCCATGAAGTTCTATGGCTTTTCGCTACCTCGCGTCTCCTCCGCTCACCGTTCGGAGTTACTATTCACGGCGTGACGCCGCCGTGCTCCGCCACCTTTGACCACCACGAGGCGACCGTGAGTCTTCCAAGACCACGCCTAGCCTTTCTCAAGCCCAAACTACCACTTTATGTGGTGGACAGACACCGTACCGCCACGTACGCTCCTCCGACGCATGTTCGTGACGAACAACGAGCGACGCACGGGTTATCCCGTCGATGGTATAACCTTCTATCTCTAGTTATTTTACGTTTAAAATAGTTAGTTGGTTGGTTTGTGAATTGTGTAGTTGTATTTGTGGAGTTCGTTGCGTAGTTGTGAAGGGAAGTGTGGTTGTGAAGTGTTGAGTTTGATTGTGTATTTTGTGGACTGTGCTGTGAAGTATAGGCGTGAGATGGATGCCGTAGATGTGATACGGCGGGTTGTGTGAAGAGAATACGCGTGTAGCGTATTCTGTGTAATGCAGCGACGCGCCGCGCGACGTGCGCTGTAATGATGTGTGTCGTAGAAGGAAGGGAGTACGCATGTAGTGTACTCCGTGTTGTATGGCGATGCATCGTGTGATGTGCATCGTGTTGATGAGTGTTGTAGCGAAGGAAGTACGCGTAGTGCGTACTCCGTGTCGCGTAGCGATGCACTGTGAGACGTGTATCGCAGTGATGGGTTTTGTAGTGTGGATGGAAGAGAGTTCACGTGAGTGTACTCTGTATTAAGTCGTGAAACACCGGATGGCGTGTCACGAAGGGTTGGATGGCGTAACAGAGAAGTGTAGAGCATGGTGTAGTGTTGGGAAACTGTATGACAGTTCCCGAAGCAGTGGTGTTATGGATTATAGTCTGGGGTGACTGGTGTCATCTTGTGGTTGACTATGGCTAAGAGTATATGGATTGAGAAAGGAATTGTTTGTTGGTTATTATTGATAATTTTAATGAACTTGTTTTAGTGCAAAGGCTTTATGAAGTCAAATTATCTCTTCTGGGTATAGTGAAACCTCAAGTTGCCGTGGTGTTGCAAGTGCTCATAATATGACAATTGAGTTCAGAAGTGAAAATCTTAAGGACTTGAGTGTTCCTCTTCCAGCTGTTGTGCAGTTCCTCGTGTTTCGCCTCTATTCTCATAGAACGCGACGATCGAGGTAAGTTAGCCTCAACTTACTATCAGTTTATTATGTATGTGTGATGGGTAAGGGAACTACAATTTATGTTGTATGTTATAAGTATGCCATGTTAAGTATGCCATATGATACATGTATGCCATGGAATGTTTATGATTAAATCATATTATGCAATTTACAAGTATACGCCATGTTAGAAAAGTATCTGATATTAATTAATATCTCATGCATTAAGAAATATAAGATATGTTATGTTACGTATAATACGTGGGGCCACAACAACTGTGGAGTACGTATTATATTTTATGTTACTTATAATGCGTGGGGCCACAACAACTGTGGAGTACGTATTATATTCTTATGTTACTTATAATGCGTGGGGCCACAACAACTGTGGAGTACGTATTATATTTATGTTATTTATAATGCGTGGGGCCACAACAACTGTGGAGTACGTATTATATTTATGTTACTTATAATGCGTGGGGCCACAACAACTGTGGAGTACGTATTATATTTTATGTTACTTATAATGCGTGGGGCCACAACAACTGTGGAGTACGTATTATATTTTATGTTACTTATAATGCGTGGGGCCACAACAACTGTGGAGTACGTATTATATTTATGTTATGTTATGATAATGCGTGGGGCCACAACAACTGTGGAGTACGTATTATATTTATGTTACTTATAATGCGTGGGGCCACAACAACTGTGGAGTACGTATTATATCTTATGTTATGTTATGATAATGCGTGGGGCCACAACAACTGTGGAGTACGTATTATATTTTATGTTACTTATAATGCGTGGGGCCACAACAACTGTGGAGTACGTATTATATTTATGTTACTTATAATGCGTGGGGCCACAACAACTGTGGAGTACGTATTATATTTTATGTTACTTATAATGCGTGGGGCCACAACAACTGTGGAGTACGTATTATATTTTATGTTACTTATAATGCGTGGGGCCACAACAACTGTGGAGTACGTATTATATTTATGTTACTTATAATGCGTGGGGCCACAACAACTGTGGAGTACGTATTATATTTTATGTTACTTATAATGCGTGGGGCCACAACAACTGTGGAGTACGTATTATATTTATGTTACTTATAATGCGTGGGGCCACAACAACTGTGGAGTACGTATTATATTTATGTTACTTATAATGCGTGGGGCCACAACAACTGTGGAGTACGTATTATATCTTTATGTTACTTATAATGCGTGGGGCCACAACAACTGTGGAGTACGTATTATATTTATGTTACTTATAATGCGTGGGGCCACAACAACTGTGGAGTACGTATTATATTTATGTTACTTATAATGCGTGGGGCCACAACAACTGTGGAGTACGTATTATATTTTATGTTATGTGTATTCATGGGGCCACAACAACTGTGGAGCATACACTACATGAGACACAGCAATTGTGACATGTAGAATACGTGGGGCCACAACAACTGTGGAGTACGTATTATGTTTTATGTTACTTGAATACGTGGGGCCACAACAACTGTGGAGTACGTATTAACGCACGTTATTAATCAAGACAATTGAATAAGATTCCAAGTTTATGTTAAGTCCAGTTTCAGATCAAATATATGATAAGTCAAGTTTCAGATCAAGTTCATGTTATGTTATGCTCACGTACATGTTATGTTCATGTTCATGTTATGTTCCAAGTTCATGTTCACATCATGTTATGTTCACGTTTATGATACGTTCAAGCTCACGTTCATGTTATGTTATGTTCATGTCCATGTTATGTTTCACGTTCATGTTATGTTGATTGTTCATGTTATGTTTTAAGCTTAAGTTCATGCCATGTTAAGTCAAGTTCAGTTCACGCTTAAGTTCTGGTTAAGTCATGCTATATGTCAAGTTATACTATGTTTATGTATGACTATAATTATGCATTTATGCTTTTACTGCCATGCATGCATTTTTAACCTGTGTATAAGTTTTATGTTAACTTACTGAGATTTGTAATCAAATCTCACTGTGGTAGTCCCAACTACCATTCCCCCCGAATGGTAGATCTTGTTACAGGACCAGAAGGAGAATTGGAATCTGACCAACTGAATACGGTCATCTAGGCTACGGTGCGATGTTGATGATGGTATAGTATTTAACTTAGGTTAATACTTGTACTTTTGGAGTTGTATCTCAAGTATTCTTTTGATCACAACCATTTTGGACTAGTGTGGTGATCACGGCTTTTTAGTATGCCTTTATGTATGAAATATGTTTCAAGTATTTGGGATATTTTTAGTTTGGTGCATAGTATTGCTAAAGAAAAAAATTATCCGCTGCGAATATTGCATAATGCTAGATGCATGTTAGGAACATTGCATCTTATATGTCATGAACGGGGGCAGGTAACCTTGTGTTGCATGTCTCGACGCTTCAAATGTCCGTTTAATCCCAAGCGGAATTTGGGGGCGTCACATTTTCTATCCAGTTACTTACACTGTACAACTATTTTTTTATTATTATTTATTTTTTTAAATTAATTGAATTTTTTTACTCATCATCCCTACATACTTGTTAAGAGATAAAAATAAAAAAGATAAAAAAAAATAAAAATAAGTGTGTGATGTAAGAGTATTCTTATTGGATTATCCAAATGCAAATTTACAATTTGCATAATATGACATGATTTTATATTTGGCTATTTCATTCAAAACTTATTTCTATGTTGGATTATCCATTTATTAGTCAAAATAATAATAAAATATTATAAATTTAATAATTTAAAAAAAATTATTTTCTATTTTTTTTTTTATAAATTAAGAGCTTATAAGAAAATAAATTTCTTATTTTTTATTAAATAATATGGAGAAATAATGTAGGAGAAAGAATTTGAATGGGGAGGGAGAATAAAGGGAAGAGAGAGTGTATAAAGATATTATTTTTTATTCATTTAGATTTGAAATAATAACAATTTAATTTGATTGTAAACCTTAATTTTACTGTAGCTAAAAGTAAAAAATTTTGAAATTAGACAATCCAATGTAGAATATTTTCAATTCCTATTAGCTAAATTTCTTATTAAATTTGTATTTGCACAATCTAATGAGAATGCTCTAAGGATGATGAGTATAATTATTTTATTATATATATTAAATAGTTCTAAGATGCAAAAGTCGAAAGGATAGAAGGCCTTAACCATTAACCCAAACCATCTTATACAACACAAAAGAAAAAGAGGGATCTAAATCTAATGACTTGTCTCCTACCCATTTCCTATGAAGGGAAACTGCCTAAAGCAGTTTTGTTTCAGTCTGATTTTGGGCTGCGATACCATGACCAAAAGTTGCAGTAGATTGTTTTACGATGCATTTTGTTGGTCCGGTTTGGTTGAAGGAAACTCCAACTTTCCCATTCTTACAATCTCTGGTTAGCAAAAATAGAAACATGGGAAAATAGCAACTGTTAGTTGATCTAATATCATGTTAGCAAACAACTCTATAGGCATGTGGGGGAACACATGCTGTTGTTGGAGAGAGGAGGTTGGTCCAATCTACAAGATCCAATACTGTTGAACACTACTACCGCAAGTGGTGGGAGAAGACTCTATGTGGCATGGTGGCGCGTAGATCTCATGTGCCACTCGTTCGGACGATATTCTTCTAAAATTCAAAAGATTGATAGATGAGACGTCTTGCGGAGTGGTGCATGACAATAGAGATGAGTGGAGGTTTGGGAGAGAGCTCTTGGGAGGGGACACAGAGATTTTAAGCTAGGAGTCCATTTCTATAAATTTGCATTCAATATGTACACAATTAAAATGATCCTACAATAATAAAAGTGCAGCCAACCATGGGAGCTCCCGCTGCGGGATCTCAATAGTGCATTATACCTGTATTTTTTTTCATGTACTTTTTTAATATTTTTAAATATATTTTTTTAAAATTCACAATATTATTAAAAAATATTTCCTTAATCATTAAGTATTAAAAAAAAAAGGCCCAATGGAAGCCCAGAAGACTAACATTTTCCATAATAAAAAGTGTTAACATTTTAATTTGCTTATAATTATAATGATTTCACAAGAAGTGTGTAAATATATTAGATTTGTAAATAGCAAAATTCTAAAAAAATTAATTGAAGAGCATTTAATATAAAATGATAGTGATGATGATGGATGTAATTAATTTTTAGTTTTCGTTAAACAACATTAATACTGCCTTTACCTCTGTCTAATTAATGACCCGTTTAATCCATCCAAAGACCCATTCTCCTCAACTATAACTAAGGTTCTAGATGCCCTGAAACGTAATTACGTGTTCGAGTTCATTTCCATGAAAAATTACGTGCCGCCGCAGAGCATTGTACGTTTTGTATTTTCACGTACACGTCTATCTGTCTATGTTGGTTGCACGATTCGAGGATTTGTGTTACTGCTTGCATGCGTACGTATTAAATCAAAGTTCGCATCGCAGTGGTCATTGTAGTATTGTACAGCAACAATTCATCGACCTTTCGGCCCCGACTTCCGCAGTCGCACCTTGGGTTTGAAACTCTCATCAATCATGGAACAGGCCCAGAAAAAAAAATATATATATATAAAAACAAAACCAAATACCAATTATGAATCAGTCTAGGCTGTATGAAAATTTTATACTGACTACATGTTTAACTGCAAAGGTAAATATTAGATATAGTTTTAAGATATATAAATCCCGTGCACTCGTTAAAAAAGAAAAGAAATTAAGGTTCACTATTAGATAAATATTTTTTTACGTCTGAAGTTTATCTATTTTTTTTTTTTTAAAAAGGTGTGCAAATATTTTTACATCCTAAAAATGCAAATTAATATTATTCCTCAAACTGCAAAAGTACATGCAAAACACCAAAGACTGAAATACTAGGAAACGATCGAGGACTCGATCTCCTAATAGCTAGAGATCTTTATTGAATTTGCAACAAGACATGCAGTACTGCGCGCACCCAACGGTGCAACACACAGCAGTGCACACAAGTAGTAGACTGAATATGATATATCATCCAAGAAACAACCCAACCAGGTTACAACAGACGGGGCTAAAAATCATTCGCGAGCAACGACAACTACTTGTTTTCCAACATTGCGACCACTAAAAAGTCCAACAAGAGCAGCTGGACCACTCTCAAGGCTTTCAACCATGTCTTCCACATACACTATCTTCCCTTCTTTGATGTAAGGCAGCGCAGTTTCTATGTGTTGAGGGACCACCCCATGTGTGCCATCCACCCCATGTATGCACCGTCCACTCCATGTGTTGCTCATCCTTTGCCCATGTGGTGATATTCCTTGCATGTGCTTTCATTGAGGGACCACCCCATGTGTGCCATCCACCCCATGTGTTGAGGGACCACCTCATGTGTGCCATCCACCCCATGTGTGCACTGTCCACTCCATGTGTTGCTCATCCTTTACCCATGTGCCCATGTGGTGATATTCATTGCATGTGTGTAGTGAATTCCAGCGCATATGTGGAGGGAGATGGGTTCAGCCTCTCCTATAAATAGGAGAGGTCATAACTGTAAATCATCCCCAAGAAGAGAGTGAAGTTGAAGTGAGAAGTGTGTGTAGTGCCATTTGAGATAGAGTTGTTTTGAATATAGTGTTTCCGCTCAGTGGATATAGGCAAATTGCCGAACCACTTAAATATTGTCTCTATCTATTTTTTTGGTGTGATTTCTGGGCGGCTTTAGGCACAACACTATGAACTTGGGATAGAGGTGATGATGATCCAAAACTGAGAATCCTACCATGTGGATTCGCTTGAATAGGAGACACGCCAAATTTTGCACTGCTTCAGGCTGATGAACATTGTACTGCGATATCATTCCACATACAGGAATGCGGCCATGGACTCTCATGTTTAAGAGTACTGCATCGAGTGTTTTGCCTCCAACATTGTCGAAGTAAATGTCGATGCCTTCTGGAAGTACCTGGTTATAAATTAACATAAACCATCGGTGTGTGATCATATATGCCTTGGGAACAGATTTATTGAGGATATTGGTATGTTTCATTAAAAGAACACAAAATATCAGGCCAGCATGGTTATCTGTATCCATTATGCCTAAAAATAAGTCATCTACATTACAAAGAAATGTTATGTTATGATTCTCCCGGTATAGCTCTAACCTTAAAGCTACTGGCAGGGCCCAAAGATCTGTACTGTATAAATCCATGGGCCAAATTCATATTATAAAACCGGTTGAAAGAGAGAGGGTTGCTCCAACCTTATAAACATATTCAATAGCTTATCCACAGACAATGTGAGATTTATTTCTCAACAACCTCTTTCACGTGCGGGTTAGTATTTTTTTTTTTTTAGTTTTTGTTACGTGGTAAGTAGTGTGGGCTCCCATTCATTCTATAGCAGGTACTGATACCATGAAAAAATTTATGGGCTTAACTCATTTTACAAAATCATTTCAAAGAGTAAGAGTTACTCTAGTTTTATAAACATGCTCAATATTTTATTCTTAGGTAACGTGAGATTTATTCACAAGCCAATTGTGTTTGCTGTCATTTATGACGTGTTATAGCTTATAAAGCAAACAACTAAATCTACAGAGGAGCTACGAGATGCATAAAGGTTTAGAGCACAACTTTAAGTTCCTTTTATTTAAGTACCACACTGACCTTTTCAAAGTTGCATCCAAGTCGTGCTCTTCCTTATAATTGAAAGCATCATCATAACCCAACTTGTTCTTCAACAGATCAACCTAATTTGCAACAGAAGAAAACGAGTTTTTTTCATACTACAATCAAAAAGACTTTTCAGGTAATGGTAACTACATCCCACCAGGCTCTCGCTACAGTAAAAAATTACAGAAAGAGTCAGGGACATATGGCAGCCAAATCCCACAAAAGCAAAACGAGCAGGTGAGAAGTATGAGAATTAGGGATCGGTTCTATGCAAGAATTTACCAGAAGATTATTGTGAGTACATAGAAAACAGAGGCAAATGATAATACCGTGAACTTTGATTTAGGTAGTTAAAAAGGGTACTCTACAACAACATCTCAAAGCTTTCCTTGCAAACAAATACAAATATTCTCTCTTTAATTACCACTTGTTAAGCTGATAGGAAACGGTCAAATTAATCATTTAATGGATATTCTAACAATCTCTACGTTCATTTGACAAGAAATAAGACTTCGAAGTTCTCCTTGTAACTTTTCCCCAAAAAATAATGAAAGTATCAATACTTGCTAAGCTTGACCATTGCCACAGATTCCTACCTAAACGATTGTGGGACACATCTGGATAGAAGCTGTCGAATAAAAAAAGGGCTACAAGCCTACAACACAGAGAAGTATATACTTAAATATATATAAGACAACTCAAGAAGAATCGAAGATAACAATTGAAGGGGACTCTCATAAAGACATTACTGCCTTGCAAAAACCTCTAACAAAATCTGGACTGGATTTTCAGTGTCAAGGATCCACCTTTCTAAATTGTATTTATTTTTAGTTATTTTTCCTGTTTTATTATCCAGTGTACTAAGGATGTTGATATTAATGAAGGGTATTTGTTCAGAAAAAAAAAAAAAAATATATATATATATATATAAACACACACTTAAATATATATATATATATATATATATACCTTTTCTTTACTCCCAGCACTTCCAACAACATAACAGCCCAACAATTTTGCAAATTGTCCAACAAGCTGACCAACTGCACTAGATGCTACTGAAACGAAGACATATTTTCCTTTCTTAGGAGAACAAAGCTCATAGAAACCAGCATAAGCAGTCATACCAGGCATCCCTGCTTGTGAAAAGGAACTTTTTTAAGATTTACACACATGTACAGTGTGAATTCAACATGGTGCTCAAACAAGCACGCAAAGTATATTTTCAAGAAACTACTGTTGAGACCTGCAGCTCGGAAGGCTTTGTAGCATAATCATCTGCTTCTAAATCTCAAAACAGTTCAAACTTCGTAAAATGAGTAAACAATTACCAAGAAGTCCAGTATAGTAGGAAAGGGGTACATCAGTGTTCTGAATCTTTTTCAGGCCTTGCTCGACACTTTTCAGGCCTTCGGCTGGGGTGATTAGGCTGTACTCTTCCCATCTAGTGATCCCCCAAACTAAGTCACCTGCCTTATAGTCTGGGTGCCCAGAATCCAAAACTTTAGCCACCCCATACCCGGTTAATGGCTGCAAGTGTCCACCGGGATATCACAATTGTAAGCTATATATAAACTTCAGCGAGCAAGCACACATGCATAAAAAAATGTTTTCTCCGTTATCTTTTCCTTTCTTACAAAACATTTGTCCATTATTTTAGTCAGGTTGTGCCTTTGAAAATATAAATTATATCTTACAACTTTTTTATATAATGGTTAGATACGTACATGAGCGCCAGGAGTGTAAGAACTGAATCCATTAACAGTGACTCGGGGCATTCGAATTGGCATGAAGGGATCGCAGGACAAGTAGAGGTTCTTCACAAGGACACCATGGAAACCTTCGGGAACCTTCAACTTTATGGTACTAGTCGTCACGTACATTTCCGATTCCTTGGGAAGATCGGTAACATAGTCCCTAAAGATTAGCTGTTTGTTGCTCGCTTCACCCGGCATTGTTTCGCTACACTCTCCCAGAGTCTCACTCTATATGTATAAGAAAAACTTGCAGAGCCTTAAAGAAACTATGCAAAGAAATAAGGAAAGACAGTGTAGTAGTGGAGAGGAAAAAAGTGCTTTATCATTCAATCTTTGAATTCTTATATAGAACAAATTGTCCTTGCTAGTAGAGCATTTACAAGAGAATATTCTAACTAATTCTGCAGAGACAAAAGAAAAAGGATCTATAGCACACTATACACTGCGGTTCTTCCTTAGCTGGCAATTACACCCTTTCCTCTTTGTTCTTCATATTTCAACAGCCCCCCACAAGGTGGGGAGTAGATGTTTTCTAATCTCATTTTGGATAAATGAGTGAACAGATTAGTAGAACATAGTGGCTTAGTCAACATGTCAGCAATTTGTGAGGCACTGCTCACATGTTCAGTCACAACACTTCCATCTTGGACCTTATCACGGATCAAATGGCAATCAAGTTCTATGTGTTTAGTCCTCTCATGAAAGACTGGGTTGCTGCAATGTGCAATGCAGCCTTGTTATCACAAAATAACTTAGCTGCTTGAGGATGTTCTATTTTCAAATCATCAAGTAGGTACCGTAGCCAGCTCAATTCACAGTACACACTAGCCATAGCTCTATACTCAGCCTCAACTGAGGATCTAGAAATTGTGTTCTGCTTCTTGGATTTCCAAGAAACCAGAGAAGATCCAATGAAAACACAATATCTTATCACTGACCTTCTTGTATCTAGACATGCCCCCCAGTCTGAATCACTATAAGCTCTAAGGTTCGTGGCAGATGCAAAGGGATAAAATAATCCCTGCCCTGATGCTCCTTTAATGTACCTCAGTACCTTGTGAGCTGCATTTAAGTGTGGCATCCTAGGATTTTGCATGAATTGACTCAACATTTGAACTGCATATGAGATGTCAGGCCTGTTATGGTTAAATACAGCAACCTTCCAATGAGTCTTCTTAGATTGAAGGATCAAGAATGAATTCTCCTTCATCTTTTGAAAGCTTGAAGTTTTGATCAAGCGGCACCTTTGATGGTCTAGATCCAATTGTCCCAGAATCTGATAATATGTCCAATGCATATTTTCTTTGGCAAATGTAAATCCCTTTCTCTGATCTTGCTACCTCTATACCGAGAAAATATTTCAACTCTCCCAAGTCTTTGATTTTGAATCTGTCATTGAGGGAAACCTTAAGTGAGGAAATAAGGTCCATGTCATTGCCAGCCACTATGATGTCATCTACATAAACTAAAACTACAGTGAAAGTGTCTTTGGTGGCCTTTGTGAATAAACTATAGTCTGCTTTGGATTGTCGAAAACCTTGCTGAATAATGAAGTCAGACAGCTTAGAGTTCCATTGCCTTGAAGCTTGTTTTAATTCATATAAACTTTTCTTAAGCTTGCAAACCTTTGACTGACCCTCCTTAGAATACCCTTGTGGTATCTCCATGTATACCTCCTCCTTTAAATCACCATGCAAAAATGCATTGTTCACATCAAATTGTTGTAGAAACCAACCCTTAGCTACTGCCACAGCTAGTAAGGTACGAACAGTCACCATTTTTGCAACAGGGAAAAATGTTTCATGATAGTCCAAACCCTCTTGCTGTGTGTATCCTTTAGCCACTAGTCTAGCTTTGTACCTCTCAATGCTTCCATCAACTTTGAATTTGACTTTATAGACCCATTTACATCCTATGGCCACCTTTCCTGGAGGTAAGTCAGTAACAACCCAAGTCTCATTTAATTCTAGAGCATCTATTTCAGCTTGCATAGCTTCTCTCCACTCAACAGATTTTTAGGCTTGCTAATATGTGTTTGGCTCAATATGTGTTGTAACAGAGGTGACAAATGCTTTATGATTGTTTGACAGTTTATGATATGACAATGTAGCACACAAGGGATGAGGGTTACCTGATAGAACCTTGTTCTTGTCCAACTCCTTCGAATGAGGAAGTGAGGAAGCCTGCTGACAGATGAAGTCTTGCAAATGTGAGGGTGGTTTTCTGTTTCTAGTGGATCTTCTAGGTAAGTGAGGAATGGTTGTGGTTTCTTGAGAGGGTTTTGGTAGTGACTTTACTTCTCCTTCAGAATCAAGATTTTCAAGTGAGAGGTTGGATTCTTGTGTAATTTGAGCCTCAGGTTGGAGGTTTTGCCCATTTGAGTAGTCTAAAACAATGTTGGCAGGTTGAGTGAAATGGAATTGAGGAAGGTCTGATGTGGTAGAATTTGTGTTAACATTAGTGTCCTTGTAAGGAAATGTGTCTTCATGGAAAATGACATTTCTAGAGATGAATTCCCTTTTAGTTTCTAGGTCTAGCAATTTGTAACCCTTAATCCCAAAGGGGTACCCCAAAAATATGCATTTCCTAGCTCTTGGATCAAACTAATGTCTATTATGAGTGAGGGTAGACGCATAAGCTAGGCATCCAAATACTCTAAGGTGAGAGTAATCTGGTTTGGTTTTGAAGAGAAGTTCAAAAGGTGTTCTATTTTGAAGAAGGGGTGAAGGGGTTTTGTTTATAAGATACACAACTGTGAGAATATAGTCACTCCAATATTTAATGGGAATTCCACTTTGGAATTTTAGGGCTCTAGCCACATTCAAGATGTGTTGATGCTTTCTTTCTACTGTTGCATTTTGTTGTGGGGTTTTCCACATAAGATTTTTGGTGAATGATGCCTCTCTCAAGATAAAAATGTTTCATGTCAAACTCACCCCCATTGTCACTCCTTATAACTTTGATTTTGGATCCAAATTGAGTTTCAATCATAACACAGAAATTTTTCAAAGCATCACTAGCATTAGATTTGAGTTTCAGCAAGTAGACCCAAGTGCACCGGCTAAAATCATCTACAATGATGAGAAAATATCTTGATCCATCATAAGCAATTTCATTACAAGGACCCCATAAATCACAATGAATCAATTCAAAACTGTTTTGAGACTTGTGTTGACTGACAGGAAAAGGTAACTTACGGAGTTTTGCTAAGGGGCAAATGGAACAAGGTTCCTTTATAGTAGCTTTTTGGATTGAATGAAATTGTAATAAATCTATTCTAGAGTCTGAAGGGTGGCCCAACCTATAATGCCACAGACCAAAATCATCCTGATTTCTAACAACAGAAGCTGAAATGTTTGCTTTATTTCTAAGAGAGGATAGGGCTTCATCCAAGGCTGTGGGAGAGACATTCATTTGGAGAAGATGATATAGACCTTGCCTCACTTCACCCATTCTAGTCGTTTTCCAAGTGGAAAGGTCCTGTACAAAACATGATTGAGGCAAGAAAATGAGACAACATTTAGAAGTTTGTGTTAATTTTCTGGCTGATATTAAATTGAAAAAAAAATATGGAACACACAAAACATCTTCAAGAACCAGAGTTTCCGTTATTTTGACAGTTCCAATGTGAGTAACAGCAGCAACATTCCCATTTAGGAGTGCCACTGAGTGAGAAATTTCTGCCTTGATGCTTGTGAACAATGTAGTTGAACATATCATCTGATCTGTTGCTCCAGTGTCCACATTCCAAGGCACATCAGAAATAACATTGGATTTGACTATATAAACAGAAAGGCATAAAGAGATACCAGAGATTTTGGGCATTTCAGCCTGATTTGATGAGGATGGAATAGTGGTTTGGACTTGATTGACAGGGGATGTAAGCATGTGTGTGTTGAGGTTTGAGCAAAGCCATCAGCTGAGCATATTGCTCCTGAGTTAAAGATACCTGGCTGTTGTTACTTACCTGCTCTGTTAGATGATAGAAGAGCAGTGGCTTGGTTGCTAGAGTCTCCATCCCTCTATTTTTGCCATGAAATTTGTGTCCTGGAGGATACCCATGTATCTTGAAACATTTTTCTGCTGTATGTCCAGGTATTTGACAGTGTGTACATGTTGGTTTATTGGGGTTTGCCTTGAAACACCTTTCAATAGAATGTCCTGCCATCTTGCAGTGTGTGCAGTAATACTTTCTTTGAGAAAATCCACTTTGCCTCCTCATATCTTTTCCATGTTGTGCTACAAGTGCCATTGTTTCACTGGTAGGGGTTTCAACAGAAATTTGTCTTCTCTTTTCTTCTTGTTGGATGATTGAATATACCTCATTGAGACTTGGAAATGGTTTAATTAGCAGAATTTGAGCCTTAATATCTTTATATGAATCGTGGAGACCCATTAGAAACTTCATCACCCAATCTCTTTCTTTATCACTCATAATAGTTTTCAATCCCCCACAAGTGCAGTTAGGAATGGATTCATAGTTGATTAATCTATCGAGCAGAGTCTTTAGTTTTGAAAAATACATACTCACAGTGCCTTGGTTTTGTGCCAAGATTGTAATTCCATGCTTTACTTCATAGATTCGTGGTGCATTTTGCTGTCCAAAACACTACTCAAGCTCCTACCATAGTTGATGAGCTGTTTCAGCATAAAGGGTGCTTGGTTTTATATTCGCTGACATTGTGTTCTGTAGCCAAGTGATGACAATGTCATTACAACGAAGCCATGGTTCTGTTAATGGACTATTTGCATCTAATGGTTCACAAATAGTTCCATCAACAAAACCAAACTTATTTTTTATTCGAAGGGCCCTTCTCATTGATCTTGCCCAGGAGTAATAGTTGCTGAAATCCAGCATTTGTGTGACCAAGAGGGCTCCAGAGCTGTCATTACCTCCAATGAAGTATGGACTGTTTGGTTGTGATGGGTCATTAGCGTTTGTATTGATGTGTTGGTTATTTGTGTTTGTGTCATTTGTGTTTGAATCTGTGTCTGAATGAGTGTTTTCAGACATGGTTGTGATACCATATAAGAAAAACTTGCAGAGCCTTAAAGAAACTATGCAAAGAAATAAGGAAAGGCAATGTAGTAGTGGAGAGGAAAAAAGTGCTTTATCATTCCATCTTTGAATTCTTATATAGAACAAACTGTCCTTGCTAGTAGAGCATTTACAAGATAATATTCTAACTAATTTTGTTGAGCCAAAAGAAAAATGGTCTATAGCACACTATACACTGGTGTACAAGACCACTACACACTGCTATACCAAGCACGTAACAGAAAAAGATAAAAAAAAAAACTGTTGCACATTCTTGTGGTCACAATCTTCATTGCTGAGCGTAGAGATTCTTCCTTCGCTGGCAATTACACCATTTCCTTTTTGTTCTTCATATTTCAACAATATGCATATGTGTGGGCGAGGCTTTTCCGATGCAAATGGCAAAAGAAAATTGTATATTTATATGTTTTCTTGTTGGCTAGCTAGGAGGATCAGTCAGCAGTGACGATCCTGTTGGAGGAAGTTATTACGTATAAATTTATTTTTACATTTTAATCACACGTGATCACGTGCACGGTATGCTTAGTAAGCACTCTAATTATTTTTACTTTGCTTTATATTTCCGTCCACAGTTCACTTTCGATACAATATTTTAGAGCACTTCGAATCAATATTTTGAATACCATACCAGATGCTTTACCGATCAAAATATTGAAATGAAATATTTCGATACCGATACCGTTTTGTGTACCGTTTCGAAATAGTCGATATATGAATAAATTATATATATAAATATATATTAATTATATTCTAAAATAATAATCTATATATGAATAAATTATACATAAATACATATATATAAATTATAAATAGTCTGGTCTGAATTGGGGATAAAAAAAATGAGCTTCTAGTTTGAAGAGAAAAAAAACTAATGGCTGAAATATCTGCCAGTACGTAGGCCAGTATAGGCCAAAATATCGGCCCGTACGACCGATATTTGGACCAGTACGAACAAATACAATTTCTGTACCAGACCAGTAGCTGGTACGACATGTACCAGCCATACCGATATGGTACGAAATTAAAAACAGTACTTCGAATAGTTTGTGTATTTTATATTTTAAAATACATTATTAAAATTTAATTTTTTTATTTTACATAGTGATCTTTACAATATACTATACATTAATTTATCTATTTTTTTTATATTATTTAAATATTATATTATTTAATAGTTTGTTAGAAAAAAAGTATAAGGAGAGTAAAACTATTGTGGGAGACAAAGTACATGAAAAGAAAAAAAAATTACATTTGTATGCAATTCACGCTACATGTAGCTGAATACTGTAGCAAAATAAAAATAGATTTGAAAATACATGATCTGTAGGAGACAGTTTTGAGGTACTTTTCTTCAAATTTTGCATAAAAGTGGGATTACTCCCAATGGGTTATGTAAAACCTATATTTGTGTAAAATTTAAAGAAATGGCTCAAAAGCTCATTCCAGTGACTTTTGTATTTTATCTATAATTTACAGTTTACTACAATGAACACTCTCAATGGTTTATTTATCATATCCTTTAAAATACATCATCAAAACTTACTTTTTCTATTTTACATATTGACTTTTACAATATACCATACATCAGCTTATCTATTTTTTCTTTATATCATTTAAATATTATACTTTTTATTTACATTTTTTCATTTCAAATATTTTTTCTAACTATCAATAATATCTTCATATATTTTGATATTTGCAATATCTCCTCATATACAATATCATCTAATTATATTCTATTTTAAATTAACCCAAATTTATAAGATAAACTAAAATATAAATTAATTCAAAAAATAAAAAGAATAGATTATTTAATAAAATATTCTCAAAACATATTATAAGAAAATCTATTCTTGATAATTGTAAAAGAATATTATTAAGATGTTTAGAATATTGAATGAAGGGAAAGAGAAATGAATTAAAAATGTTTAGATTAATGTACAGTATCCTCTACATGTAGAGGGATCACTGTAGTAAAATGTAAATTAATTTTAAAATACAAAATCTAATAGAGTAATATTTTAAGAACATTTCTTTAAATTTTAAAAAAAAATATATTATAAAAGAGCCATTGAGAATGCTCTTACCTCTAAATGTACCGATATCTATTTATAACTATATATCATTTTTAATTCATTTATCTCTCCGTGTCATGAGAATCTCATATGACTTTTTATTGCTACCTACAGTGATGCAATTGGCCTGCTATTTTATTTTCACTTTTGGTTTTTATTTTATTATATTTGGCCCAATTTGCAAGTGGACAGTTTTCTTCGTTATGATTAAACGGGTAGGTGCTGGATGAAGTTGCTATGTGCATGTGTTGCTAGTACATGTGCATCAAACTAAGAAGGAACCTATTGTACGTAGTTGGAAAACCATCAATCTTCAATAAGCTCTTTAAAATAAATATTCTTTCACAATTATTTTAAGAATCTATTTTCATAATTATCAAAAATAAATATTCTCATAATATATTTTGAGAATATTTTCATAATATAATCTCTTTTTAATATTTTGAATCAATTTAAATTTTAGTTTGGCTCGTGAATTTAGATTAATTTAAAATATGACATAATTATATAGGTAGATATTGTGAATATCAAAAGATAGGAAGATATCATTAATAGCTATAAAAAATATTTGAAATAAATAAAAATATTAAAAAATATAATATTTGAATGATATAGATAAAAAATAGATAATCTGATATATGGTATATTATAAAAGTCAGTATGTAAAATAGAAAAATAGCTTTTGATAATATATTTTAATAGATACAATAAAGGATCCATGGGGAGTACTCTTATACTCTTTCATCAAGTCTCTTCAATTCCCGTCTCCTCATTTTCCCTCTAATCAGAAGTCTAGAAGCTCTAACTTTTGCCACAGCTGTTAAAATGCTTTAATGTAGTAGTCGCAATACACCAAGGTTCTAGTATGGCTGCTCTTAACCCTATTCAAAAAAATTTTCTTAGTTTTGAATGTAATGTTTTGATCCCCTGTGTGTGTGTCTAAGTGTGCGTGTTTTGGCGGTGGATAGGGATAATGCAGATGTAACAGTGATGATCAGCAATAAGAATGTCATAAGGAGGGGACTACTTATGAAACATAGATAGAAGAGTGTGATTGGGTGCAATTGTCTCCTATCTGCAATGATCTCCTAGCTTAACTCTCTCCCTCTCTTCAGAGACGCTTCCCGGCCCCACCCACCTTTAGAAGGTAAAAACCCCATTCTTCCCCGGAATAGTCCTTCATTTTCCAACTCCTAGGCCAATTAAGCACCAGTGCACCACAACTTGCAGCGTCATCCGAGCTCAAAATCTCATTTTGAGTACACTAGCTCAATGCTTCGATCTCAACCGATGAAATCTTCACAAATGTTTTCTCAATTGACAACTCAGAAATACGACCAAATCATTAGATTTTACTAGTCCTACGAACAATGCCAATAATCGTCGTGGACAAGCTTCGTTCACCCCTTTAAGTACTCTTGCGTACTCTGTCTAATTTGTTCTTGGAGCTTTTTTTAACTTTCCATGTGGTTATTAAGAATGGGAGAAGAGATTTTGTGATTCGTTTGCCTTCCTCTTTCCTTCTTCATGGCTGCAATATTTTTGTAGTGAGAGTGGTAAAAAAGAGTACTACTTCAGGTAATTCAAATTTTGAAATAGACAACTTAACTCAGATTGGAGGGATGCGTTTTGTATTGTGCCCAAAACCGCCCATAAATCACACCAATAATAGATAAAGACAATATTTAAGTGGTTCGGCAATTTGCCTACATCCACTGGTGCAGAAATATTCTATTCAATATGTTTGTACAAAATTACAAACATTCTCTCAAAACAACTCTGTACTTTCAAATGGCACTACAACTCACACACAGAACACTTCTTCTCGTTGAAATGATTTAAGCTTCAGCATTCCTCTCCTATTTATAGGAGAGGTTCAGCTTCTCCCTCCACAAAACTCAATGTAGTGGAGGGACACACACCATAGCTGAAGATGCTCCATAATGCTCATGGTGGACCTCATCACATAATGGGTGGACAACAATAACACATGGGTGGACCAACAATCACCCCCTCCACTCAAGTGTGCCATACTAGGATACTACATGTTGCATCATTCTAATGATTGCACCTCCTTATCGAAATGTTCGTTTGCCATGAAAGACTTCCGCTATCAAATGCGCCCTAAGACGCCAATGCACCCTTAGGTGCTTAGCAGTGTGAGATATTAATCAAGTCCAAGCAGTGTTGAAACTTGATCCCAGTGACAACTTTCGTCAACATATCTGCTGGATTATCTTCAGTGCCAATCTTCTGAAGTAGAATATCCCTTTCTTCCAATATCTCACGTACGAAGTGGAAACGAACATCTAAATGTTTTGTTCGAGAGTGATACATTTGATTCTTGGCCAAATAAATTGCACTTTGACTGTCACAATAAATGGTAACCTCTTGCTGATTAAAGCCCAAGTCTGTTACCAATTCTTATAACCAAATGGCTTTTTTCACGACTTCTGTTACAGCCATGTATTTAGCCTCAGTGGATGATAGTGCAATCGTAGACTGCAAAGTTGATCGTCAACTAACTGGTCCTCCAGCCATAGTGAAAACATATCCAGTTGTCGATCGGTGTTTGTCAAGATTACCTGCATAGTCTGAGTCAACATATCCAGTTACTAGACTATCTTAACTCTTCTCGAATTTCAAACCAATATCTACAGTCCCTAAAATATACCGTAGAATCCACTTAACCGCATGCCAATGAGTTTTTCTAAAATTATGCATATAGCGACTAACTAAGCTAACAACCTGAGAGATATCAGGTCGTGTACACACCATGACATACATCAAGCTTCCAACAATACTTGCATATGGGACATTCCTCATGTAGTCCCGCTCTTCATCATCTTTAGGAGACAACAATGCACTAAGCTTGAAATATGGGGTCATAGGAGTACTCACCGATTTCATCTTTGAGTCGATGTTGAAGCGTTTTAGTATTCTTTTCAGATACTGCTTTTGAGTAAGGTGAACTGTACCTTTCACCCTATCTCTGCTGATCTCCATTCCCAATATTCTTCTTGCTTCTCCCAGATCTTTCATTTCAAACTCATGACTCAGTTGAGTTTTTAAACGATTTATCTCCCCCTTGTTTTTACATGCAATTAACATATCATCTACATATAAAAGTAAATAAATGAAAGATCCATTTGTAAGTTTTCTGAAATATACACAGTGATTGTATTGGCAACGAACGTATTTCATGTCCATCATAAAGCGGTCGAAACGCTTGTACCATTGCCGAGGTGACTGCTTCAAGCCATATAGAGACTTCTTCAGACTGCAGACCCAATTTTCTTTTTCAGCTTCCTTAAAACCTTCTGGTTGAGACAGATAAATCTCCTCCTCCAGATCACCATGTAAGAAAGCTGTCTTCACATCAAGCTGTGCTAACTCAAGATCATATTGTGCAACCAAAGCTAGCAACATCCGAATGGATAAATGCTTCACAACAGGAGAGAATACTTCACTGTAGTCAATTCCCTCTGTCTGAGCGTAGCCCTTCGCTACCAACCTAGCTTTGTATCACACTCCATTTTTAGCAGCTTGATCATCTTTCTGATTAAAGATCCACTTACAGCCAATTGTCTTCTTCCCTTGTGGAAGCGGCACAAGCTCCCAAGTCTGGTTCTGGTGAAGAGACTACAGTTCTTCATTCATTGCTTTTGTCCATTCGACTTGTTCACTGGACTGTATGGCTTCTCTGTAAGTGGTTGGGATCTCATCCCTTTCAGCTGGTAGTGCATATGTCACATAGTCTGCAAAATGTGTTGGTACACGTTTCTCTTGTCTCGGCCTATTGGTTGCTATTGATTCAGGTTGTATTGGAGGTATTGTGACTGGATTATCAACCTCTTCTTGTCCATGCTCTCCTTTTGAGTAGATAACTCCACCTTTTACAAATCATCAGGTGTTTCGCTATCATGGCTGCCTTCATTGGAATCTTTATGCTTATGTGACTTAAGCATTTCAGACTCGTTGAATGTTACATCTCTACGGATGATAACCTTCTTAGACTCTATGTACTAGAGTCTATACCCTTTTACACCAGTACTAAAGCCTAAGAATTTTACTTTCTTGGCTCTAGGGTCAAGCTTATTTCCTTGAGCATGATAGTAAGCAGGACATCCGAAAACGTGTAAAGAGTCATAATCAGTAGCATGTGTACCTTTCCACATTTCAATGGGTGTCTTCCCGTCATTTGCAGCTGCGGGTAGTCGGTTGATGAGGTGGCAGGCATATGTCATAGTTTCAGCCCAAAATTGTTTACTGAATCCAGCATCCAGTAACATACATCGCACTTTCTCTAGTAAAGTACGGTTCATCCGTTCTGCCTCACCGTTCTGCTGCGGTGTACCTCGTACCGTGAAGTGTTTGACAATTCCCTCTCTCCAGCATACTTCCATGAAGGGGTCTAAAGTGTATTCACCTCTATTATCAAATTTGAGCCGCTTGATTTTTCTGCCGGTCTGAGTCTTAATCATTTTTTTCCAATTAAGGAAGATTTTCAGCACTTTATCTTTATTCTTCATCGTATATACCCACACACGACGAGAATAATCATCTATAAAAGTTACAAACCAATGCTTACCTCCCAAAGATACATTTTGGGTAGGTCCCCAAACATCGGAATGTACATAGTCAAGTATCCCCTGTGTATTGTGTACAGCGGTTCCAAACTTGATCTGTCTCTGCTTTCCCAGTACACAGTGCTCACAGAAAGACAATTTTTCAGTCTTGGCACCTTTGAGTAAGCCTTGCTTCATTAGTATTTGCAAAACTTTTTCTCCAGCGTGTCGCATACGCATATGCCAAAGACTGGTGGTGTCAGCATCAATCTCATCTAGCTTTTCACAGCATGTGGAAGCTCTTCCATCAACAATACTTCCTTGCAAGAAGTATAAGTTTCCTCGCATCAAACCCTTCATTGCCACTTGAACTCCCATTAGTACTTTGAGAGTTCCGTCTTCAATGGTGATTCTGAATCCCTTTGAATCCAGGGATCCCAATGAGATTAGATTCTTTCGCAAGTCTGGAACATACCGAACTTCTGTCAGAGTCTTGACGCTGCCATCGTGCAATTTTAACCGAATGCTACCTATTCCCTGAGTCTTACAGGCACTGTCATTGCCCATAAGTACTGCTTCACCATCAATTTTTGTAAAGTTAGTAAACCAGTCCCGATTGGGAGATATGTGATAGGTACATCCGGAATCCATAATCCATTCATCAGAATGNATTTTTTCAACGAGTTTAATTTTGAGTAAATTTTCCCTGAGGAGACGATTAGGAATTTATTCCTTATTATTACACGACATCCTCCTACACTTGGGATAGCATTAATGCTACTCATTTTTGAGTGAGTCACAGTGCGAAGTTATGGACGTTTTGATCCAACAAGAGTTGGATATTGCATTGGAAGAGAGACCAGATGATATGACTGAAAGTGATTGGAGGAAGCTTAATACTCAAGCTTGTAGTACAATCCGGTTATGCCTTACCAAAGAACAGAAGTATTTTATCATGAGAAAGACAAATGCTAGGGAACTTTGGCAGAAATTGGAGGATAAGTTCATGAAGAAGAGCATTGAAAGCCGTCTGCACTTGAAGAAAAAGCTCTTCAGATTCCAATTTCGTGAAGGTATTTCTATGTCTGAACATCTGAATAGTTACAATCAAATCCTTGCTGATTTATTAAACTTGGATGTTGAAATCCAAGATGAAGATAAGGCTTTACTGTTGTTAAATTTCTTACCTGATATATATGAGCATTTAATTACTACTCTACTGTATGGGAAGAAAAAGATCAGTTTTGATGATGTATCTAGCTCTTTAATTAGCAATGAGTACCGCAAAAAGGATAAGCAGGTACAACAAGATACATCAAGTGAAGTGTTAACAGCAAGGGGGAGACCACAGTCAAGGTATCCTGGAAAGAATAAATGTTTTCAATCGAAAACCCGGGCCACATCACGTGGTTCATCAGTCGGTAGAAAACTCGCCAGAGACGAGTGTTCCTTTTGTCACAACAAAGGACACTGGAAGAAGGATTTTGCATTGAAAAATTCATCATCCATTTGTCATTCTGATGAATGGATTATGGATTCTAGGTTGTATTGGAGGTACTGTGACTAGATTATCAACCTCTTCTTGTCCATGCTCTCCTTTTGAGTAGATAACTCAACCTTTTACAAATCATCAAGTGTTTCGCTATCATGGCTGCCTTCATTGGAATCTTTATGCTTATGTGACTTAAGCATTTCAGACTCGTTGAATGTTACATCTCTACGGATGATAACCTTCTTAGACTCTATGTACCAGAGTCTATACCCTTTTACACCAGTACTAAAGCCTAAGAATTTTACTTTCTTGGCTCTAGGGTCAAACTTACTTCCTTGAGCATGATAGTAGGCAGGACATCCGAAAACGTGTAAAGAGTCATAATCAGTAGCATGTGTAACTTTCCACATTTCAATGGGTGTCTTCCCGTCATTTGCAGCTGCGGGTAGTCGGTTGATGAGGTGGCAGGCATATGTCATAGTTTCAGCCCAAAATTGTTTACTGAATCCAACATCCAGTAACATACATCGCACTTTCTCCAGTAAAGTACGGTTCATCCGTTCTGTCTCACCGTTCTGCTGCGGTGTACCTCGTACCGTGAAGTGTTTGACAATTCCCTCTCTCCGGCATACTTCCATGAAGGGGTCTAAAGTGTACTCACCTCTATTATCAAATCTGAGCCGCTTGATTTTTCTGCCGGTCTGAGTCTCAATCATTTTCTTCCAATTAAGGAAGATTTTCAGCACTTTATCTTTATTCTTCATCGTATATACCCACACACGACGAAAATAATCATCTATAAAAGTTACAAACCAATGCTTACCTCCCAAAGATACATTTTGGGTAGGTCCCCAAACATCGGAGTGTACATAGTCAAGTATCCCCTGTGTATTGTGTACAGCGGTTCCAAACTTGATCCGTCTCTGCTTTCCCAGTACACAGTGCTCACAGAAAGACAATTTTTCAGTCTTAGCACCTTTGAGTAAGCCTTGCTTCATTAGTATTTGCAAAACTTTTTCTCCAGCGTGTCGCATACGCATATGCCAAAGACTGGTGGTGTCAGCATCAATCTCATCTAGCTTTTCACAGCATGTGGAAGCTCTTCCATCAACAATACTTCCTTGCAAGAAGTATAAGTTTCCTCGCATCAAACCCTTCATTGCCACTTGAACTCCCATTAGTACTTTGAGAGTTCCGTCTTCAATGGTGATTCTGAATCCCTTTGAATCCAGGGATCCCAATGAGATTAGATTCTTTCGCAAGTCTGGAACATACCGAACTTCTGTCAGAGTCTTGACGCTGCCATCGTGCAATTTTAACCGAATGCTACCTATTCCCTGAGTCTTACAGGCACTGTCATTGCCCATAAGTACTGCTTCACCATCAATTTTTGTAAAGTTAGTAAACCAGTCCCGATTGGGAGATATGTGATAGGTACATCCGGAATCCATAATCCATTCATCAGAATGACAAATGGATGATGAATTTTTCAATGCAAAATCCTTCTTCCAGTGTCCTTTGTTGTGACAAAAGGAACACTCGTCTCTGGCGAGTTTTCTACTGACTGATGAACCACGTGATGTGGCCCGGGTTTTCGATTGAAAACATTTATTCTTTCCAGGATACCTTGACTGTGGTCTCCCCCTTGCTGTTAACACTTCACTTGATGTATCTTGTTGTACCTGCTTATCTTTTTTGCGGTACTCATTGCTAATTAAAGAGCTAGATACATCATCAAAACTGATCTTTTTATTCCCATACAGTAGAGTAGTAATTAAATGCTCATATATATCAGGTAAGAAATTTAACAACAGTAAAGCCTTATCTTCATCTTGGATTTCAACATCCAAGTTTAATAAATCAGCAAGGATTTGATTGTAACTATTCAGATGTTCAGACATAGAAATACCTTCACGAAATTGGAATCTGAAGAGCTTTTTCTTCAAGTGCAGACGGCTTTCAATGCTCTTCTTCATGAACTTATCCTCCAATTTCTGCCAAAGTTCCTTAGCATTTGTCTCTCTCATGACAAAATACTTCTGTTCTTTGGTAAGGCATAACCGGATTGTACTACAAGCTTGAGTATTAAGCTTCCTCCAATCATTTTCAGTCATATCATCTGGTCTCTCTTCCAATGCAATATCCAACTCTTGTTGGATCAAAACGTCCATAACTTCGCACTGTGACTCACTCAAAAATGAGTAGCATTAATGCTATCCCAAGTGTAGGAGGATGTCGTGTAATAATAAGGAATAAATTCCTAAATCGTCTCCTCAGGGAAAATTTACTCAAAATTTAAACTCGTTGAAAAATTGTGAAAAACTTCACAAAGAAAAAAAAAATAAATGGTATGTGCAATGGATGGAAATTTTACTAGTCATGGACTAGATTCATGTTTTTAGATTTGTTTGTCGGATTTGAATGCAGCGATGAAAAGTAAGGAATGAAAATGCATGAAACTAAATTAAAATTGCTGAAATTAATAGACTGAAATTTAAAAGAACAAGAAAAATAAATGACATTAATTTAAATAATAGGAATTAAAGATGCAAGAAAATAAATGACATTAACCTAAATAGAGGAATTACAAGTGCGAGAAAAATAAATGATAGTTAATTTAAATAAACAGAAATTAAAGGTGCAAAAATAAATAAATGACAGTAATTTAAATAGACAGAAATTAAATGTGCACGGAAAATATAAGACATTAAACTGAAATTAAATAAAAACAGGAATTGTAAGGAATAAACTTGATGTTTGGAAATGGAGACTGCGTTCTCCAATCCAAAAATCTGAACTTCCAGATAAAATGATTTCTCAAATAAAATAAACGCTCTAAATAAAATGCATCCTAAAAGAAATTGAACTCTCAATTAAATTAAAATTTCAAATAAATTACACACTCAAATTGAATTTGAGCTCTAAATAAAATAAACACTAAAAGAAATTATTTCCTAGATGAATACAAAGAAAGCTTGCTTTAACATGGAAAGAAAACTTGCTTCCTTAAGTTTCAAATTAAAGCTGTAAAATAAACTGATGCTGAATGAAAACTAAAACAGAAGCATGAAACTGAAAAATGAATTAAAATGAACAACAACTGCCGAATGAAATGAGAATGAAACTGAAAAATGAAAGCTAAGTTTTAAAGTTCTGTCTTCTCTCCTTCGTCTCCACTGCCTTGATGCCCTTTCTCTTCTGAGCTCTCTCCTATTTATAGGAGAGAGCATCCTACCATTTCTCAAGAGTGGGTGGCCAAACTTTGAAGAATGGTGGAGTGGGTGGCCTAACTTGGGAGTGGGTGGCCTAACTTTGAAGAATGGTGGAGTGGGTGGCCTAACTTGGGAGTGGGTGGCCTTTCTATCTTTCTGCATGTGCTGATTTTCTGCTTGCTCCCTTGAGTTCCAGCCGTGAGTTCCATTCTCTTTTAGTATTTTCATAAATGCCCTGCAGTACATAAAAAATATATTTCTTTCAAAGGCAAATATAGAACTTTATGTATATAAAATATTGACATCAATTAATTTGCATTCAATATTAGAATTTGATGCATAATTAAGTGTTCAATCTTTATTTGATAAAATAAATCACCCATTTAAACAACTTTATTATGCAATTCTAACCTTTTATCACACTGCCACATGCTGAAATTTCTTGTTCCATCGAACTTCTCAACTTCAAACTTGGCATTTGAAACTATGGACCTACGCCCAGAGCTATTGGGATTTCCAGCGTCCCTATCTCTTCCAGAACCTTCCATATGAATTTAAAAAAAAAATTGACAAAAAATTTCAAAATTCTAACCGTACGGATGAGTCCGGAATAATCCAAATAGTTGGAAACCACTATTTGATTGTTGAAATCGGACTCCAAATGGCTTAGATCAAGCCCAATTAAGGATCTGAAAAATGGACAGTGCTGATCATTAGAGCGTGTGATACACGAGCGAAGTAGGGCGTCTGGTCGGCGCATGACTTACACGCGCTACAAGCTGTTGTGTGCATGGAGGGCGCGTGAGGCGCATGTTGTACACGCGCTGAAGCTCCCTAGGGCGCATGGGGAGGTGTATCTCACGCGTCTTCAACCTCGAGTGTGCGTGGGGGTGCGTGGGCATGTGGGATCCAGTCGTCTTCTTCCTCTGGCTGCGACTGGGGCGTGTAAATCATACTCTCTAACTTCTAGAGGCGCGTGCGGGCTCCTCCAGTGTTCGTTTTCGATACCGTTTGCGGCAACGGATCAGTCTTGACGAGAGGAACGTTGTGGTATGATCAAAAGTTAATTTCGATCAACTGAAATTTTTTGGATAGCACAAACCGAAACTCTGATACCAATTGTTGTGCCCAAAACCGCCCAGAAATCACACCAACAACAGATAGAGACAATATTTAAGTGGTTCGGCAATTTGCCTACATCCACCGGTGTGGAAATCTTTTATTCAATGTGTTTGTACAAAATTACAAACACTCTCTCAAAACAACTCTCTACTCTCAAATGGCACTACAACTCACACACAGAACACTTCTTCTCATTGGGATGATTTAAGCTTCAGCATTCCTCTCCTATTTATAGGAGAGGTTCAGCTTCTCCCTCCACAAAACACAATGTAGTGGAGGGATACACACCAAAGTTGGAGATGCTCCATAATGCTCATGGTGGACCTCATCACATAGTGGGTGAACAACAATAACATGGGTGGACCAACATTTTGAGGTTTCAATTATGAGCTTTTCTCTTGGTTGAAACTTGCTTTGAGTTCTTTATTAATAGGTGCAGGGCTGTAGTTACAAGTTTGAATTGTAGAACATGAATATGGCATTATCTACAACGCTAATGATACCTTTTTGCATGCAAAACATGATTCTTCGTTTGTTTTCACGTATAAGATAAAATAAGATTAGTTAAAATAAAAATTAAAAATTAAATAAAATATGGTTAAAATATTTTTTTAATATTAATTTTATTTTGAAATTTAAAAAATGTTTGAATTTTTTATTTTATTTTATGTGAGAATTTAAAAAAATTCTAAAACCGAGATGAAATAAGAATAGTTATACCAGGGATTTAATTAGTTTCAAAACTTCTACATTTCTAACTCAGTTGTTTATGGATAAGTGATAATTAAGTCTAGGACGGCCGTTACACATTAATTAACGTTGTTATATTTTAAGTCTTCTTTCTGTCATTTTACAAGCAGTAAACACGAAAGTTGCATGGATACAAAAAATCTTATCTCTTTCCATCTTTTGCAGAGTATACACTCATTTTATTCTTTATAAGAAGTATGAATTGCCAACACCTTCTGAACTCCAATACCCTTAAAATACTTATTTAACCACGAGAAGGAACACACTGCACGCAGTACTACTACAGAAATAATGGCCGAATTATTCGCGGGCAACTACAACAACTTGTTTTCCAACATTGCTGCCACTAAATAGTCCAACCAGGGCTGTTGCAGCACTCTCAAGGCCTTGAGCTTTGTCTTCCACATACACCACCTTCCCCTCTCTGATGTAAGGCATCACAGTCTCTAAGAACTTTGGATAGAGATGATTGTAATCACGAACTGTAAATCCTAGCATATGGATTCGGTTGTATACAAGACACATCAAATTTTTCACGCATTCAGCATCATCAAGATTATTGTACTGTGAGACAATTCCACATACAGCAATGCGGCCATGGACTCTCATGTTTAAGAGAACGTACGGCATCAAGTATTTTACCCCCAACATTCTCAAAGTAAATGTCAATGCCTCCTGGGAAATATCTGATGATGAACAGTACCCAATAACCTTTTCAAAGATGCATCCAAGTCATGCTCTTCCTTGTAATTGAATGCATCATCAAAACCCAACTTATTCTTCAATAGGTCAACCTAATTTAAAACAGAAGAAAAAAGAGGTTTTTTTTAATTAACTAGTTTTTATTCATGAACAACTTGAAAAGTAAAAGAAAAAAGAGATATTTTCATGTTGTTGGGGGAAGGAAAGAACATAATTGAGGGACACGTGGCAGCAATCTTGTGTCCACAAAAGCCAAACCAAGCAGCAGGCGACAACTATGACAACTAGGGAATGCTAAAGTTCCTTGAAATCCATGTTTGGTTAGAATTTACTTGGCAAATATTTTAAAATTCTAAAAAACAGAGAAAAATGATAGTACAGAAAAAATTTCTTATGATAGTTCAGGCTGTTAAAGAAGGTAAAATCAAGAGCACTTTCACCATTAAAAATCTATCCATAAGCAAACATATGAGTTTCCTTAGTCTTGTTCAAGATACTTCACAATTTTTCATTATAACTTTGCCATAAAAGGAAGCAATTTTAATGTGATTATCTGTTGAAAACCACCTAAGTGTGAAACCAAGAAGTCCAAAACAACTACTCTACACCATCCTAATAACTGCTCTGCACCATCCTATATAGTTGCAGATTGAAGATAGCTGTTGCAGCTCACCATTTGTCATCAATTTTAGTTGATATTTTGCAAAACTTCTCCTATAAAATGAGAGTTTTGTTGTGTGAACAGTGTGTGTGCAAAACAGAGGAAAGATAGAGAGTTTATATTGAGTGCTTGTAAACTTATACAAACATATTGAATTTTGCTCCAATGGACGTAGGCAAGTTGCTAAACTACTTAAATATTGTCTCTATCTTTTTTGTACCTGTTTTGGACAGTTTTGAATTCAAAAATTGGTCTCAAAGCTCTTGTTTGTGTTGTCCATAGATCAAGTTGATCGAAATCAACTTTTGATCACACCAGGATGTTCCTCGCATCAAGATGAATCCATTGCCGCAAACGGCATCGAAAACGAAAGCCGGAGGAGTTCACATGCTCACTTAGAAGTCGGAGAGTGCACTCGCATGCATCAATCGCAGCTGGAAGTTGAAAACGAGTGAAGAACATGCTCACACGCGCCTCCATGTGCAGCCACAGGTTGAAGAAACATGTAGTACACGCTCTCATGCACCCCCACGCGCCCTAGTGCTTTCCAACTAGCTAATACAACACAAGTAAAAAAAAAAAACAGAAAAAAAAGAGGGATATGGAGTTAATGACTTGGCTCCCACCCATTTCCTACTAAGGAAAGCTATCTAAAGCGGTTTTTGTTTCAGTCTGATTTCGGGCTATGATACTACAACCCAAAGGCGCAGTAGATTATTTTGTGATGCACTTTGCTAGTCGGGTTTGGTTGAAGAAAACTCATACTTCATCTTTCTCACGATCTTTGGTTAGGAGAAGAGGAAACATAAAAAAATAGAAACTGATAGTGTTGCGCCTGAAACCTGCCCGAAAATCACACAAAACAATATTTAAGTGGTTCAGCAAATTGCCTACGTCCACTAGAGCCTCTTTTACTGAGTTTGTAAGAAATTTACAAAACCCTCTCAACTCTCTCACGTACCCTCTCTTTCTCTCTATTTTTCTTTCCCTCACTTGCTTCTCTCTTGTTGCCCCTGCCATTACATGAGCTGAAGCTCTCCTTTTATAGGAGAGGGAACCTCATTATTACATATACGGTGCAGTAATTTATGGCCATAAATTGCTGCAGAAAATTTGCACCTAATGCATCAAACGGTGCCTAATAAAACAAACTAGAGTACGGTGGAGAGGGAGGGTTCATACTTGGATGGTTTCAACAGATAGATGGTCTAATATGTTGGAAAACAAATGTAGAGATTGTACAAGAGCGTGGGAAACACATGCTGCTGTTGGAGAGAGGATGTTGGTCGAATCTGTAAGATCCAATACTACTTAATCCACTACTACTACACGTTGTGGGAGAAGGCTTTATGTGGCGTGATAGTGCGTAGATCTCACACACCACTCGTTTGGACAATATTATTCTGGAAGTAAAAGGATCGGCAGTTAAGAAGTCTTGTAAAGAGGCGTGTGGCGATCGTATGTAATCGGAAAGCAATAAATCGGCCATCTCCATGCTGTAGTTGGAAAACAAGAAAAGTAGCCATAAAAATTAATCTATTGGATGACTCGGGAAAAGAAGAGTAGGAGGGAATGAGGAACCGAAATTCTAACCCCTCTAGTAAGAGATTGGAGGACCTTTAAGAGATGAGTGGAGGTTTGGGAGAGAGCTCTCGGGAGGAGAGAAAAAGTTGTTAAGATAGGCGTCAATTCTGTAAAATTGCATTCAATACACAATTAAATGATCCTAAAATAATAAAAAGTGTTAACATTTTAATTTGCCTATAATTATAAAGATTTCACAAGAAGTAAGTAAATATATTAGATTTGTAAATAGCAAAATTCTAATAAAATTAATTGAAGAGCATTTAATATAAAATGATAGTGATGATGGATGTAATTAATTTCTAGTTTTCGTTAAACAACATTAATACTGCCTTTACCTTTGTCTAATTAATGACCCATTTAATCCATCCAAAGACCCACTCTCCTCAACCATAACTAAGGTTCTCGATGCCCTGAAACGTAATTACGTGTTCGAGTTCATTTCCATGAAAAATTACGTGCCGCCTATGAGCATTGTACGTTTTGTCGTACGTTGACCTTCCATTTTCACGTACATGCACATCTGTCTGTCTATGTTCGTTGCACACGGATTTGAGGATTTGTGCAAGTGTTTGCATGCGTATCAAATAGTCAAAGTTCGTATCGCAGTGGTCATTGTACGTATAGCGACAATTCATCGACCCTTCGGCCACGACTTCTGCAGTCGCACCATGGGTTTGAAACTCTCATCAATCATGGAACAGGCCTAGGGAAAAAAAAAAAAAAATCAATTCTGAATCAATCTAGCTAGGCTGTATGAAAGTTTTATACAGATTACATTTTTAACTGCAAAGATTAATACTAAATATAGTTTTAAGATACGTAAATCTTACGTATTTATTTTTAAAAAAAAATTATAATCTCTATTATTAGAAAAATAATTTTTTATATCATGAATTTACTCTTTTTTTTTTTAATGAATGCGTAATTCTTTCACATATTAAAACTCTAAATATTATTCCTCAAACTGCACAAGTACATGCAAAACACCAAAGAATGAAGTACTAGGAAACGATCGGGGACTGGATCTCCTAATTATACCTAGCTATATATCTTTATTGAATTTGCCACAAGACATGTAGTACTACGCGCACCCAACGGTGTTAACACAAAGCAGTGCACACACTAGAAGTACGTAATAGACTGAATTATATGATAGATCATCCATGAAACAACCCAACCAGGTGACAACAGACGGGGCTAAAAATCATTCGCGAGCAACGACAACTACTTGTTTTCCAACATTGCGACCACTAAAAAGTCCAACAAGAGCAGCTGGACCACTCTCAAGGCCTTCAACCATGTCTTCCACGTACACTATCTTCCCTTCTTTGATGTAAGGCAGCGCAGTTTCTATGAACTTGGGATAGAGGTGATGATGATCAAAAAATGCGAATCCTACCATGTGGATTCGCTTGAATAGGAGACACGCCAAATTTTGCACACCTTCAGGCTGATGAACATTGTACTGCGATATCATTCCACATACAGCAATGCGGCCATGGACCCTCATGTTTACGAGTACCGTATCGAGTGTTTTGCCTCCAACATTGTCGAAGTAAATGTCGATGCCTTCAGGGAAGTACCTGGTTATAAATTACATAAACCAACAGTGTGTGATATATATATGCCTAGGGAACAGATTAATTAAGGCTATTGATATATTTCATTAAAAGAGCATAAAATATCAGGCCAGCATGGTTATCTGTATCCATTATGCCTAAAAATGAGTCATCTGCATTACAAAGAAATGTTATGTTATGATTCTCCCGGTAAAGCTCTAACCTTTAAGCTAGTCTGGCAGGGCCTAAATCTCTGTACAAACCAATTGTGTTTGCTGTCATTTATGACATGTTATAGCTTAAAGCTAACAACTAAATCTACAGAGAAAATAGGAAATGCATAAAGATTTAGAGCACAACTTTAAGTTCCTTTTATGTAAATACCACACTGACCTTTTCAAAGCTGCATCCAAGTCCTGCTCTTCCTTATAATTGAAAGCATCATCATAACCCAACTTGTTGTTCAACAGATCAACCTAATTTACAACAGAAGAAAACGAGTTTCTTCATTCTACAAGAAAAAAGAGATTTCAGGTAATGGTAACTACATCCCACCAGACTCTCGCTACAGTAAAAAAGGAAAAAATGAAAGAGAGCTTTGGGGCCAGGGCAGGAGGAAGACGGGGAGGCCCACGTCTCAATTATCTTGGCCCGCCCCTATCTTTCATCTTTACTGCTTTTACAGAGAGAGTCAAGGGCACATGGCAGCCAAATTCCACAAAAGCAAAATCAGATTAGGGATCAGTTCTATGCTAGAATTTAACAGAAAATTATTGTGAGTATCTAGAAAACAGAGGCAAATGATAATACCGCGAACTTTGATTTAGGTAGTTAAAAAGGGTACTCTACAAGAACATCTCAAAGCTTTCCTTGTAAGCAAATACAAATTTCTCTTAAATTACCACTTGTAAACGATTGTGGGGCACATCAGGATAGAAGCTGTCGAATAAAAAAATGGCTACAACACAGACAAGTATATACATAAATACATATATATACCTTTTCTTTACTCCCAGCACTACCAACAACAAAACAGCCCAACAATTTTGCAAATTGTCCAACAAGCTGACCAACTGCACCCGATGCTGCTGAAACGAAGACATATTCTCCTTTCTTAGGAGAACAGAGCCCATAGAAACCAGCATAAGCAGAGATACCAGGCATCCCTGTTAGTGAAAAGGAACTTTTTAAAGATTTACACAAATGTACAGGGTGAATTCAACATGGTGCTCAAACAAGCACGCAAAGTATATTTTCAAGAAACTACTCTTGATACCTGCAGCTCGGAAGGCTTTTTAGCATAATCATCTGTTCTAAATCTCAGAACAGTTCAAACTTCATAAAATGAGTAAACAACTTACCAAGAAGTCCAGTGTTGTAGGAAAGGGGTACATCAGTGTGCTGAATCTTTTTCAGGCCTTGCTCGATACTTTTCAGGCCTTCGGTTGGGGTGATTAGGCTGTACTCTTCCCATCCAGTAATCCCCCAAACTAAGTCACCTGCCTTGTAGTCTGGGTGCCCAGAATCCAAAACTTTAGCCACCCCATACCCAGTTAACGGCTGCAAGTATCCACCGGGATATCACAATTGCAAGCTAAAAACTGTAAGCTATATATAAACTTCAGCGAGCAAGCACACATGCATAAAAAAAATGTTTTCTCCGTTATCTTTTCCTTTCTTACAAGACATTTGTCCATTATTTTAGTCAGGTTAGGCCTTTGCAAATATCAATTATATCTTATGACTTTTTTATATGAAAATTTGAATTCTTAAAATAATGGTTAGATACGAACAGCGCCAGGACTATAAGAACTACTGTATCCCTCAACTCGTGACATTCGAAGTCGCATGTAGGGGTCGCAGGACAAGTAGAGGTTCTTGACAAGGACGCCATGGAAACCTTCGGGAACCTTCAACTTTATGGTACTAGTCGTCACGTACATGTCCGATTCCTTGGGAAAACCGGTGACATAATCCCTGAATATTAGCTGTTTGTTGCTCGCTTCGTCTCCAACATTCGGCATTGTTTCGCTACACTCTCCCAGAGTGTCTCTGATCTGTCTTTAAGTGTGTTTGTGGGCGAGGCTTTCCCGATGCAAATGGCAAAAGAAGATTGTATATTTATACGTTTTCTAGTTGGAGGAGCCACTGCACCGTACGTCCTTTGAACGACCAAATAAAGAACAGAAAAAGGGTAACCAATGTGATCATGATATAAGTGCTTACGTAGCGACATAAACTTTGCGTCACAGTATACGTCAGTGATGAAAATTGGATAGCCAGCGGATCAGTCGATCGGCAGTTACTTTCCATGTGGCTATTAAGAATGGGAGAAGAAATTTTGTGATTCTTCTGTCTACCTCTTTCCTTATCGTGGCTGCAATATTTTCGTTGTGAGAATGGTAAAAAGGAGGAGGATTGCCGGGTGAAGACAAGGTAGACCTGTCCCTACGCATTGAAAAGTAGACAAACCCAAGTCTAAAAAACGAAAATAAGGGGGTAGAGTGTGGCCAATGTCTAAAAGTCGGGGGACCCCCACCAATTATTGATTTTAAATTTGGAAAAAAAATCCCCCGAAGTTCAAATGCGTGCAGGAAATTTCATGGAGGAAGGCGACCCGCCTAACCGTGTAATACCATGATCGGCGACAATACGATCAGACCATTATTTTATGCAGGAGAAATATTTAAAGATTGGTTTGAATAGTAATTTGATATGAAATGAATTGAGATAAAAATTAAAATTAAATAAAATATTATTTTTATTTTAAAATTTGAAAAAATTGAATTATTTATTATATTTTATAAGAAAATTTGAAAAAGTTGTAATGATTAGATTAGATGAGACGAGATAAAACATATTTTGTATCCAAACCTAGCCTAAATGTTGTTTGGTTATATATACAGATCAAATAAGATAAGATGAAAAATTCATAAATAATAATAAAATGGTCTGATCTCAACCTCTCTCATCTAATCCTATTATTGCTCTCGAATAATTTGGCCATTATTTCTATAGTAGTACTGCGTGTTGTGTGTTCCTCTCGTGGTTAGAGAATACGTATTTAAGGGTAGGGGGCTTGGTTTGGATTGAGAGTTGAATTTAACTCATCTCATCTATTTATTAAAAATTTTTTAAAAATTTTTCACAAAATATAATAAAAAATTTTAATTTTTTCAAATTCTAAAATAATAATAATATTAAAAAATAATATTCTAATTGTAGACGATAGTTTTTGTCAACAGTTCGGAAGAGGAGAAGGATCCTTCCCTGGCATGCTGAGGTAGCGTTGGGGTTGGATCGATGCTGTGTGGGCCCTGCTGTGCTGGGTCAGGGTCGAGGCTGTGTGAAGTCTGTGAGCATATCTATGGTGGTGAATAGTAAATAAATGCAAGAAAAATAGAGAGATAGACACACAGATTTATGTGATTTGGTATTGGGCCTACATCTACGGGGGCTTCAGAAGGGGAGAATCCACTATAATAAGTTTGATTTACATTCTCACTGTATAATATATTTCATAGATCTCTCTTTCCGGTCTCAACTCCATAGCTGGAACCCGTTTCTAGAAGTTGAATAAGCCTTCCCTTGCCAAAAGTCATTCGAATATCCCCCTCAATTCATCCGTCTTTTCCCGTTTATCACTTGATTCACTTATCTTTCCTTATTTTCTGTCACATCAATTCCCTCACATCTTTTTCCCTCTTTTTCTACTGCCATCCTACATTTATTCCATTCCCATCTTTTTCCGATCTTCCTTATTTTTCCTTTATTTTGTCCTCTAATGAAGTCTCTTTCAATAGGCTAGGCTTTGAGAGCCCCTTTGGGCCCTAAGACAAAAATCCTCCCAATACTAATAATATTTTATTTAATTTTTATTTAAAACCATCTCATCTCATTTCACTATCCAAATCTTACTTTATTGGAGTTCAGAAGGTGTTGAGAGTTCATACTTCTCATAAAGATTGAGATGAGTGTATACTATGCAAAAGATAGAAAGAATGAAAATTTTTCANAAGTCTGTGGGCATTCTATGGTGGTAAATAGTAAATAAATGCAAGAAAAATAGAGAGATAGACACACAGATTTATGTGATTTGGTACTGGGCCTACATCTACGGGGGCTTCAGAAAGGGAGAATCCACTATAATAAGCTTGATTTACATTCTCGCTGTATAATATATTTCATATATCTCTCTTTCCGATCTCAACTCCATAGCTGGAACCCGTTTCTAGAAGTTGAATAAGCCTTCCCTTGCCAAAAGTCATTCGAATATCCCCCTCAATTCATCCGTCTTTTCCCGTTTATCACTTGATTCACTTATCTTTCCTTATTTTCTGTCACATCAATTCCCTCACATCTTTTTCCCTCTTTTTCTACTGCCATCCTACATTTATTCCATTCCCATCTTTTTCCGATCTTCCTTATTTTTCCTTTATTTTGTCCTCTAATGAAGTCTCTTTCAATAGGCTAGGCTTTGAGAGCCCCTTTGGGCCCTAAGACAAAAATCCTCCCAATACTAATAATATTTTATTTAATTTTTATTTAAAACCATCTCATCTCATTTCACTATCCAAATCTTACTTTATTGGAGTTCAGAAGGTGTTGAGAGTTCATACTTCTCATAAAGATTGAGATGAGTGTATACTATGCAAAAGATAGAAAGAATGAAAATTTTTCATATGCATGCAACTTTCGTGTTTAGTGCTATAAAATGACAGAAAGAAGACTTAAAATATAACAACGTCAATTAATGTGTAACAATTGTCCTAAACTTATCCATTAACAACTGAATTAGAAATGTAGCAGTTTAGAAACTAATTAAATCCCTGGTACAACCATTTAAGCAACTGGCTAGTTGAGGAGCGTACATGCATGCAAAAAGGTATCATTAGCGTTACACAGAATCAATAATGCTATATACAATTATTTTTGTATACTTTCTGTGCACTCTACTAATGTGAATGGCTGTATCAATTTTTTTTTAATACTCAACCAATCACATTAGTGGAGTGCGTAAAAGAGTACGCAAAAATGATTGCACATAGAATTTTTATTTTTTTAAACTTTCCTATAAAATATAATAAATAATTTAATTTTTTAAAATTTTTAAACAAAAATTATATTAAAAAATTATATTATAATAATATTTTATTCAACTTTTATCTCATCTTATCTTATATGTGTAAATAAACGAGATTTTAAGCAATAAGCATTAACAGAATTTGAGAAGAAAGATGATAAGAAGGATGAATTAAGCAAGAAAGATTGAGAGAGAATTTTCACTGATTTCATTATCTTGTCGAGTATACAAAGCAGCATATATATATACATTGAGTTTGTTGAACCTAAGGTTTCAAGTTTTGTGTAATTATATATTTACACATGGATTTTGATGATAACAAATGAATTCAAAGAATGAAGGAGTCTCAAGCTCAATTTGTCCACACAATGGAGTCAAGCACATCAAGGAACCAAGCATGAGTAAGAAGGAAACAAGTTCACATTAAAGTCATAGAGAAATGTTGTAAATCTCTTAAAATTCGAAATTAGGATTAAGGCTCAAAAATTAATATTTTATCATAAAGCATTAAAATACATTTTCCACATGTGCATGAATATTTTGAAAATTAAATTTGAAAATTTTGAAAGATAATTGATTGTCATCTTTCACATGTGCATGAAAAATTGCAGCCAAAGTAAGGAACATACGGACAGTAGTCATTTTTGCTACTGGGCTGAATGTTTCTTGGTAATCAAACCCCTCTCTTTGTGTATAACCCTTAGCTACAAGCCTTGCCTTGTGTTTATCAATGGTGCCATTGATTTTAGTTTGGTTTTGTAGACATACTTGCAACCAATTGGCTTGTTTCCAAGAGGTAAGGGCACAATGGACCAGTGCCATTTGCGTCTTAGAGCTTCAATTCAGCAGCCATGGTAGCTTGCCAGATGTTCATGAACCACAGCTTCCTCATAAGTTTTTGGTTCTGAGATAGTGTGAGTGATAGTGCATAGGCTTGATGTGAGGAGGAAGGTGCTGGTATGAAAGGTGATGTATATTGGGTGTTCAGTGGAAGAGGGAAAAGTATAAGAGAGGAGATGATTGGTGACAAGTTGAGCAGTGATAATCATGCAAGTAAGAAGGTGTAAATTTTTTCTGTCAGACTCTGCGAAGTGGAGTGTGTGGTGAAGGCACGGGTGGGGGTGATACCATAGTGTCTTCAATTAATTGAGTGAAGGAGAGGGAGAAGTGGAGGCCTCTGATTGAGAAGAGATGAGGGAATGTCTATAAGAGATGGGGGAAAGGTTTGATTGAGGTGGAGGTGTTTGGAGGAAGTATTTTGTGAAAATTCTTGAGGGTAGCATAGCTGGTCAGGCAATGGGGGAGGAATGCTAAATCTTGTGAGTCTTGGATAAGGTGCAGGTTTCTTAGAATCTATGTTCTTGAAAGGGAACTAAATTCTAAAAACACTACATCTCGAGGAGATAAAAGTCTTTTGATTATCAAGGCTGTACACTTTGTATCCCTTAACTCCTGCTGGATATCCAAGAAAGAGACATTTTTGAGCTCTTGGTTCCAGCTTAGTCCTATTGTGTTTGAGTGTAGACACAAAACAAAGACACCCAAAGACTCTTAAATGATTGTAAGAAGGCTTAGATGAAAATAACATCTCATATGGNCCATGATTAAAGGTTTGAACTTTGAAAATATTAAAGATGATTGATTGTCATCTTTCACATGTGCATGTTTTATTTGAATATTTTCAAAAGTGATTGATGCTTTTCTTGACTTATGCAAAAGGAAGATGCCTTTGTTTGAATATTTTGAAAAGTAAAGTGTGCTCCTTTTGTCATATGCAAAAAGTAAAAAATTAGGTTTGAAATTTTTGAAAAGCAAAGTGTGCTCCTTTTGTCATATGCAAAAAGTAAAAAGATTAGGTTTGAAATTTTTGAAAAATGAATGATGATGTTTTTGACATGTGAATCTTTTTAAATTTGAATATGAAGTCTCATATGCCTATAAATAGATCATTTGAGAGCTTCACATTCACAACACCAAGAGCATACAATATTCATTCAAAGCTTTCATTCTCTCTTCTCTAAACATTGAGCCTTAACTCTTATTCATTTTGAGAGATATAGTTTGTGCTTGTATTGTTCTTATTTCACTCATTGAGGAGTGTTTTCTGATATCCTACCCACTATCAATTCTTGTATCAGTAAAAGGGTGTGTACAACCCTTGTGTGTGTAGAAAGTGTTCTACACAGGGAATCGTTGAATCACCACGTGTAAGGTGATTGCAAGTGTAGAGGGTGTTCTACACGGATCCTTTGTAGCGGTGTTGTTCAAAGGTGTAATAGGTTTCTATCTCCACCTGAAGGAGATTGAATAGTGAATTCGGGGATCCTCAAGGGGTAGCTTGAGGCGAGGACGTAGGCAGTGGGGCCGAACCTCGTTAACATACTGAGTTTGCTTCTCTCTTACCCTTACTCTTTATATTTATTGCTGTTTCATATTTTGTTTATATTTTATATTGTATATTTGATTTATAATTGTTATTTTTTTTAAATACAACTCAATTCACCCCCCTCTTGTGTTAGTCATCTGGGCAACAATTGGTATCAGAGCTAAAGCTCTATTATAAGATTAACTATCTTTTGAGTTAAGATCTTATGGCTAACATTGCAGCTTCATTTGGTGAAGGTCAATCTAGCAGTCGGCCTCCACTCTTTTGTGGAGACAATTACTCATTCTGAAAAGTTAGAATGAGAATATTTCTTCAGGCTCAAGGTCGAGAAATCTGGAAATGCATTGTAAATGGACCTTATATTCCAACAAAAGTGGTTGATGGAGTAAAGGTCAAAAAGGAAGAAGAAGAGTTTAATCGTGAAGACGATAGACTTTATACTTTGAATTTAACTGCTATGAATTTATTATATAATGCTCTCAATGGTAATGAGTTTAATAGAGTAATGACTTGTGCTACGGCAAAAGAAATTTGGGATAACTTGGAAGTTACTTATGAAGAACTTCTCAAGTTCAAGGAATCAAAAATTTATATTCTTACTCATGAATATGAAATGTTTAAGATTAGATGAAAATAACATCTCATATGGAGATTTGTTATGAATGGTGGGTGAAGGTATTCGGTTGATCAAATGTGCAGCTGTTAAAACTGCATGCCCCCAAAATTTTGTGGGAAGTGAGGCTTGAATGAGCAGAGCTCGGGCAACAGTGATCAAGTGTTGTTGTTTTCTCTCCACAACTCCATTTTGTTGTGGTGTGTACACACATGTCTTTTGATGTAAAATTCCATGGGAATTGAAAAAATCAGTCATTTGAAACTCCAATCCATTATCAATTCTAACATTTTTAACCTTGGAGTTGAATTGAGTTTGGACCATAAGGACAAAGGACTGTAAGAGAGATCTAGCTTCTGATTTGAATTGCGTTAGGTATACCCATGTGACTCAACTAAAGTTATCAACAATAGTTAAGAAGTAGTGATATCCATGCAATGAAGCTTGAGAGTATGGGTCCCAAATGTCATAGTGAATAAGCTCAAAAATAGAATTAGTAGAAGTAATGCTTGCTTGAAATGGAAGACGTTTCTGCTTAGATAAAGAGTAAACAGTACAATATAATTGATCACAACCTTTTACATTAGGACAAGAGGAATGAATTAAATTCATTCTTTGGTTGGATAAATGTCCTAATCTAAGGTGCCAGACATCAAAGGGCTGTTCATCGACAGCATTACAAGCTGAAACATTTGAAAGGTTTGATAGGGTCCTGGGAAGCTGTTGAGAAGTACTACAACCAAGATGGTTTGGAAGGAGATAATATAGGCCATGATTGAGTTTAGTTAGTCCAATCGTCATCCATGAAGAGAGAGCCTGTATAAAGCAAAACTTATCTAAGAAAATGAGGCAAATATGAGGGTTATGAATGAGTTTGCTGACAGATAAGAGATTGATTTTGAAGGAAGGAACACACAAGACTTTTGTGAAAATGATATACTTTGAGAGATAGACATCTCCTATATGTGTGACCTCAACACATGTCCCATTTAGTAACTGGACTGATGCATTGGCAGTGCAAGTGATGGTTGTGAGAAGGGATGGAGAACAAACTATATAGTTTGTTGCTCTAGTGTCAATGATCTAATGGATGTTGGCAGGTTCATATGATTGATGATGCACAAGCGATGAGTGGTGATTTGTGCCAAATATTGATGATTCTGAAGTTATAGAAGAGCAAGAAGGTATACCTGACATATTTGAGTGAGTAGGAAGATTGTTGCTAGAGTTTGAGGTGGTTTTGATGGACTGAGGTTGTGACGCCCCCAACTCTCATGTACGGGCATGTGGAAATCGAGACGTCTGGATGATGACAACACGAATCACATATCCCATCGCCAAGTGCCAAGTGTGTGTACATGCAACATGTGTACAAAATAAACCACGCAACGGATAATAAATATCTTACAACTAAGTACCAGAATTTTATTTAAATACAAACTAACTTAAAACACACGTAAAAAAATAATACAAGTTCAATACTGTTTCAAATACCAAATACATACCATAAAAACAAATAAAGATATTATCCAAGGGTAAATTAATTCCAAGCCAAAACTCTGGCAGAGCCACCTCCTCGGGCTCAGCCTCCTCCTCATCCTCAACCTCTGTATCAAAACTACAGTACCAAAAATGGTGCCGCAGGTAAGTAATATTCCAAATGACGCAAGATAAAAACATATTACAACCACAACAATATGCATGAAAGTATGCCTAATGCACATGTCCCAAAAACCACATTTTTTCCACGCACGCCAAAAGTCTCATTTGGCCCAAAACCTTTCCTTTAATATTTTCCTCGCCATTATCCCAGATAATGGCCCAAAACCAGTCTCGCCATTTTTCCAGAAAATGGCCCAAAATCCAAGTCTCAAAACCATTCTTCCATTTTTCCTTAATCGAATGCACCATGACCTCCCCTAGGGGTCATCCGCAAGCCCTAGCTTCCATCGTCACACCATGGGTAACGACCATGCGTGTGACTTCGTAACGAGTGATGCCCAATTCCGCACCCCGCGCGTTCGTAGCTAAGCATCTTCTAGCCCCCGCCAGCAGAGGGGCCACGAATTCGGTACGAGAGCGTTACCATCCCGCCCGCTCCCGTTGTCGCCCAGCGACAACCCAGGGGACGTCACTCAGTATATTGTGCTCCCGAGTGACCAGAGGAGCTCCACCGAGATAATACCCCATCTCGGCTTGGGGTCGTGATACACACGCACCCAAAAATCCATTTAACTCGCGAAAACCCAGTTTCAATATATACCACATGCATATGCGTGCACAATGCAATGCCAATAAAATTACACAACTTGACCAACATATTCCAAACATCAATAACAACTAAACAATCAGCTCCGACCTCAAATCCAACGGACCCCCGACTCCTCGGACTCAGTCGGGAATAACCAACCAGATCACAAATAATTATTGTAAAGGAAATAATATATTTAAATCTAAAACGAAGTTTGGAAAATACTTACAGCGCTATATATTAATTTTCGATGGATCGATGCGCAGCAAACAATGAAGGAAAAGCAACGTAACAGTGAAATTTCACTGTGGCCGTGGGTTGTGAAATACCCACTTTTGAACAGGGAGAAACCAAGGCTCAGGATTGATAGAGAATGGCCTAGGGGTGTTTATGAACCTAGTGGAAGTGAGGGTTGGCCGTGGGTAGCGGCGAAAACGGTGGTAGAATGGCTTAAACGCCCAAATCGGAAACTAGCTCGTGGGAGCTGCTCCAGCGATGGATCGAGGCCGGAAATGGGTGGGTTAGGACGGCAAGGAGTCGGTGATGAAGTGGTGAAGAGGTGGTGGCCGGAGGTGGAGCGACGGCGGCAAATCGGAGGAAAAACCGCTCGGCTTGAAGATGGTTTTCCGGCTAAACGGTGGCACGGATGGGGATGAAACTTGGTGGAGTAGTTCACCGAAGGGAGGGGAAGAGAACGGTGGTGGTGGTGTGCCACACGGTGGCCGGCGGCGGTGGTTCTGGGTGGAGAGAGAAATTCAGACGGAAATGGGTAGAGAGAGAGAGTGTCGCGCGGGAGAGAGCCGGGGGAGAATGAAAAAGGAAAGAAAAAGAAAGAAAAAGGAGAAAAGAAAGAGAAAGGAAAAAGAAAAGATGGGGGAAAAGAAATTAGGTCCAATCCTCACCTCTGGAGTCCAACAACTGATCTAACGAAAACAACTTTAAAAGCAATAAAACCAATAAAATATTTTAAATACAACGTAAAGCTAAAATATAATAAATAACTAATAAAAACTAACAACTTAATTTTAAATCTAAAGACACGCTAAAATAAATTAAACAACAATTTAAACTCAACAGCAATTAAAATCCAATTAAAATCCGATGATTTAAAATAAAAGGACTATTATTTTAATTAAATTAAAATATTCATTCAGTGAAAATACACATAAAAATGGGGTATCACAGAGGTCCCTAAGATGACTGCTTATGAGTCAGCTGTGGTGTTTGATTATTGACCAGTGCTATGAGCTGCTGGATCTGAGACTGCGAGAGTGTTAAATTTGAAGCTTCGATCACTTCCTTCTCCTACCCTTGGGAAATTACTTGGTTAGCTGAATGAGTAGCAGAAAAATTTTGATTGTTGAAGTGTCCAGGTTTCTGCTTTGTGAACTTAAAATTTGGTGGAAATCCTATCAACCTATAACACTTGTCACGGCTGTGTCCAGATTTTCCACAATGTCCACAAGTGAGCTTAGGTCTCTCCTTTTTCTTAGATTGATTGTTAAAAACTGACAAAGCTGAAGATTTAGTTGGTGGTATTGCTATAAACCGTGCTTGCCTCTACCTCTCTTCTTGTAGAATCAAGGAAAATGCTTTATCTATAGAAGGGACAGGACTCATAACTTGTCCTCTAATGCTCTCATAGGAATCATTCAATCCCATGAGGAATTTGAAGACATTATCAGATTGCTGAACCTCACCTACTGAGTTCAAGGCCTTGCAAGTGCAAAGGCCACCTGAACAGCAGGGCACGGGTCTATAGATATTGAGTTCTTCCCAAATTGCATTCAGCTGAGTGAAATACTCATTAACAGTTTGAGTTCCTTGCATAATGGTTCCAAGTTGTTGTTGAAGCTGGTAGATCCTGACATTATCTGGCTGAGCAAACCTCACCTTCAGCTCATCCCATACTGCTTTCGCTGAGCTGATATAGAGGACATTGAAAGCTATTTCTTTAGATATTGAATTAAGAAGCCATGAAAGGATGATGTTGTTGCATCTTAACCATGGAAGATATAAGGGGTCAGTCAACTCTGGTGTAGTAATGGTTCCATCCAAGAATCCAAGTTTATTCTTGATTGAGATGGACAGTGTGAATGACCTACTCCAAGAAAGGTAATTTGGACCTGTGAGAGGTGGGGTGACAATCACAAAGCTAGCATTGTCACTGTGATGAAGGTAAAAGGGACTATTTGGATTCTCAGTGGGTAAGAAGTTATGTAATGGGTTGTTTGTATCAGGTGGCGTGCTGGATGAACTTTCTTCTTCCATTGAAGAGGTTGAATGTAAACAAAGGGATGAATGCTATGAATGTATTGTGAAGAAGCCTGAACAAAAAAATGAAGTAGGATTACTATGAGACCTGCTCTAATACCATAACAGAATTTGAGAAGAAAGATGATAAGAATGATGAATTAAGCAAGAAAGATTGAGAGAGAATTTTCACTGACTTCATTATCTTATCGAGTATACAAAGCAGCATATATATATACATTGAGTTGGTATGATGCATACAAAGAAAAGAATAAGGAATATTCTATGTACAATGTGTCCTATTCCACTACAATGTGCAACTAAGGTGGGTCAGTGTGGTGGCCATTGACATGGGACAAAGGTAGTGCAGCAGGGGCAGTGAAGCAGCAGGCTGGTGGTGGAGCAGAGTTATTGCTTAGCCTCTAACACGATAGAAACCTTGTCTTCAGTGTCTTGGATGTAGGGAATAGCAGAGTCCTCCTTCTTTGTTTTTGTTATTTCTTGAGAAGCATTGAGGTCGAATTTCATGACAACTTTATGGAGATTAAAAAGACAGAGAGATAAGATAGTATAGATTTCCATCCATGCGTGGATGACTTTTAGTTTGGATTAAGAAACAGTTTCATCTAATTTGATTTCATTATTACAACTTTTTCAAATTCTCACACAAAATATAATAAACAATTCAACTTTTTTAAATCTCAAAATAATAAAAATATAATAAACAATTCAACTTTTTTAAATCTCAAAATAATAAAAATATTAAAAAATAATATTCTAATAGTATTTTATTTGGCTTCTAACTTTTATCTAAAATTATTTCATCTTACTATCCAAACTATACCTTACATCCAACTAAATATTTCCCCTTTATCCAAACATACCAACATCTCATCTTTTTCTTTAAAGTCACCATGTTCTTATCTCAAACGATCACACTAGGCTCTCTTGCAACGTACATCTTAATTCAATAATTTGTTTTTTAAAAGTGAAAATCACCAAAATAATTTTTTTTTGGTGGTATGACATATTTAAAATTATGATTATTTGCATGAGTTTTTGTTCAAAAGAAAAATGCTACAATCATAAAAATATTTCATAAAAATAAATTTCTTAAAATAGATTTACAAATTATAATCTAAGTATCTAAGATATCACATAAAGCCACTTTAGGTTGTGAATTTGCTTTTATAAAATCTTTTTGTGACTAAATTATTTCTCATTAATAATATACTCGTGGGATTTAATACTATTAAAAAATTATATTCTCGGATGCTTAAACGACTAATGATGATTAATTTTATTTAAATTACTTTAATTAACTTTTATTTTATTTATAAAAAATGATAGATTGGCTTATTTTGTATGCTCGATTGATTTTGATTATTATCAATAATTCTGCTTATCAATAAANAGAATGAGGGGAATGTTCTATAGAAGAAGAATGAGGGGAAAGGTTTGATTGAGGTGAAGGTGTTTGGAGGGAAGTATTTTGTGAAAATTCTTGAGGGTAGCATAGCTGGTCAGGCAATGGAGGAGGAATGCTAACATCTTGTGAGTTTGGATAAGGTGCAGGTTTCTTAAAATCTGTGTTCTTGAAAGGGAACTCAAATTCTAAAAACACTACATCTCGGGAGATAAAAGTCTTTTGATTATCAAGGTTGTACACTTTGTATCCCTTAACTCCTGCTGGATATCCAAGAAAGAGACATTTTTGAGCTCTTGGTTCCAGCTTAGTCCTACTGTGTTTAAGTGTGGACACAAAACAAAGACACCTAAAGACTATTTAATGATTGTAAGAAGGCTTAGATGAAAATAACATTTCATATGGAGATTTGTTATGAATGGTGGGTGAAGGTATTCGGTTGATCAAATGTGTAGCTGTTAAAACTGCATCTCCCCAAAATTTTGTGGGAAGTGAGGCTTGAATGAGCAGAGCTCGGGCAACAGTGATCAAGTGTTGTTGTTTTCTCTCCACAACTCCATTTTGTTGTGGTGTGTACACACATGTATTTTGATGTAAAATTCCATGGGAATTGAAAAAATTAGGCATTTGAAACTCCAATCCATTATCAATTCTAACATTTTTAACCTTGGAGTTGAATTGAGTTTGGACCATAAGGACAAAGGACTATATGAGAGATCTAGCTTCTGATTTGAATTGCATTAGGTATACCCATGTGACTCGGCTAAAGTTATCAACAATAGTTAAGAAGTAGTGATATCCATGCAAGGAAGCTTGAGAGTATGGGTCCCAAATGTCACAGTGAATAAGCTCTAAAACAGAATTAGTAGAAGTAATGCTTGCTGGAAATGGAAGACGTTTCTGCTGAGATAAAGAGCAAACAGTACAATATAATTGATCACAACCTTTTACATTAGGACAAGAGGAATGAATTAAATTCATTCTTTGGTTGGATAAATGTCCTAATCTAAGGTGCCAGACATCAAAGGGCTGTTCATCGACAGCATTACAAGCTGAAACATTTGAGAGCTTTGATAGGGTCCTGGGAAGCTGTTGAGAAGTACTGCAACCAAGATGGTTTGGAAGGAGATAATATAGGCCATGATTGAGTTTAGTTAGTCCAATCGTCATCCATGAAGAGATGGCATGTATAAAGCAAAACTTATCTAAGAAAATGAGGCAAATATGAGGGTTATGAATGAGTTTGCTGACAGATAAGAGATTGATTTTGAAGGAAGGAACACACAAGACTTTTGTGAGAATGATAGACTTTGAGAGATGGACATCTCCTATATGTGTGACCTCAACACATGTCCCATTTAGTAACTGGACTGATGCATTGGCAGTGCAAGTGATGGTTGTGAGAATGGATGGAGAACAGACTATATGGTTTGTTACTTCAATGTCAATGATCCAATGGATGTTGGCAGGTTCATATGATTGATGATGCACAAGCGATGAGTGGTTATTTGTGCCAAATATTGATGATTCTGAAGTTATAGAAGAGCAAGAAGGTATACCTGACATATTTGAGTGAGTAGGAAGATTGTTGCTAGAGTTTGAGGTGGTTTTGATGGACTGAGGTGCCTGAGATGACTGCTTATGAGTCAGCTGTGGTGTTTGATTATTGGCCAGTGCTATGAGTTGTTGGATCTAAGACTGCGAGAGTGTTAAATTTGGAGCTTCGATCACTTCCTTCTCCTACCCTTGGGAAATTACTTGGTTAGCTGAATGAGTAGCAGGAAAATTTTGATTGTTGAAGTGTCCAGGTTTCTGCTTTGTGAACTTAAAATTTGGTGGAAATCCTATCAACCTATAACACTTGTCACGGTTGTGTCCAGATTTTCCACAATGTCCACAAGTGAGCTTAGGTCTCTCATTTTTCTTAGATTGATTGTTAAAAACTGACAAAGCTAAAGATTCAGTTGGTGGTATTGCTATAATCCGTGTTTGCCTCTACCTCTCTTCTTGTAGAATCAAGGAAAATGCTTTATCTATAGAAGGGACAGGACTCATGAGTATAACTTGTCCTCTAATGCTCTCATAGGAATCATTCAATCCCATGAGGAATTTGAAGACATTATCAAACTGCTGAACCTCACCTACTGAGTTCAAGGCCTTGCAAGTGCAAATGCCACATGAACAGCAAGGCACGGGTCTATAGATATTGAGTTCTTCCCAGATTGCATTCAGCTGAGTGAAATACTCATTAACAGTTTGAGTTCCTTGCACAATGGTTCCAAGTTGTTGTTGAAGCTGGTAGATCCTGACATTATCTGGCTGAGCAAACCTCACCTTCAGCTCATCCCATACTGCTTTCGCTGAGCTGATATAGAGGACATTGAAAGCTATTTCTTTAGATATTGAATTAAGAAGCCATGAAAGGATGATGTTGTTGCATCTTAACCATGGAAGATATAAGGGGTCAATCAACTCTGGTGTAGTAATGGTTCCATCCAAGAATCCAAGTTTATTCTTGTGAATGACCTACTCCAAGAAAGGTAATTTGGACCTGTGAAAGGTGGGGTGACAATCACAGAGCTAGCATTGTCATTGTGATGAAGGTAAAAGGGACTATTTGGATTCTCAGTAGGTAAGAAGTTATGTAATGGGTTGTTTGTATCAGGTGGCATGCTGGATGAACTTTCTTCTTCCATTGAAGAGGTTGAATGTAAACAAAGGGATGAATGCTATGAATGTATTGTGAAGAAGCCTGAACAAAAAAATGAAGTAGGATTACTATGAGACCTGCTCTAATACCATAACAGAATTTGAGAAGAAAGATGATAAGAATGATGAATTAAGCAAGAAAGATTGAGAGAGAATTTTCACTGACTTCATTATCTTATCGAGTATACAAAGCAGCATATATATATACATTGAGTTGGTATGATGCATACAAAGAAAAGAATAAGGAATATTCTATGTACAATGTGTCCTATTCCACTACAATGTGCAACTAAGGTGGGTCAGTGTGGTGGCCATTGACATGGGACAAAGGTAGTGCAGCAGGGGCAGTGAAGCAGCAGGCTGGTGGTGGAGCAGAGTTATTGCTTAGCCTCTAACACGATAGAAACCTTGTCTTCAGTGTCTTGGATGTAGGGAATAGCAGAGTCCTCCTTCTTTGTTTTTGTTATTTCTTGAGAAGCATTGAGGTCGAATTTCATGACAACTTTATGGAGATTAAAAAGACAGAGAGATAAGATAGTATAGATTTCCATCCATGCGTGGATGACTTTTAGTTTGGATTAAGAAACAGTTTCATCTAATTTGATTTCATTATTACAACTTTTTCAAATTCTCACACAAAATATAATAAACAATTCAACTTTTTTAAATCTCAAAATAATAAAAATATAATAAACAATTCAACTTTTTTAAATCTCAAAATAATAAAAATATTAAAAAATAATATTCTAATAGTATTTTATTTGGCTTCTAACTTTTATCTAAAATTATTTCATCTTACTATCCAAACTATACCTTACATCCAACTAAATATTTCCCCTTTATCCAAACATACCAACATCTCATCTTTTTCTTTAAAGTCACCATGTTCTTATCTCAAACGATCACACTAGGCTCTCTTGCAACGTACATCTTAATTCAATAATTTGTTTTTTAAAAGTGAAAATCACCAAAATAATTTTTTTTTGGTGGTATGACATATTTAAAATTATGATTATTTGCATGAGTTTTTGTTCAAAAGAAAAATGCTACAATCATAAAAATATTTCATAAAAGTAAATTTCTTAAAATAGATTTACAAATTATAATCTAAGTATCTAAGATATCACATAAAGCCACTTTAGGTTGTGAATTTGCTTTTATAAAATCTTTTTGTGACTAAATTATTTCTCATTAATAATATACTCGTGGGATTTAATACTATTAAAAAATTATATTCTCGGATGCTTAAATGACTAATGATGATTAATTTTATTTAAATTACTTTAATTAACTTTTATTTTATTTATAAAAAATGATAGATTGGCTTATTTTGTATGCTCGATTGATTTTGATTATTATCAATAATTCTGCTTATCAATAAATAATTCAATTCTTTTAAATTTTAAAAGAAAAATAATATTAAAAAATAATATTTTATTAAACTTTTATCTCATCTCATCTCATCTCTTATGTGTAAACAAACGACACTTTATGTAATAAGCATTGAGGTCCAATTTCAAGGCGACTTTATGGAGATAGAAGAGACAGAGAGATAAGATCGTATGGATTTCCACCCATGCGCAGAGGACATTTAGTTTGGATTAAGAAATGATTTCTTCTCATCTCATTTTATCATTATAGCTAGGGGTGTAAGCCAGTCGGTTCAGACTGGAAAAAACGACTGAACCGAACCAAATCGGTAGGTCTTGGTCCCATAAATTGTGGACCGAAACCATTCGGTTCAGTCCCGAGGCAGATAATTTTGGACTGAACCGAACTCGTATATATATTTTTAATAATTTAATAATTATTTTTATATAGTTATATAAATTAATGGTGTAATTTTTATCTAATTTATTAATGACCATATAAAATATTTTTTAATGAGTTAGTTACATAATTTACATTAATAATTCACTTAATTTTAATTTAGGAATTTAAATAAAATTTTTTATTAATTTATTTTTTTAAAAGAAAGAAATTACAAAATAATTAGATCAGATCGAACGGACCAATCGATGATAGCTACTGGTCCAGTCCGGGGAAAATAACTTTTATGAACCGGACCGGATTGATTTATACCCCTAATTACAACTTTTTCAAATTTCCATACAAAATATAATAAATAATTCAATTTTTTTAAATCTCAAAACAATAATAATATTAAAAAATAATATTCTAACAACATTTTATTCAACTTTCAACTTTCATCTAAAATCATCTCGTTATCCAAACTATATCTTACATCCAACTAAATATTTCCCCCTTAAAAGAACATACCAACATCTCATCTTTTTCTTAAGTCACCATGTTCTTATCTCAAACAATCACACCACTCTCTTCCCACGTACATCTTAATTCAATATTTTGTTTCTAAAAAGTGAAAATCACCAAAATAATTATTTTTTGGTGGTATGGCATATTTGAAATTATGATTATTTACATGAGTTTTTGTTTAAAAGAGAAGTGTTACAACTATAAAAAGATTTAATAAAAATAAATATATAAAAATAGATTTACAAATTACAATTTAAGTATCTAAGAAATCACATAAAATCACTTTAATTTGTGAATTTGCTTATATAAAATCTTTTTATAACTAAAACACTTATCCTGAATAATATACTCATGGGTTTTAATATTATTAAAAAATTATATTCTTGAATGTTTAAAAGGCACATGATAATTAATTTGATTTAAATTAATTTGATTTTATTTATAAAAAAGGATAGATTGGCTTATTTTGTACGCTCAATTGATTTTGATTATTATATAGACCATACACATATATCACGACAAAATATAATCAAAATAAGTTAAGGAAAGCAGTTCCTCTCGTTTCTTTCTCTAGAGCCATTTCTCTCTACCAAGTTGGCACCCTTTCCTTGTCTCCACCTAGAAAGCGGTTGGAGCTTCGAGTCCTCCCTCCCTCCTCCTATACGGCCAATGTCAAGAGTTGTTTATAGTATTTTTTTTTCCTTTTTTTTTGTTTTCCATCCATAGTATCAAGAACTGCCGATCTACTGCTTATCTGACTCCCACAACCAACACGCACCATGCCGGCAGACTCTCCAACCACCAATCTATCGGATGGTCGAAAAAAACTGCCAGAAAGAGTGACACGTGAGCCTCATGCATGGCTTATAACGTGCATGAGTTTCACGCGTCGTCGCGCTAGTGAGCATTTGCAGGTGTCACACATGGCACCATTGAGATTAGTGGCCTCGGTTCTCTCAAGTCTGACCACTGCTTTTTTTTATATATATATATAGGACCACGCGCCACCACAAATAGTGATGGTATTTTTTCCGATGTATCGGCTTGTCTTCCCATTGCTATATTCCTATATTCCTACTTTTCCTAACTGATGATCAAGATAAAATAGTCGTGGGAAACTCCTACAACCAGTCCAAACAAGCAAACTGCATCACACATCGTCTCACTTTAACTTTTTGTCACAGTTTATAGTCTGTTTATTAAACTATTCAAAAATCATTCAAGCGGCTTTCCCTTAATGGAAAATAGATATGAGCTAATTTTTAGCTCCATGGCCCTATTTTTAAATTTTATTGGTGTTTGGTTTATTTGGTTTGGGATGATTGTTTGGAACTCTCACCCTATTGAATCTTGTATTACGTAACTCTTAGTTTATCTATAAAACTACTTGCTTAGAAAATATATATATATATATATATATATATATATATATATATATATATATATATATGTTGAAAGATAATGCAGAGGAGGAATTGTAAAGTGGAAGACCGGAGGGGTTGTTGCCCCGTTCTACACAATGGGTTCAGGCGTACAAAAATTATTAACGGTTTTTTTTCGCTACATCCAGGGGAAAACGAAAGAGAAACATTACTTTGCCGCTTGAAGTGTACCGCTTGTCATTTTAATTTTTTTACTTAATGATTAAGAAGTGATTTTATGTATATTGGTATATTTTTTTATTTTTTAAAAACATTTAAATATATTAAAAAAGATATGAAAAGAAAAATAAAAAAGAATAAAAGTTCAAAATATACTAATAGTAACAATAAACGTCAAGCAGCAGAGTAGCACCGGTATCAAGGGCTCCGAGCCCTTCCCTCAAGCTCTCGATCCAACCCAACCCAATCACAACTTTTTTATACGAAAATTTGAATTCTTAAAATAATGGTTAGATACGCACAACGCCAGCCGCCAGGAGTATTAGGCGGTGCAACACACAGCAGTGCACACGCCAAGTAATAGACTGAATATGAATATGATAGATCATCCAAGAAACAACCCAACCAGGTAACAACAGACGGGGCTAAAAATCATTCGCGAGCAACGACAACTACTTGTTTTCCAACATTGTGACCACTAAAAAGTCCAACAAGAGCAGCTGGACCGCTCTCAAGGCCTTCAACCATGTCTTCCACGTACACTATCTTCCCTTCTTTGATGTAAGGCAGCGCAGTTTCTATGAACTTGGGATAGAGGTGATGATGATCCAAAACTGTGAGTCCCACCATGTGGATTCGCTTGAATAGGAGACACGCCAAATTTTGCACACCTTCAGGCTGATGAACATTGTACTGCGATATCATTCCACATATAGCAATGCGGCCATGGACTCTCATGTTTAAGAGTACTGCATCGAGTGTTTTGCCACCAACATTGTCGAAGTAAATGTCGATGCCTTCTGGGAAGTACCTGGTTAGAAATTAACATAAACCAACAGTGTGTGATCATATATGCCTTGGGAACAGATTTATTGAGGATATTGGTATGTTTGATTTAAAAGAACACAAAATATCAGGCGAGCATGGCTATCTGTATCCATTATGCCTAAAAATAAGTCATCTGCATTACAAAGAAATGTTAAAGTAATGATTCTCTTAGTATAGCTCTAACCTTAAAGCTAGTCCGGCAGGGCCTAAAGCTCTATACAAGCCAATTGTGTTTGCTGTCATTTATGACATGTTATAGCTTAAAGCAAACAACTAAATCTACGGAGGAACCAGGAAATGCATAAAGGTTTAGAGCACAACTTTAAGTTCCTTTTATGTAAATACCACACTGACCTTTTCAAAGCTGCATCCAAGTCCTGCTCTTCCTTATAATTGAAAGCATCATCATAACCCAACTTGTTCTTCAACAGATCAACCTAATTTACAACAGAAGAAAACGAGTTTTTTTCATACTACAAGCAAAGAGAGTTTTCAGGTAATGGTAACTACATCCCACCAGGCTCTCGCTACAGTTAAAAAAAATGAAAAAGAGTTTTGGGGGGCAGGGTAGGAGGAACTAGGAAGAGGGGGAGGCCCGCGTCTCAATTATCTTGGCCCGCCCCTATATATGTTTCATCTTTACTACTTTTACAGAGAGAGTCAGGGCACGTGGCAGCCAAATTCCACAAAAGCAAAACCAGCAGGTGACAACTATGGGAATTTGGGATCGGTTCTATGCTAGAATTTAACAGAAAATTATTGTGAGTATCTAGAAAACAGAGGCAAATCATAATACCGGGAACTTTGATTTAGGTAGTTAAAAAGGGTACTCTACAAGAACATCTCAAAGCTTTCCTTGTAAACAAATACAAATCTCTCTTAAATTACCACTTGTAAACGATTGAGGGACACATCTGGATAGAAACTGTCGAATAAAAAAATGGCTACAACACAGACAAGTATATACTTAAATACATATATATACCTTTTCTTTACTCCCAGCACTACCAACAACATAACAGCCCAGCAATTTTGCAAATTGTCCAACAAGCTGACCAACTGCACCAGATGCTGCTGAAACGAAGACATATTCTCCTTTCTTAGGAGAACAAAGCTCATAGAAACCAGCATAAGCAGTCATACCAGGCATCCCTGTTTGTGAAAAGGAATTTTTTAAGATTTACACACATTTACAGGGTGAATTCAACATGGTGCTCAAACAAGCACGCAAAGTATATTTTCAAGAAACTACTCTTTAGACCTGCAGCTCAGAAGGCTTTGTAGCATAATCATCTGCTTCTAAATCTCAAAACAGTTCGAACTTCAAAAAATGAGTAAACAACTTACCAAGAAGTCCAGTATAGTAGGAAAGGGGTACATCAGTGTGCTGAATCTTTTTCAGGCCTTGCTCGACACTTTTCAGGCCTTCGGTTGGGGTGATTAGGCTGTACTCTTCCCATCCAGTGATCCCCCAAACTAAGTCACCTGCCTTGTAGTCTGGGTGCCCAGAATCCAAAACTTTAGCCACCCCATACCCAGTTAACGGCTGCAAGTGTCCACCGGGATATCACAATTGCAAGCTCGAAAATGTAAGCTACATATAAACTTCAAACGAGCAAGCACATATGCATAAAAAAATGTTTTCTCCGTTATCTTTTCCTTTCTTACGAAACATTTGTCCATTATTTTAGTCAGGTTATGCCTTTGCAAATATCAATTATATCTTACAACTATTTTATATGGAAATTTGAATTCTTAAAATAATGGTTAGATACGCACAGCACCAGGAGTATAAGAACTGTATCCATTAACAGTATTGACTCGTGGCATTCGAAGTCGCATGAATGGATCGCAGGACAAGTAGAGGTTCTTCACAAGGACACCATGGAAACCTTCGGGAACCTTCAACTTTATGGTACTAGTCGTCACGTACATGTCCGATTCCTTGGGAAGACCGGTGACATAGTCCCTGAATATTACCTGTTTGTTGCTCGCTTCGTCTCCAACCTTCGGCATTGTTTCGCTACACTCTCCGAGTCTCCCAGAGTCTCTCTGTGTCCTTATGCGTATGTGTAGGCGAGGTTTTTCCGATGCAAATGGCAAAAGAAGATTGTATATTTATACGTTTTCTTGTTGGAGGAGCGACTGCACCGTACGTCCTTTGAACGACCTAATAAATAAAAATGGTAAAACAATGTGATCATGATGTAAGTGCTTACGTAGCGACATGAACTTTGCATCACAGCATACGTATATTAAGCTGTTAGTGGCGGAAAACTTTTACGAGAGGGGATCAATTTTATATTACGTGACATATTTATATAAAATAAAAAGAAATTAAAAATTTATAAAAATATAACTATATATAAAATTAGATCTCAATAATTTGTTATGTATATATATATATATATAAATAAAATTCTAAAAAATAAATTTAATATGGGTTTCAAATTTCAATAATCTTTCGTAAAATAATATTAATTCATGATTATTTTTAAGAAACTATTAAGAATTTATTTTCTCCATAAAAACGTTTAGAATGTCATCTTTCATTCTAGTATGTAAACTAATTTATCAAGTTTCATGCAAAATCTAGATATTTTCGTATCATATTAAACATATAATATTATAATTAAGATCTTGAATAAATTTTTCTAACTCAATGAAGTCTAGAGGATAAAACATCTAGACTATTTTTCATGTAAATCATCAACCTTAAATTATTTTCTTAAATTTTCACTTTGAATTTTACATTAATAAGTCTAATATAATATTATATGACAAAAAACTTTGAGATCCATATTAATAATTTTATTATTTTTCTAACCATATTTTTAATTTAATTTTAGTGAGGCCACATCTTTGAAAATAAATAATATATAGAAATTATACAAAATTTCAAAATTATAAGAAAAAAATTGGATAAAGACATTTCTTTTGAGCTATTTTTTTTTTTAAAATTTTACATAAAAATGAGAGCACTCCCATAGAATTTTTGTAAAACCTATATTTATGTAAAATTAAAGAAATCAGCTCAAAAGCTGCTTGTAATGACGTTTGTATTTTATCTACAATTTACGGATTGATCGCAGCAATGTTACGTACCTCTAAATATAGCGGTAATTGCACATGACTGTATATCATTTTTAATTCCTTTCTCTCTCCGCGTAGGTGAGAATTTGGACGACTTTTTGTTGCTACCAACCGTGATGCAATTGGCCTCTAATTTTTTTTTACTTTTGATCTTTATTTTATTTTATTTGACGCAGTTGGAAAGTGGACAGTTTTCTTCGTTATGATTGAACTGGTTAGTGGCAGTGCTGGGTGAAGTTGCCATGTGCATGTGTTGCTGCTACGTGTGCATCAATCGAGGAGCCTATTATCTTCATCAAGCTCTTTAAAATGAATATTCTTCACAATTATCTTGATAATTTATTTATAAAATTATTGAAAATAAATATTCTCGTACTATATTTTGATAATATTTTTATGATATAATCCTTTTTTTTTAATATTTTGAATCAATTTAAATTTTGGTTTGGCTTGTAAATTTAGATTAATTTAAAATCTGACATAATTATATAGGTAGATATTATAAATATCAAAAGATAGGAGGATATTATTGATAGTTATAGAAATAATTTGAAATGAATAAAAAATATTAAATATTTTAATATTTAGATAATATAGATAAAAAATAGATAAATTGATGTATGATATATTGTAAAAGTTATTATGTAAAATAAAAAAAGTATATTTTGATGAAATATTTTAAAAAATAGGATAAAGTATCAATTGAGAGTGTTTGATGAAATCTCTCTTTCATCAATTCTCTTCAATTCCCATCTCCTCATTTTCCCTCTCATCATAAGTCTGAAAGCTCTTAACTTTTGCCACAGGTGTTAAAATGCTTTCCTGTAGTAGTTGCAATACACCAAGGTTCTAGTATGGCTGCTCTGAACCCTATTCAGAACAATTTTCTCAGTTTTGAATTTAATGTTTTGATCGCCTGTTTGTTTATTTAAGCGTGCATGTTGTGGCAGTGGATAGGGATAATGCAGATGTAACAGTGAGCAATAAGCAGGTCATAAGGAGGGACTGCTTGTGAAACCTAGATCGAAGGGTGCGATTGGGTGCAATTATCTCCTAGCTTAATTCTCTCCCTCTCTCCAGAGATGCTTACCCCACCCACCTTTAGAGGGTAAAAAACCCATTCTTCCCCTGAATCCTTCATTTTCCAACTCCCAAGCCAATTAAGCACCAGTGCACCACAACTTGCAGAGTCATCCGAGCTCAAAATCTCATTTTGAGTGACACTAGCTCGATGCTTCGATCTCGACCGATGAAATTCTTCACAAATTTTTTTCTAATTCGTTCTTGGAGCTTTTTTTTAACTTTCCATGTGGTTATTAAGAATGGGAGAAGAGATTTTGTGATTCTTCTGTCTTCCTCTTTCCTTCTTCATGGTTGCAAAATTTTTGTAGTGAGAGTGGTAAAAAGAAGTACTACTTGAGGTGATCCAAATTCTGAAATAGACAACTTAACTCAGATAGGAGGTATGTGTTTTGAGGTTTCAATTCTGAACATTCCTCTTGGTTGAAACTTGCTTTGAGTTCTTTATTAACAGGTGCAGGGCTATAGTTACAAGTTTGAATTGCAGAACATGACTATGGCGTTGTCCGTAACGCTAATGATACATTTTTTGCATGCATGTACGCTCCTCAATAGGCCTGTGCAAGAAGAACGATGGGCCGCTCAACCCACTCAACTCGAATGGGCCCACCCAACAAAAGTCGGTTACATCGGATCAAAATTAAATTATGGGTTTTACATTACGGGTTTTCAGTCGAAACCGTGAAACCGGCTTTTCCTCTAGCCTTGCCTCGAGTCTCTTTTCCCCACTGCTGTGAAACCCTAGCCACAGAATCACATTCGGTCAAAACCGATCACTAAAAGGCAAAAGCTCTCTTCTCCTCAAATCGAGTATCCTTTCTCTTCGTTCTAGACTATCTCGGTTCGCCGTCGACCTTCAGTTGTTGCTCTCTCTGTTGCTTCTCCACCTTGCATGGCACCAGATCTGCACACTTTCAAAGTCTCACGGTGATTAACTTCTTCATCTGCCCAGATCTGCTTTGTGATCTAACACTTATGGTCGCTTGCTTCCAGATCTACACATTGAGCTCACGACAATACTTCTTTAGATCTGAGTTGTTGGATATAAATTTTTGCCACATAGATCTATCTTTCGATTTCGATTTGGTTTTCAACATCACCATCGACGATGGCTTTCTCTGTTTTCTTATCTTTGGGGTATTTTTTCTGTGTTCAATCTTTTTGGGTTTTAGACTTCGCACAGGGGTGGTGATAGAGATGAGCGGCTTAAGGGGTAGGCAACTAGGGATTAGCGGCTAAGCTTTCAATCATGGACCTCAGATTAGCAAGGTCTACGAGCTTGGGATTTTTTCGCCACTGATTTCGTCACTACTTTACCAAGTTTTGCTCTTTTTTTTTTTTTTTTTTTGAAACTTTTTCTTGAGATTGGGAAGAATCTGAGATTGAGGTTAAGATTGAAATTTGTCCTCAGATCTGCTAATGAAATTTGTACTCAAATATGAGCTAAGTCGATGTGCAGAAGGAGATTTTTTTTTCTCTCTTTTATTTTTGGGTAAATGTCGGTTCATACGGGTTGATCCGATTTTATTTTATTTGGGTCGGATCGGTTTGGCACCTTAAGTGGGCATGACCGGGTCGGATCGAATACAAACCCGGTTGTATTAGGTCGGGTTGCAGCCCTACTCCTCAACAAGCCAATTGCTTAAATGGTTGTACCAGGGATTATATTAGTTTCTAAACTGCTACATTTCTAATTCAGTTGTTTATGGATAAGCCTGGGACTGTCGTTACACATTAACGTTGTTATATTTCAAGTCTCTTATTTCTGTTATTTTACAGCAGTAAACACGAAAGTTGCATGCATACGAAATTTTTTCTTTCTTCCCATCTTTTGCAGAGCAAACACTCAATTCAATCTTTATAAGTATGAACTACCAACACCTTCTGAACTACGAGTAGGAACACATTGGATGAAGTACTACTACAGAAATAATGGCCGAATCATTCGCGAGCAACTACAACAACTTGTTTTCCAACATTGCGGCCACTAAACAGTCCAACCAGGGCTGTTGGAGCACTCTCAAGGCCTTCAGCTTTGTCTTCCACATACACCACCTTCCCCTCTCTGATGTAAGGCATCACAGTCTCTAAGAGCTTTGGATAGAGGTGATAGTAATCACGAACTGTGAATCCTTGCATATGGATTCGCTTGTATATGAGACACGTCAAATTTTTCACACCTTCGGTCTCATCAAGATTGTACTGTGAGATCATTCCACATACAGCAATGCGGCCATGGACTCTCATGTTTAAGAGAACAGCATCAAGTGTTTTACCCCCAACATTCTCAAAGTAAATGTCAATGCCTTCTGGGAAATATCTGATAATGAACAGTACCCAATAATATGTGTTTTGCAGATCAAAATACTCTTGTGTCTGGCACAGATAAGATTATAAATTCTACAGGCTCTGGTGGATGGGGAACTAATTAAGAATCGTAAATTTCTTGTTATTGGAACATGAAAGTAAAACAACTCATTGCAGCCATATAAAATTAAATCTCTGGCCTCACACTCCACCCATAATTTAGGGGGAGTAGTTGTCATCTAATCTAGAGATCATTGGTTCTGTCCTCTTTTGTTAAACAATTGTCTAAATGTTCATTACAATATGTCATATCCACATACTGAATACAAATTTACACGCAACAAAAATGAGATCCATGTGAAATGAGCAAAGTTTTCTGAATCAATCATGTCCAAAAATAAGTCATTTATATGGCAACAAATTGAAAATTTTTGATTCTATCGTTATGAATAGGGCTATTAAAGATTAAGGACCAACTACTGCAACTAACATCATCAAATCAATTGAAGGAACTGATCAAATGGAGAACTTGAAACTCTATCATATTTTTTGTTTCCACTTATTAATTTTTCTATACCTGAGCCTTAGTACATAACCCTATAATAAACCCAACCTTAACCGTACTAGAAGGCCAAGAATTTTCTTCAAACAAATGCCATTTAATATAATATAGTTCCTGTTATGTAAATGCCATACTAACCTTTTCAAAGCTGCATCCAAGTCATGCTCTTCCTTATAATTGAATGCATCATCAAAACCCAACTTATTCTTCAATAGGTCAACCTAATTTATAACAGAAGAAAAATGAGAGTTTTTTTTTTTAATTAACTGGTTTTTATTCATGAACAACTTGAAAAGTAAAAGAAAAAAGAGATATTTTCATGTTGTTGGGGAAGGAAAGATCAGAAGCAGTTTCAACGTTCTGTAGACCGGTATATGGGATTAAAGATAATTTTATGCTGGCATGCTGTAATGTTTCATCTTCCTGCTTTTACAAAGAGAATTGAGGGACTCGTGGCAGTAATCTTGTGTCCACACAAGCAAAACCATGCAGCAGGCGACAACCATGAAAACTAGGGAATGCTAAAGTTCCATGAAATCCATGTTTGATCAGAATTTACTCGGCAAATATTTTAAAATTCTAAAAAACAGAGGCAAATGATAGTAGAGAAAAAGTTTCTTATGATACTTCAGGCTGTTAAAGAAGGTAAAATCAAGAGCACTTTCACCATTAAAAATCTATCCATAAGCGAACATATGAGTTTCCTTATACTTGTTCAAGATATTTCATAATCCTTCATCATAACTTTGCAATAAAAGGAAGGATCTTTAATGAAATTATCATCCTGCCTAAGTAATATCATTGTCACATATCTAAATCAACGATTTGGAATAAATCTAGATGGCAGCCACCAAATAAAGGACTAGAGAACAGAAAATTACTCGCAAAAATAGAAGGGTACCTTTTGTTTACTTCCAGCACTTCCAATAACATAACAGCCCAGCAATTTTGCAAATTGCCCAACAAGCTGACCAACTGCGCCAGCTGCTGCTGAAATGAAGACATATTCTCCAGACTTAGGAGTACAAACTTCATAGAAACCAGCATATGCAGTCATACCAGGCATACCTATTTTGCAAAAAAAAGGGGTTAAGATATTCAAACATATTTACCACAGAATTTAGCACGGCGCCCACAGAAGCATAGAAAGTCCTGAACTCAAAAAGCTATCAAAATGCAACTCAAAAGGGCATGTAGCATAATCATCTTGTAAATCTCAAAATCAATGATATAACAGAAAATTTCTTTTACTTATAAAAAAGAAAAAAGAAAAGCAAACAACTTACCAAGAAGTCCAATATGGTAGGAAAGGGGTACATCGGTATGCTGGATCTTACGCAGGCTTTCAATTCCAGAGAGTAGGCTGTACTCTTCCCATCCAGTAACCCCCCAAACTAAGTCACCTGGCTTGAAGTCTGGGTGACCAGAATCCAAAACCTTAGCTACTCCCAACCCAGTTAATGGCTGCAAGTTTCTCGGGGAAAATCACAAATGCAAACTCAAAAATGTACACGATATCAAATTCAACGAGCAAGCACGCATGGGCTCACACACGTATTGTTCGTGGCATCCTCCCCCCACCAACCTAAAAAAATCGCTTCTCTCCAGACACCAAAAAGAAATACCGGTATTTTTCTTTTCATTTCCAAGCGTTAATTATATCTTAAAAGTGGTTTTTTTTTTTTAAATATTTAAACCAACGGATGTTCCAAAAACTCCTCGACAACCCCAAAATTAAAAAATAAAACCACATTGTATGATCTAAATTCCTAATTTCAATACCGAGAAAGAGAAGGGGAAAAGAAATAGCACAAAAGATCAATCTCATCCAGCTATGCTATCAGTATTAGGGCTCTTCAAAATTATAAAGAACCCACTTGAAATAATTCATCAATCAGTAACCATTTCCCATGTAATTTTCGCAGAAACCAAAACAGAAATATACTCACAGAGCCGGGGGTGAACGAATTGAAACCGCTGACAGAGACTCGTGCCATCCGAACACGCATGACAGGATCGCAGGACAAGTAGAGGTTCTTTACAAGAACGGAATTGGAACCTTCGGGGGCCCTCAAATTTATGGTACTGGTGGTAACATACATGTCCGATTCCTTTGGAAAACCAGTGACATAGTCCCTGAATATCACCTGCTTGTTCCTCACTTCCTCACCTACGCCACCATTAGCCATTGCTACTGAGAACGCTCGCACTTTCTCTGTGCGTGTTTTGTGTGTGTGTTACTGTGTTTCGGTTTGCTCGCCGAAAGTTCTCTGCGCGGTGATGCGTTCCGGACAGAGTTCATCTTTTGTATCGAACGGGATTCGAGCATTTCGTAACTGCTTACGTCCCAATATGTAACTTTGCAAATGACATTATATACGTCATCATTACTGTCGCTTTATTTTTAAGAGAGTTTCACTAGAGTGATCGAAAATATCTCTGAAAAATACGTCTCTCCCGAATCGTGCATTTCATTTTTATTATTTTTCTTTTTTCTATACATAAAAATCACAACATTATTTAAAAAATTTTCCTTAAATACTAAGCACATGTTTAAGGTTATGGTAGAAAATATTACTTTTAACTTAAGGTTTATATCTTAAAAGTTAATATATTAAGCTCTAATATTAAAAAATTATTTATTATTTAAGATCCGTATGTTTAAAACACTTCCAAATATACTAGATTTGTTTGTAAACAAATTAAAAAATCACCTTTTGAGATAGAAATGATGTAAAAGGACATATATTTGATAAAAATCAAATATTATAATAAAATAATAACAAAAATAGTGTAATAGATTTTTCAGTAATTATAATGAAAAAGAAAATCTCTTCAATAATACATAAGTAATAGGAGAAGAATGATAAATATTTATGGATAAAGTCTTGAATAGATTATACGATAATAATGAAAAATATAGATAAGCAAAATTATCATTTTGTTAAAATGATTAGGGTAATTTTGTAATGTACATAGCACAGTAAAATATGGACTAGTTTTTCTGAAATATTTTTGACAAAAAGCATCATTTTGATGCTTTTGTTGAAATGTAGTTTTATGTTATTTCTTGATTTTGAAGTATTTTGATGTAAAACTACCAAACGGATAAATTTTATCATTTAAATACTTTAAACCATTCTATCACACTTTTTAAATCTTTCACCGCAGTCTCAAACAGGCCCTAAGAGTTAAAAATAAATAAATGACACATATTCGGGGTATTATTTCAGTAAAAATAATATTTCTCATTTTAAAATGTTATGTTTTTTGTTTAATTTTTAAAATAAAACTATTAAAAAAATTATATCATTTCTTAACGTTTTAAATTTTTAATACACAACTTTCAAATATTATCATGACTAGTTATAAAAGCAGTACATTATTTATACAAAGGGTAATTTGCATTAGAGGTATTGAACGACTTAAGTAATGCTGGAATCACTTTTATACACATAGAATTATGCTATATACAATAAATTTTGCACATTTTTTATACAATTTATTGATGTGATTGGTCAAAATAATTATTTTATATTTAAAAGATGATACAGCCCATCACATTAATAAATTTTGTAAAATGTAAATAGAGTTTTTACAAAAAAAAAATCATATAATGGAGTAGTTATCAACTAGGAAAAATCTAATTACAAGCATAACTGCTCATTAATATGTTTATCAATCTAATGTGATTGGTCAAAAATTAGATTTTATTGAAAACAATGCTAATTTAAATTTTAAATATGAATGAATCAGTATTAACATGCAGATTAGTATGAGATTTTATTTATATATAGCAAAACTCTATCAACTAACAAAGGGCAAACCAATGTCTATTTGTGTCATTTACAAGGGTAAACACAAAGGAAAAAACCTCGTTGCCACTTGGAGTTGATTGCCTAGTTTGATCGTTAGATAAATTATTTTTTTATTTTTTAATTTAGTGATTAAAAAAGTAATTTTAAGTATATTGGTAATTTTTTTATTTAATAATTAAAAAAGTGATTAAAAAAATGTGAAAAAAAAAAAGAAAAAAAAAACGCTGGGCATGGATGGGGCGGTACAGTAGCCGGACCCAAACACAAAAGCTACATGCACAGGGACAGCAATGCATACATGCCACAAAGACCAACTGTCTTTTCTTTCGTCTGTTGTGAAAAACAACGACAAACCAGAAAACCGACCCTAGCCTCAGATAGACACGTACTAGCTAGGCTTCCTTATTTCACAAAGCGTTCGACGTAAACCCCAACACAACAGTAGTAAAAAGATGTACAAACAGAAGATTACATCGATATCGATCGATCACTCACGAGCAACAGCAACAACTTGTTTTCCGACATTACGGCCACTGCAAAATCCGACCAGAGCCGTAGGGCCATTCTCAAGCCCTTCAACTATGTCTTCCACGTAGACAATCTTCCCTTCTCTGATGTAAAGCAGCACTTGGTCCAAGAACTTAGGATAGATATTGAAGTAATCGAAGACAATAAATCCTTGCATTCGGATCCTCTTAGAGATAACATATATCAAGTTATGAACACCTTCAGGTTGATCAAGATGGTATTGTGAGATCATTCCGCACACAGCAATCCTGCCATGGGTTCTCATGTTAAGTAGCACGGCATCAAGCATATTGCCCCCAACATTCTCAAAGTAGATGTCAATGCCTTCTGGGAAGTACCTGATGATCATCATGACTCAGATATAGTAAAGCCTCTAGGAAGTGATCATCGAGATAGCATTAGATGCAAACAGCTCTCAGGCCGGTGCAATCACTATTGCAATCAGGAGTTACCCTGATTACTAGTATTAATCATAATCCGAGAAAATAATATTTATAAGACAATCTCAAGAATTTCCGTCATCATCTTGATCATCTTGTGTTGCTAGGACTTTCAACGAATATGTTCTCGTCGCATTTATACCCCCGGGAATGAATCCAGGGGAGAGAATTTTTTTCAAACCATGTTATGCATGGTCTCCATCGGAGGTACATTTTCATGGAAGCACGATTAATGAAATAACTTTATCCCCATATGACTTCCAAACATGATTAAAATGTTGTATACTGACCTTTTTAAAGCAGCATCCAAGTCATTTTCTTCCTTATAATTGAAAGCCTCTTCAAACCCTAACTTATTCTTCAGTAAATCAACCTGCACAATTGATTTCAAAGCATCCAAAGAGAATAAAAAGATTGAACTTTGCCTGACCAGTTTCTTCTAAAACAGAGGGGTCTAGAGGAGGAGAAAGGAAGACAATGCAGAGCCAACAACTCTAACAATATTACTATATTCTTCCCAAACCAATTCCAAGGACTTTGATATGCCGCATGTTTCCCATCCAAAGTTCTCGTGAACAAAATTAGTTAAGCATTGAGGTCCATTAACAATACGGCCATTCCATGGAAAGAGAAAATTAAAATTTATCATTCACTGCTAAGAATTCTAGAATCTTAAAAAAAGAAAGAAAGAAATCAGATCGAGTATGAAGAAGTAAGATTCATGCAAAAGAAAATGTTGTTGTTCAAGAGTCCTCTTGTCGGCTCTGAATTTTCAAAGAAACCAAATCATGAGACAGGGAAAGATGAGGTTTAGTATCCTTAAACACGGCCATAGTATGTAAAATTGAGTTGTTTTATGAAAAGAATTGAAGAAAGTAGCCATTTAATAAAGGACGGATTGGGGTTAAAGCAAGAGCTAGGCAAGCTGCCAAATAGATATAACTCACCTTTTCTTTACTTCCAGCACTTCCAACAACATAGCAATCCATCAACTTTGCTAATTGCCCAACCAGCTGACCCACTGCACCAGATGCTGCAGAAATGAAGACATATTCTCCTTTCTTGGGAGAACAAACTTCGTGAAAACCGGAAAAAGCAGTCAAACCAGGCATACCTACAATAAAACCCGAACGCCCACACAATTATATTAGGGAGTCCTGTTTGTGCTGGCATCGAAATTATTGGCACCTGCTATATTGACGCATACTGAAGAATTGCCATAGCTGGATTTTCTCGGATTCTTTGATACGGGCAGTATGTGTTCTTCCACTTTATTAGTCAGCATCAAGTGGAATGAACATTCATCAAAGTTTTGATTCTATCTTATCCTTTCCAAAATAAAAGGGTCATCAACCTATGTGTTGGTACCGCCTAAAGTGGGGGTCATTGGACGAGAGCTAGCTCGGTTATCCTGGTTCCTCTAGACAAATGCAACCTTGATTGATTTCTGCAAACTAAGTATTTTACTATCCTCTACATGTACTTAGGCATAATATTACCTTGAAAATACTTTACACTTCTATCAGATCATGACAAGTACTGACTTATAAGAGGGGAGTCGACAAATTGCAGAAAAATCTACAACAATTCATGTCGAGTATTTGTGTATGCAAAGCATAAACACCGATTGACTCAATAAGCGTATCACAACTTACCAAGAATCCCGGTATAGTAGGAAAGGGGCACATCGGTGTGCTCGATTTTGAAGAGGCCTTGCGTTTCCGTAATGAGACTGTACTCTTCCCATCTGGTTGTACCCCAAACCAAGTCACCTTTCCTGAACTCTGGTTGCATGGAATCCAATACTTTGGCCACCCCAAACCCAGTTAATGGCTGCACTTTATCATCAAGGCGAAAAACTAAATAAAATCCGTAATTGCAAGCTTTGTATTACAAGACTGAATAGCATATTATCTACTGGAAACGCCCGGATAAGTAGTAAGAAACTGACCGAACTAGTATCGAACACAACTTCTCTCGATCGAATCAGGCCTGTCATATTGAAGAAGGAAAAAGAAAAAAAGAAAGAAAAAAGCGAGAGAGAAGAGAGAGGAGTACTTACGGAGCCCGGGGTAAAGGAACCAGAAAGAATAGGACCCTCAACTTTCTTCATCTTGGTAAGCATGTAGGGGTCACAGGATAGGTAAAGGTTCTTCACCAATATCCCATTGGAGCCCTCCGGAACCTTCAGCTTCATGGTTACAGTTCTCACACACATGTCCGATTCCTTGGGAACACCAGATACGTAGTCCCTCAGTACCACCTGCTTGTTCCTCACTTCCTCACCATCACCACCACCACCACTCACCATTTTAAGTCTCTCTCTCTCTCTCTCTCTCTCAGAGCTTTCTGGGTTCTGTCCTATCTTTTTTTTTTGTTGAGAAAATTGGGTTCTGTCTATCTGTTTTTGCCTGCATATATGTTTCAATCGGTTTCGATGTATACCAAGTTGTGTCTTAGGTTCTGGAAGCTTGTGGGCTGAGTACAGATGAAACGTGTGCGTCCATGGCTTGGACAACATCTACGCATGCTTAGATAATTTGTAGAAATCTGTTCTTGTGCAACCAGTTGTTGTATGTTAGACTTTTCGCAATTACCAACTGTTCTTGGAATTGACTTTCAAAATGACGAGAGAGGCCTAAAATATTCTAGAAAACGCCCCGTTTGATTTGAGCAAAGAGTGCACCTAAGTAAATAAGGTGAAAAATTATATTCTAAAGTTGATGGGTACGTAAAGCATATTTAGTAAAATATTTCTATAATCTAATTTGATTTAAAAAATCAATTTAAAAATTTTAATCTTACAAATCAAATTTTACTTTTTTTTAAAAAATCTTACCATTTAAATGATATAGATGATGCATTCAAAATAGAATACCTCTTAAGAGCACTAGTAGTCGGCCCAACAAAACTAAAATTTGGTCAAGGTTTAGCTAAGGTGTACAATAAGTAATTGTAATAGACTCAACAAATGAACAATGTCGACTATTTCTCAAGACTATTTCGTTGGCCAAATTTGGACTGGCTAAATATTATTTTAGAATAAAATAATTCATTTTTCCATTATTTTAGTCTAAGCACAAGAAGAAAATGCTAATTCTAATACTATGTAAAATTTGCAACCTTGGAGGTAGCTTGCGTGCCGGCTGATTCTAATACTTTAGATTTGAATATGTTGTGTAAATTATGATTTGGAAAAAATTTAAAAATTTTTGTGATTTAAAAAAGACATTGATTTGGAAAAAAATGAAAAAAGTTATAAAATTAATATGTATTTTTAAATAATAAATAAATATTTAAATTATAATTATATTTAAAATAAATAAAAATATCAAAATCAATATTTCAATAAAATATTAATAGATTTGTTAAATTTATTATTTGGTATTGTGAAAAAGTGGCTATCTAAAATTTGTAAAAATAAATTTTCTAGTAAAATTATAATTTATTATAAGATAATTGAGCACTCAATGTTAACTATAATTTCATTCTCTAAATAATCCAACTTTCAAAATCTCACAAATCTTCAACCAATCGATATAACATAATCACGTACACCATTTCTTACAAGTTACAACAATTCATCGTACAAACTACAAAAGCCCCGAGAAAGGGGGCTTTGAACTATTCGGACTATACTATATAACATGATGGTTGCAAGGCCAGGCTCCAAGAAAGCCCAATGGGCCAACAACGCCGCAGGCTCAAGCAACGAACGTACTACCACAAATTATAATTTTTTTTGTCCCAGAAATCATGCACGGTACTGGACAAAAACATATATCAAATTCATTTTCTAGCTATCCTATATATATTCTAACAAATGGGTTTGTATCTTTCCCCCGGCCACTAATAGGGGTGTGCATCCGGACCGGATTTTTTTCGAATCCGGATTTATAACCCGGTAATCCGTAACCGGTAATAAACATTATTTTTTACGGAAAGTTGAAAACAACATCGTCTACTCTCCCCCTCTCTCGAACGGAATCTCAGATCTCACTCGTCTTCTCTCACTCTCGAACGGAAACCTAGCCAGCCGTGGCGATTGCCTCTATCTCACTCGTCTTCTCTCACTCGAACGAAAACCTAGCCGGCCGTGGCGATTGCCTCTATCTCACACGTCTTCTCTCACTTGTTTTGAAATCTAAGGTTTGTTCATCTCTCTCTCTCTCTCTCTCTCTCTCTCTCTGTGTCTCTGTCTCTCGCTCGGTTTGGGTGGATTCCTTTTTCTGGGTTTCTATTGGATTTTAATGCTTTTAGTCTATCTGTCTATGCCTCTATCTCGGTTTAGTTGGAGTTTTTTTTTCTGGGTTTGTGACTACTTGACACTTAGATTTCGAAACTTGCAAAGGCAATCATAATGGCGGTGAAGAGTAAAGAAGAAAACATGTCTTACTTTGGTCTTTTAATTGATGATATAAGGATTGGATTTTACAGTTTGATTTTAGAGAAAAGAACACTTTTGCTCATACTAGCCAGTATTTATTCATTTGAAAGTGAAAGCTTTTTGTTGTCATTTCACTAAAATTTTTCTTGCAGAACGCTTAACCCTGATACGGCAACAAAGAGAGAGGTTGTCTCTCTGAATATGTTACCCTTTTTAACCTGTACTCTGAAGCTATTAAATTTGCCTAAATAGTGATGCAGTTTGGTTTTATGTCCTGATAATGTTAGAAAAACTGCAATAGGTCTTGTTTTGTTATGGATGAAAACTTGGTGTTGAACCATGAAAACTAGTATGAGTACAAAGCTTGACGTACTCATACTAGCCAGTATTTATTCTAACTCGATTCGTCTATAGTACTTACCTTAATTATGAGAATGGTAGCTAGCTGTACTCTTGTCTTCTCACCATGATAGAAATAATAATTAATTATTTAATTAGGTATCAAACCCATCATAACTAATAGTAAATTAATCCGATTTGGCCACTTCTTTTTTCCACCCAAAATGTTGGTGATATATACGGGTTCTTTCAACTTTAATTCTAAGGGAGAATTAGGACATCATGAGAACTTAGACCCCAAATGAAGAAAAAATAGTATTTTCAGCTGTCCTAGAGTTTATAGTACTTGGATTTTGGTTTAGTCAGATGGTATTTCCTGGTTTATACTCAGATTTTGGTAAAAAAAAGTTACCCAAATAAAACATTATGTTCATGGAACTTCCAATAACTCAATGACATTTATTACTTTTAAAATCAAAAGCTGAGAACTGATTATCTGTTTGGAATCTTGACCTATATACAAGTCAGCAAGTAAAGGTTACTATCCAACAGATATCTCAAATATTTGCAATGATATACACAAACAAAATAGAACTCACTGAAACAAAAACTTCTAAATCATTTGTTAACTTCCAATTCTGGACTTCTTCATTAATTATATTAGTGAGAATATCCCTTATAAAAAAAATATTAGTGAGAATATCCTATATAATTTATATTTTTCAAAAGCCATAATTTAAATCAGAGATAATGTCAATGATCCATAAATCAGATTTTGAGTTTAGTCAGATGCAAATTTACTTATGTGTCACTTTCCAGAGCAGCTTTTGCAGAAATCTTTTACATCTGAAAACCTTACATAGTCTTTTACATCTGTCAATTTAGAGCTAATTTTGATGATTGAGTTGGTCTGGATATGATCATGGAGCACATTCTTGACGGTAGCTCCCTAGCACCAGTGTCGTGCATCAGAGGCTTTCAAATGCACCAGGTGAAAGAGTGATTTATCAATGTGGAAAAATAAAAAGTGGGAGGAAGGGAGGCAAAAAATTATGTAACTTGAAATTATAAGGCTGAAACACGTGGTTGTTCAGTAGAGAATTGAGGATATAATACTAGATGGAGTTGAGTGGCAGAAAATAATCCATTTAGCAGGCTCCAATTAGTTTATATTGAGGCTCATTTACCTGTAAAAAAAAAAATAGTTTATTGTGATATCCCAATGGAAAGTGATGCCAGATAGGGAAAGCAATACTTAGACATGACCTTAATATCACATTCTTTCTTGAATGAATATTCACTTAGGAATATGACTAATATTCTTTCTTGTGAACTTTCAGGAAGAACAATTGTCAATATGAAGAAATAAGCCTAAAGGAGCCTTACTCACTCTTGAAGATCTGAACAGCATGCCTGCTGTGCTATTTTCCATTTTGATTATGCAGAGAACATGCAGGTATAAATGCAATGTTTTGATCTTTCAATCTGAATATGATTGCAAAAGTGATACTGATATGTATATATAATGTTTTGATCTTTCAATCTGAATATGGTTTCCTCGTATTGCATTTGCCCCAGATTTGTTCAAGGACCCAATGCATTTCAATCCTTCAAGATTTGATGTAATCAGCTCTAAACCCAGCTCATGATTTTTCCCATATTTATGTTTTTGGTGTATAAACTACAGTAATGATATAATAAATCCTTGTTTAAATTTATACCATCCAGGAAATGCAAAATCCATAGTTATATATACCTTTTGGATCAGGACCAAGGACATGCTTAGGAATGAATATGGCAAAAGTGACAATGTTGATATTTTTACATTGACTGACTAGCAGATACACGTGGGTTATCTGTAACTTACCAAGATTTCAATATGCATTCACTTCTGTTGACATTATCATAATTATTAACCCATTTTTTGTGTAGGTGGAAAGCTGATGATCCAGATACTTGCTTAGAAAAGAAGGCACATATTCCTAGGCACATCTTTTTTTGTCTTTTTGGGCTGTATTTTCCTCATCTTTCCACTTTTCTGTATAGAGGTCCAAATAAAATCGCCTCCATTGATGTATGTTTATGAAGTTATTTGTTCATTTACTCTGTGCGATGAAAACAGCACAGATCCTCCATGCACAAGGTAGAAAACTTACTCACAGATCATTTTCCAGTTGATAGAAACAAAACATTAGATTTTTTTTTTTCAAAAGTGCTATATATATTTTTTGGAGTTTTAAAGTCTTTGAAAAAAAAAAAAATAGAGAGAAACCCGGTTAAAACCCGGATTAAACCCAGTTAAAATCCGGTTAAAACCCGGATTAAAGGCAAAACTTGCAAAAAAATGGATATCCAGTTATAATCCGGATATCCAGATAGAACCCGGTTATCCGCCCGGATTGAAACCGGATTAATCCGGGCGGATAACCGCCCGGTTTTTAGAACCCGGATCCGGTTATGGCCGGATATCCGGATCCGGATCCGGTTGAACACCCCTGGCCACTACAAGCAGCCCGAGGGCTGGACTAAACCAGATGATGTTCCAGCAGCATGAACGCATGAAGCTTCGGCAACTTGATTCTTGTAAGTTAGCTTTACATTCTCCAATCTTATTCTGGAGCAGGGGTTCTTGGAACTGCAATCAAATTTCACAGCAACTTCTGTGGCCGATGTTCCATGTATGTCTTGGTATGTTACATCACTAATTTTTACGCCAGAAACCTGCATTTAAGAAAAATTATCAAACAAAACCCAAAATGTCAAACATTGAACCATATTAATCTGGTATTTTTCAAGAGCAAACAGCAAGCTAGCTGCATATATAATTTGATATATATCGTACCTGACCGGGGCAATCTTTGTTGTCGGGACAGTAATTTTGATCGATCAGGACGGGATTCTGGACATTCACCATAACAATATGTTGGAAAAGAATGTTCCTAGCAAATCCATTGCTGGGCCTTCCCCAAGACTTAATCCTCACCCCATTTTGAGTACCGGTAAAAGTAACTGTTTTAACTGTCACATTCTGCACACCGTCCTCTTTCAGGTCCTTTCCTAGACTCCCAATGCTGAACCAATTAAAACAACCAAAGCCATGCCCAATTTAGCATTATGTGATCATATAATATACTATTTAATCATCATGTGAATGTGTGTACTTTGCATGATTTCATTATCTATACATTAATGCGAATGCGATATATTAATTAAATTTGGTGAAGAATGATTATTATTTTATTTTTTTATTAATCACCTGATTCCATGGCCTGGTCCACATGCAACGTTCTCAATCCACAAGTTAGTGGTACCGGGGCCAACTGAGATGCAATCATCACCAGTCTGGATCTTGGTTTTGAGGATCGTGACGCCCGAAGAAGATTGTACGTGAATGCCGTCGGTGTTTGGACTGTCGCCGGAGGCGATGACCTTGACTGCTTGTATTTTCACGTTTTGGCAGCCATTGACGACGATGTGGAACATCTGGCTGTTTAGGGAGGTTAATGCGCTGACCACGATGTTGTTCGAGTTGATAAATTGCAGCGTCTGCTTGCACACACACGCAAAAAAGGAAATTCCAATTATTCAATAATTACGAAAACCAAAGACAAGCTAGGGGAATGTGGCTCAGGTTTTGTGGACCGCTTATATCCCTTTTAAGTTAATGCATAAGCACATGCTTAGCTTTTGGCATTCCCGTATTAGTTCTAAAGCACGCCAATTAATTAATTGACTGATATTACAAAACAAAAAAGAAACGGGCAAAATTGTACTTCAAACGTACCGTTGCTCCGCTGGGGCAACTCTTGCCTGAGGATTTGCAAGCCCACAAACTTGTGCCTTGGGCATCAAGAATTCCACCAGATACTGTAACTCCGTCAACGTAGCTGAACAATATCCAGTTAGCACCATTTCCGAGGACCCTATAGTCGGATGGTGCCACGAGCGTGCCTTGGATGCGAACCCTGATGGCATTGTTCCTACATGGCCCGTTGAAAATCACCCTTCGCAGATAGAATCTCCCGGCCGGCACGTAAATGGTGGCTGGATTTGCCGAGGCACAAGCTCTTGTCCATGCAGTAACGAAAGCCTTGGTTGAGTCTGTCTTGCCGTTTGCTTTGGCTCCCAAACTGACCACATTGTACGTCACGGGAGTAGCGGACAAGACCACCGAGGAGTAGAAGAAGACTGAGAGAAGTGCAAGAACAAGAGGGCAGCTAATTCTGTGGTTTTCCATTTCGGTTTGGATATATATAAAAATATATATATATGGCCAGGCGTTTGATTGTTTGTGTCTGTCTGTGTGAGAGAGCTAGAAAGAAAGAGAGCGAGAGAGAGAGAGAGAGAGTGGTTTGGGGAGTTGAATTAGGAGTTGAGGGATGTGGTGATGGGGGAAGTTGAACGGTTTGACATGTATTTATAGGATTTGAAATGCATGTTATTTTTCATGTACAACATCGATCATCAAAGCGGTACACGCAAAGCTGCTCCGAACTTTGGGAAAATATAAATTGTTTACGTTAAAACTTTTTTGTAATCCCTTCTTTTCCAAAAGACCCATGATTACGAGGGAGCATAGCTTGCATTTATGGACTTTGAATGCTGCAATTGTTTAATAGGGGCCGGAGAGCATCCAACGAGTGAAAAATGGGCAAACCTTTCTTCTAAAATGTCTTTATTTATACGTATTGTCTATGATTGGTATATTTTGTGCCACATAGCCCCCATGTTTCAACTCTAGTTTATGTTGTTTTACTCTATTCTTTGAATTGTGCAAGGATCTAGTACTGTCTTAGTACTGCCGTTTGAAGCAAATTAATCATCAAACAAAACGGAAGCGAAAGTCATCAAAATTGGCTGCATCATACATGCATGTCATGTTCTTTTTAGCGTATGGGTTAATGTTCTTAAAAGTGAGATTGGTTTGGGGAAGACTCAATTTCTGGCGATCGAGGGGGCTAGGATGAAGAAAACAGACAGACAAAAGTACAGGATATAAGGCTAGCTAGGCAGTTTTTTAGTGAAATCTCATGCCCCGATGGAGCTCAAAGAGATGGAGATTAATGACTGATTGCACGTACGTACGTGTAACGTGGAGCTGGTTGCTTGAGATGTGAGAATTCGAAAGGTTTGTTACATTAAATTAGGCAACAAGGGAATGAAAGCAGTGACCGTCAACGTGACAGAGCTACCAAAAAACATCCCCCAAGCCATGCACCCTTCTCAATTCTTGTTTTTGGGTGCTGTGTTCTGCACCTCTCTTTGCTTTAAGCACACGATGATCAACACCTCCGATCCTCCATTTCTTATCACTCTCCAAATTATCCCCATATCCATGTTCTTTTTTGGTTCTCTTCCGTGTTTTCATTGAGCTGTTTTTTTTTTTTTTGTTAATTTCATTCCCTGAAAAACCTCGATCGAGTACTATCAATATATATGATGGCGACGAGGTTGAATAACTATATATTACCATTTCTATTACTTTTTTCTCCTGTTTTGTCCAGTACTTGATCTTATGTGATTATTCATGGTATTTTAGTTATTTACATAATTTATTGATATTCATGAGCGAATAGAATGTTAAAATCGCAAACCAAAAAAAAAATAATAATAATGAAAAACACAAAAAACAATTTTTTCTGAACTAATGATATAGACCATACTATCATCCCACTTGCATCCCACTATATATGATGTGACGTATTTATCACCATTTGATAATAAAAAAAAAGTATGTAATAAATGATCATTCAATGGTAATAAATGCATGTGTCATATCTTATAACTTAGTAAGATTCAAATGTGATGGTAGTATGGTGGATAGAATTTTTCATATATATATATATATATATATAGGAATTAATTAGAACAAATTCCATTAATATTGTAATCGGAAGACCTCAAAAGGGTAGTAGTATTACTAGTTTTAGATGAGAAAGCAACATTTTGCAGCAACGTGGGCATGAACGGGACATGTGGAGGAGAAGATCACGGAGAAGAAATCGGCGGCACCATTTCTAATGCCCCAAAATGGGGGCCCCCAAGAAAATGAATTAACCAGATGATGATCTTAATTCATTTGCAGCCCTCATCATCATCATCATTTAATTAGTTTCCAATATCGTTATATATGCATGCGGTTACGGTTTAATGCTTTAACCGTCCAATATTTTCTAATACCTGAACTCATCATGATCATGTCCAATATAATTAAGTTTTAGCAGTACTACGTACGTACGTAACGTACAACCCCATCTTTTGGAATAACTTATAGATCCGAACTGTTATTGGGTAATATAAAACTTACCGTTTAGGCAGTAGTTACTGTAGTTTATTAGAAACAAATAAATACATAAAAATATATATATATTCAAAAAGATTAAGACTAAAACTAAAACTGTAGGTTCCCTTTATCTTTTTAATATTTTTGTTTTGTTTTTAGTTGTTTAATAAATTACGTGGGTAGTGATATATACCACATCAAAAAGACCATCTAAGTGGTGATTAAGTTTCAGATGGTCAAATAACTTCATTTTTTATTGTTAATTATAATTTGATGGCAGTCTCGCACCATGGATACGGCCGGGGGACCACCCATATGCATGCATTGTGATGCAAGACTAGTACATATATAATATAATTATATATATATATAATTCCAAGTAGAAAAATTAATATAAATGGATATATATCTTATTGAATATATACAGCCGCGCCCTTAATTTTCTGGTCATGCATGCTTTCTTGCGTGACTTGCGGGCAGATTTTATAGGGGACCGGACTTTTTTGGCTTCCAGGTGGCATATATAACTCCATTTGTGGGGTTGATCGAATGTTAAGCCATCAGAGAATTATAAAGGCCAGGCAGGCATGTGAACCGGAGAAATAAATATATATATATATATATATATATATATATATATATATATAGTCACTGAATGGTCAAAAGTACGTTATCTTGTACGCAGTGAATAACACATTCTTTATGATCATAGCCTTATAAATTTCATATATAGCCATATATATATATATATGTGAACTTATAATCACTCTTGCTATATTAAGATAGACATAATACGTGTTGTGACTAAAGCCACCCAGAAATCACATCCACAATAGATAGAGACAATATTTAAATGGTTCGGCAACTTACCTACGTCCACTGAAAGCGGAAATTCAATATTTTCAATATGTTTATACAAAATTACAAACACTTATGCACAATCTCTCTATCTCTCAAATGGCACTCTGTTCTGGGTTTTCCCAGAACCCAAATTTCGCCCAAGCCTCTGCCTTGATCTCTCACCATAGTGAGGATGATTTAATCTTCACAAATCACCTCCTTTTATAGGAGAAATCATGGGGGACAAAACAGAGCAACTTGAAATCTTCTTTCGGTGCAGCTTGATCAAGAGCTCTCTTGGTCAATATTTGCTGCCACAAAGAATACGGTGGATGGGTAGATGGTTGGTGGATGGGTGGGTGGCTGTAAATCCAAAAACCATTTCACACTTGGGGGATTTGTCCAACAATACCATGTAATTAGGCATGACATGCAGAGTCGTGATGGCTATCTCGATCTATCTCATTGCCATTGATGACGGAATAACACAAGAATTAGCTGATTGCATATGTGTGGCAATTATTGCCACTTCATGGAGGAAAAAGAAACGATCCGTACATGTATAGATTGGTAATTTTTTTTTCTTTATTATTAGTATATATATAGTAATTGAAGAGGAAGTAATCAACATAATTAATTAAAGATGATTATGGAAAATAAAAGTACTCTAAAATTAAGATAGCTAGCTAGGACGTTCTGTGTGAACAAGATCAGGTACCGTTATTTTAAGGCATGGCTTCAAGTATATATATATTAATAGCCTTTTTTCCAGCCATAGTGCATGCATTAGATCATTAACTTGCAAAGTTTGAAAAATATGAGTTATAAATATTCCATATATTATATGGATGAATAATGCCGGGATATATATATATTAATCGTGGCACGCTGGCCGCGAATGCACGCTCAATTATGCAGAGTATTTTCGTCAACCACTAAATTGCTTAGATTGAAATAAAACGAAAAAAATAATAATAATAATTAGTATATATGCTAATGATCATGACTACTAATTAATTTAGCCATTAATTTTTCCTAACACATTAATCTACATGCTTGATCAATCCCATATTAATCTACATGCGAGAGGATATTATATAAGTGTACGTGATCATCAATGATCATATTGTGGAGATCTAGAGAACCCTGCCTGCCCTCCACGACGACGTTCATCAAGAGATCATATTATTGCGTTAAACTATATATTAACCATATTTGTTATTATTTCAAGTACGATGTCGATCTATATATATGCATGTATGCACGCACGGTGCCTGCAGCCTCTTCGACAAGGTAATGAATAAGAGAATGATTTTTATTTTTAATTATCTTGTTTTTTTGTAACTCATCATGAGGCGCTTCGATCTGCATTAATTAATGTTGGCTGGCATGGCTTGATCGATCACATGCATGCATGTTCATGATGAGCAACCAAATGACAAACCTGCATGAGTACTTCCTCGACACACATTTACAATGAACCCAAAACTCCTGGCTGTTGTACGTACTGCATGGCTAGCTAGTTAGCTAGGCTTGCCCAATGAACAGACAAGGATGGCCTTTTATAAAGAACATATATTTCTTGTCTTATAAATTAATTATATATAATTGATTAATTGATCGATGATCAGTAGTACCACAGCAAATTAACTAAACAAGCTGCCATAATTCACACTGTTTTGGGCCTTGTTTCAGGGTTTCCCTGTTGCATGCAATAATAATTAATTAATTTGCGGATCTGTTAGCTATAGCCATGCATGTGACGTGCGTTGACATTCACGCACATCATAAAATTATTCAACGATAGCCACCATTCACGATCTTCAAAATTCAAATATTTTCTGATATGAACTGTACGTACATGTTCTACCAAAAAAAGTACTTGGGCGTTTTTTCTTTCCTTTTTTTCCCCAAACGTCAGAACTTAATAAAAACTCTCAGATCTCTGGCCTCATTGTCGTAAGGGATGCACGTACGTACCAAGAATTAAGTACATGCCTCATTGCCTTAGCGCCCTTGGGTACATATATATATATACACGTACATAATATATATCATGAGCATATAATGCATGCATCATGTCCCGTTAATTAGTGGTCTAAACGGACATATATAAATCACTAATTGGGTTGGATTAAGTTGTAAGCAAACGTACATATATTATCAGTAGCCACCATTATGCTAATTATCTAATTATCTAAAATTAAAGCAAAATATATACATATATATATATATATATTTAGAGAGAGAGAGGGAGAGAGTAGTGGTTAATTAATTAGGTCCATATGCATGAAATTTTATGTACCGCCGAAAGAAGATGACTTTGGGGTCAAGGCAATTAGGACCCTAGCTGATTATCAACCTCATTTTAATATAATCTGTAGTCAATTTTCACACTAATTAGATTAAACTATACTAGGACGTCCATGGCTAGTAATATTTCCAAGTAATTAAATTAAGCAAATCATGATGTGATGAGGGATTTCCTTTAATTGCGGACCAACCCAGCTTTCACCACATGTGGTCATTCGTATTATTTTCTTCGTGATGAATCTACTAATTGCTTAATGAAATGTTAGGATAACTAATTAGAATATAAAAACATAAGCTTAGAGCATCCCTATCCAGGTCTCATCCCTCTTCTATCCCCATAATTTAGGGAAAATTATAGGGTTTTTCACAAAAACTCCACCCCATCCCAATCCCCATTTTGCAATTAGGGTTTAGGATCTGTATAATGATTCCTCATTTTTGCATTTTCACTGTACGTCCCCATCAGTGCCAAACCCCATTTGGTTTCCCCTTCCTCTTGCGTATTCTTCTCTCTCGCTAGGAACGGTTGACCCCTCCCTCCCTCTCGTAGGTACTTCTCTCTCTCTGTCTTTCTCTCTCTCTACCCTATGACTTCAAACCCCACAGCTTTCACAGTAGACCCTCTCTCTCTCTCTCTCTCCACTGCAGATTTCTTGTGGGTTTGGTGCTACACGTGTACGTGTTCGTCCCTAGAGTTCTAAGTTGCTGAACGGTGGTAAGGCCCTCCTCCTTCTCTGCTTCTCACGAACACGCACACATTCGCTCCAAGTTATTTTCCACTCCCATGAAGTTTCTATGAAGTGAGTTTCAAATGTACAGTCCATGGGATTTGGGGATTTCTCCTACGTTTTGTGTGATTTTGGGTCACTGCTGATTTTGAGATTTGGGGATTTCTCCTACGTTTTGTGCCATTTTGGGTCGCTGCCGAGTTTACCCACATTGTGAGTTCTCTTCATCTCTCTTCCTCTCATTCTTTTCCTCTGTATTTTTCCTTTTCACAGTCTCTGTTTTCTCTCTTTATACCTCACGAATCTATTTTCACAGAGCCATCTTTACCTACCCGTTGTTGGCCCTGTGATTTTGTTGTTACTGTGAACAAACCTCTCTCACATCTGTAATGCTCTGTCGTTTTCCCCTCCTTTTCTCTTTAAATTTTCAGATTTCTCTTTTATCTTCATTGGATGGTTTTCTTGTAAGGCACAAAATTTTTAAATGTTTTATTGTCGTTAAGAGGAAGATGTAGAATCATATAAATGTATTATTATAAGAATTTCAGTTTGAAAAATAATATTATATTTGGTAGTCAAAATCGTATAAATATTTAGTAGAAAGTAATATTTGAAAAGAAGATAATAAGATAAAAGAGTTAGTAGTTAAGATTGTAAATGGAGGTAAGAGAAAAAATAATAAAAAAATAATAGAGAAATATTATTTAATAGAATATAAATATGTATGAGGAATGAGATGTAAGAGGTTTTTAAAATATGAATAAAATTTTGAAAAAACTTTTAGGAAATGTGATTTTTAATTAAACTATAGGAAATTTTATGGATCCGGATGGAATGCTCTTAGCCGGAGCTTGGTTTAGCATATAATGGTTGGGCTTCACCCAGGCCTGGAATAGACATGTTAATAATTAGGAGAGCCATTACTGTACCCAGCCAAGCTGGGCTTGGTCAGAACTTCTGGGCATACCTTTATTTTATTTTATTTGATAATAACTTCTGGGCTTGCCTTTAAATATGTTGCTCTAGCTAGCAAACTAGTCGGCAAAATCTTTAATTGGGCTTCTAGACAGGTTTATGACCAGATTGATGCAAAAGAAAAGGTATATATCGAATAAAAGAGAGAAGATTGGTTGGTAATGTAGAACCCCCGCCACCAATGCATGCTAACGAATTGTCGGGTTTGACTGCCATGCATGCATGCATTCCTAAGTGATCATGCATGCGCTACAGTATAGCAAGGGTTAAATTTCCAAACTAATGAAAAATGTCGTTGTTGTCTAAATTATATTGTCCTAATTAATACATTTGTTACGTGTAATTGTTTAGAATCGAGATTGTGCATTAATGTAGTTGAAGTACGTAATTTTTGTAAGGGTGGCACTACAATCACCATTTTTAAATTATTAAACTCATCTCAACTCAAAACTTCCTTATACGTGGGACTTATAACATTTTTCAATTCAACACATCTTTATAGGTGGGACCTATAATTAACCTTTTTTAAATTTTTATAAATAGTACTAAACTCATCTTAACATTCAAATATATTTAAACTCATTTTAGATAGATCCCATATAACTTTCTCTATAAACTCAACTTACTACTATTAATAAAGAACTCAGTTCAACGTCTAAATACAACCTAAAAAATACTTCCTTAATCATAAAATAAAAAATAAAAAAACTCCCAGCAGTGAGACTAGTATTATCCTTTTATGTATAAAGTAACTTAACAATATTTTAGATTATGCTAATATTCTAGGATCGATCCATAAAGAATAGCAGTACTAATTGTTTCTGGATGATCATATATACTCGATCATCTGTTTTCCGTTAAAAACATATATAATGCTATGAAATGATGTTCATGTGCAGCTAACTCATGATGTATAGATATATAATATATTTGATCACCACATTTCAAAGTGTGTGTGTGTGTGTCTTAACAAAAGCCATGCATGCACTGAGGTTATCAGTCACTGAGTACGTACAAGATTGACTAGCCTTTTACTGTATATATAGCACATTAAAACTAAACGCAGGTTGTTTATAATGTTCCCTCCGGTTGCCTGATCTCAATCGCTATATTCCCGCCCGGTTCTCCGCCAATACTGCGTGCTCTGCATGCGACGTTTCACATGCAGGACTCCGTTCAGGCTTCGACTTTACGTACACTCAATCTATATTCTGCCCCACTGTCAGCCACAATATTAATGATCGATCCCTCTTTCAACGTACAGCAAGGATTTACATGCTGTCCTTTCCGACCATTCCCATTCTAAACTCGTGATATTGGGAGGCTAACAAAGTACTGTACGTACGGCCTGATGGGGGAAAATTTCTCTGCGATTCACTTGCGCAAGACGTACATTAGTTAGACCTCTATTAAAAGGTGCCAACTCAAACGTAAGTACTACTTTTGAAAGAAAGAATTTTATTATGTATAAATAAAATCGCGTATTAATCTATATATTAATATTGTTTATTCATATTTAAAATTTAAATTAGCACTATTTTTAATAAAATTTACGTTTTGAACAATCACATTAGATTGATGTACATGTTAATGCACAATTATGTTTGCAACTAAATCTTTTTCCAAAAGAATGAAAAACTGTTATAAATACTCACGAGTTGCCTTAAACATTAATTTGCCCACTTCTATATAAGATTGCATGCATGCACATAAACTGGTGCTGCCTCATACATTCTATATGTATAGATCACGTACGATACATCTGATGAAAATTAGAATGACATGAATATCGACGATGCATGTATATGCATGAATGATCGATGTGGCATGCAGCTTTCATTAGAATGACAGGAGTAATAGTACTACTACTGCTCCACAAAGAATACCTTAGACGATTAATGCGCGCTTGTGCATATCATCATGCCATGCATTATTCTAAACCATTTCTAAGAAAAAACAAACGACATAATACAACGCAATGCCACCGTACATGCCCGGCCTATAACTTGAGGTACCCGACTACGCGTGTATTGAGTAACATTTAATTGACTTGTTTCGTACGTACTAAACTATAATGATTGAACATGCAGTTTGTTGGTTAAAAAATCGACCCAATACTAGTATAAATTATCGCCGGAACCTCACATCTTCTTTCATCAACGTCCTCTGATCTCCCTAATTATCGAGATTATAAGATGGCTAATTATAATCTCACGATATTTTCTTGGATTCTCTTCCTCGTCTGCATGGTCTTCAGTCGTTCATCGAATGCAGCATATTACAACGTGGTCAGTTCTGGTGCTAGAGCAGATGGGAAAACTGACTCGGCGCAAGCATTTCTTAAGGCATGGAGGTTAGCATGCAACTCGATTAGACCGGCCACGATTTACGTTCCTTTGGGTACTTTCTTGTTAAAACCAGTAGTTTTTACTGGCCCATGCAAGAGTAGAATCGTGTTTAAGGTTGCTGGAACCCTTGTTGCCCCGTCGGATTATTGGAGCTTTTGGAATTCCCAATATTGGATTTTGTTCATTAAGGTCACTAGGGTTTCGGTCTTTGGTGGCATTCTTGATGCAAAGGGAGCTGCCTATTGGGCTTGCCGGAGAGCTGGAAGAAGTTGTCCAGTTGGATCCAGGGTATGTTATGGCCGCTTATTTGCTTGAATACGAATTAAGTATGAGTACTGCTAATTCCAGCAGTACTATAAAGAATGTGAATTAATCAAATATATTGCCAGCCTGTTACAACGTGTTTAATATGAATGTTGACCCTTATGATCACTATATCTTAATGGTGTTTGCATTTCAGTCAATATCGTTCCTGTGGTCTAGCAACGTCGTGGTGAGCGGCTTGACATCAATCAACAGCCAGACAATCCATGTTTCTCTTTATCATTGTAACTATGTTGTTCTTCGAAACTTGAAGATTAGAGCCCCCAGCTCGAGCCCCAACACCGACGGCATACACGTGCAATCCTCAACTGGGGTCACGATTAGTTCGAGCACCATAATGACCGGAGATGATTGCATCTCCATCGGCGAGGGCTCTAAAAACTTGTGGATTGAGCGTGTTGCCTGCGGCCCTGGACATGGAATAAGGTAATATTCAATATTGTACGCGCAATGAAATTTATAGGCAAGTAATTAACATATAAATGAGAACGAAATAAGTACACTGACAGGATCAGCAACTACCTAGTTTCAGCATCCTAGCTAGCTAGCTAGCCTGTGAAATAATTGTGCGAACCTTTGAAAATGTTTTTTTTAAAAAAAAGGCCAAAACGATGGTATTATTTCTCATATGGATCATTTTTACCTCGTGGATGCAGCATTGGTAGTTTGGGTGCATATGCAAACGAAGGTGGTGTAGAGAATGTGACTGTAACGAGCTCGGTTTTCTCAAGAACTCAAAATGGAGTACGTATAAAATCATGGGCCAGGCCTAGCAATGGATATGTGAAAAACATCGCTTTTCGTAACATTATCATGAAGAATGTCGAAAACCCTATAATCATTGATCAGAAATACTGCCCTAGCGTCAAAGGTTGCCCAAATCAGGTACCCACCACCCATAAAACTTAGATAATTTATAGCAGCTGAGTAATTTGTTCACCTCAAAATTAAATTTAAAAATTGCATTTTCTTTGTTTTTTTTTTTGTTGTATTAATATCATTCTCGTCCCCCTGACCTCCTCCTCTAGAGTTCTGGCGTGAAGATAAGTCAAGTGACATACAACAACATTAAAGGAACATCGGCCTCGCAAATAGCCATTAATTTTATATGCAGTTCAAGCAATCCATGCAAGGGGATCAGATTGCAAGACATAAAGCTTTCTTATAATAAAAATAGCACAGCAACAGCATCTTCTTGCACCAATGCCGGCGGGAACAGTAATGGAGTAGTCATACCAAGAAGTTGTTTGCGAATGATATAGTTGATCATGATCATCTTGTTTATACAATAAAAAAATGTAAATTATAAATGGCCTTGTTTGGATTTAATTTTCTCCCTATTTTTTACTTAAAAGATCAAGTACTGTTGGCTCCTAGCTAGCTAGCTAGGTTTAATTATAAGTCATGGAGGATTTGGTGATTTAATGTAACACATGACCAATAAGTGTAAATTTAAGTTATTTATGAGAACTACATGATGATATTCGATCCAAGAATAGATGCTTAATTAATTTTGCGGTATAAGTTTATAAAAATAATATTTGTGAATAAAAACTGTAAATTTTATTTTTGTAAGGAATATACCTAATTATAAATTAAAAAGACATCATAAAACTCTAATTAAAAAATAATAATAATTTTTTGGGCACCGGAGCTAGCCACCTTCGGATCCGCCCGGCCAGCCTAGAGTTTGGGCCGTTTGAGAATGATAGATAATATATATTAATCTCTTCCGATATTCCAAATTTAAAAATTACACATATATACTCACATGTGCAAATTACTTCGATCCCCATGAGCCCTAAATTGATCATTATTTCATTTAATTGATTTTCTCAATGTAAATCAATTAATGCGATATTACCCATGAGCCTTATATATATATATATATACACACACATATATATACTTGTATCCCGTCCTCACTCTATTATATATATGGTCCTATGGAGCTGTCAATACTAATCAATTGTCTAATTATTATATAATTATTTCTTTAAAAAGAGTAAATTCTAGTACTGATCAAGGTGATGATCATGTACTAATTCCGTGATCATATATGGAGAATATATATCACATTAGCATTATATATAGGAGGAGATCAGTAAGATCGCAATATGGACTTACTGATCTCGATATATAGGAGGAGATTAGTACGTAAACTTTTGCTGCAATTACCAATCGTGGCAAATATTAGAAAAATTGCTGCTAAAAGTCTTCCACGATCGTTTTGTACTGCAGGTGAACAACAGGAAAAAAAAAAAAAAAAAGTCTAAGATAACAACAAAAAACTTGTAGCAAAAATTTTGGTGGCAAGAAGTCAAATTATGGTAAAAATTAATGTCTCCAGTGTGATCAAGAATCGTGGCAAAAACCCTCTATAATTTGCAGCGAAATCTGTTTCTCAGGAAAATACTACTGATTTGCCACGAACTTGGCTGCAACTAATATGTATGTGGGAAGACCTATTTCGTGCAAATAAATTTTACCCACAAAAAAATATAAAACCAATTGTTATGAATTAAAATCCACAAAAAATGGTCCCAAAACAAGGCAAAAATATAAAATGACAGATTAAAACTCAATATTGGATATCCACAGTTTATGAAAATCTTAGTCCTATCATGAAACTGTAAATTAAAAAAAGCTACACATAGTCAATACTTTTGCGTACTCTTTACGTACTCCATTGATATGAACATTTATTTTATATTAAAAAAAATAACGTAACCAATCATATCAGTAGAGTGCGCAAAGAATACATAAAACTAACTACACATACCATTTTTGATAACTTAATGTCATTATTATTAGAGTAATGACTTGCACAAGTTTCAAATATATAAGTTTCTCACAATTCCTTTGTAAAAAAAGTGGATCTAACTATGAAAAAATATAAAAATCTACTTTTTAATTTTAGTGAGACTTACCTTTTTATAAAGGTCTGAATCGTCGAACCTAGGTATAAGACTTGTGCACTTTAAACTTGTACTTAACACTGCTCTATTATTAACTATAATTTTAACATGTTTATATCGATCGTCATGAGGAGTACTGATCATGAGTGGTCTGTGGAGTATTGATCTCCCATGACTTTACAGTTTTAATTTTGTTCTTATTTATATATATATAATTCGATTTTATTTTTTTTCTAATTAGCTTGCATGTGAGTTTATGTGTTCAGTTGATAACTTGGTGTTCAAGGATATAACTGCATCCTCCCACGACATATTTGGGGCCATGCAATAATATCCAGCCACATCAGCTGTGCTTGCATTAGTTAGGCAATTGTGGGCGCAGCTGCATTCCACATTGGATTCAAACAAACGCCAGTTGACCACGAATTTCGGCGACTTTCCTGCCTGCCAGTAAGTCCACGTGAGACGTGGCTAAAAATGAGGAATAATCTGAAAGCGTGACACGTGCAATTAATTAACTCTGTGTTGTATTTCTCATGCATCCGCTATATACGTAAGCCACGTCATCAAATAATATAGATCACTCTATACAAAATAAATTATTTATTTACTATTAGTTAATTTGAACGAAATGATTACTTTCAATTAAAATTAATTATAAATAATTTTTTAATTACAATAAATTAATCACAAAAATCTTATTTTCTTGTAGTGCTCTTTGCATCTACCAGCCAAAAGCGGCCGCAAGATTAACTTGCACCATGGTCGACTAAGAGAAAAGAAGCTCAAGCTTTATCATTATTTTTATCATATATTTAATGGTTAACTCGATTACATACACTGAATTATGCATGCTACTACGCTAGCTTGTTTGCGTACATTTACATCTTTAAATTCTACAAAGCTGACTTTTAGCTTTTTATTACATATATAGGTATAATATATGTATATAGATATCAACAAGCAATATATATATACATGATATGATGGTTGATTAATTCTCCAAATCAATAAATATAATTCATTTTTTATCATATCTTAAATCAGGTATGAATATGTGATTTGTTATTCTATTTAAACACACGTATTGATTTAAAATAGTAAAAATGACAAATTAATTACATGTTTGTGTGTGATGTAGGGGATTATAAGTAGAATTTTTTATATATTCAATTGGATAACTACTCATGATTTGCAAATAATTGATAGCTTGGTATATAGTAAACCTTGACAATTATCAAGTACTTATCACGTCTTAGTTCATACAGCTTGGTCTGCATTCAAACCTTATCACATGGATGTAGCCGTACATATCATTATCTTCATGTACTGGATAACGTGCCAAGATGTTTTTTCTTTTGCCTTTTTTTTCAAAACCAATATTTTAACGACAGTTGACGAAAAGGAGCAATATATATCGAACCATCATTTATATATATGTCATAAACAGGAGCGAGCAGCAAACAACTTCATGCATGCACTATAAATACTACCCATAACTGCCAATTCTGTCTAATCCAAATTCCTCTATCTCTCCTGCCTCTCTCACTCTGCAGTCTAAGCAAGAAAAATGGCTAAACTTACTACTGCATCTTCCTTTCTATGCCTCTTCTTCATTATATCCTTTATCTGTATCCAAGCATCAAATGCAGCCAACTATAATGTGGTTCGCTTTGGTGCAAAGCCTGATGGAAAAACTGAAGCAACAAAAGCATTCCTCAAGGCATGGGAATCGGCATGTAACTCGGCCACTGCATCCACGAAATACATCCCAAAGGGGAGGTTCTTCCTAAAAGCCACCGTTTTTAGAGGCCCGTGCAAAAGCAGTATCACGGTTCGGATTGATGGAACTCTTGTGGCACCGTTGGACTATCGTGCGCTTGGGAATTCAGGCTACTGGATTTTGTTCATCGAGGTGAACGAGATTTCTATTTTTGGCGGCAAGCTTGACGCAAAGGGTGCTGGCTTCTGGGCTTGCAGGAGATCTGGAAAGAATTGTCCAGTTGGTGCTAGAGTACGTTATTTAATAGCCATGATTTGAAGTTTTGAAACCAAATTAATCAAACTAGTGGACTTTCCCTTTTTTCTTAATTTGTTTAAGGCGATCGAGACATAACTTGTGTGTTAATGCATGCAGTCGATAACGTTCAATTGGGCAGACAACGTAGTGATCAGTGGCTTAACATCGATCAACAGTCAGCTTAGCCACCTTGTAATCAACAGCTGCAACAACGTGGTAGTCCGAAATGTTAAGCTTATTGCTCCCGACCAGAGCCCAAACACCGATGGAATTCATGTGCAGACCTCGACCGGCGTCACGATCACCGGAAGCACCATGCAAACCGGAGATGATTGCATCTCAATCGGTCCTGGCACCAAGAACTTGTTGATGAGAGACATAAAGTGTGGCCCTGGGCATGGCGTAAGGTATATATCTATACACATATGTATAATCTTGCAAATTAAAGTGGTGATGCATGTTAATTTAATTAATCGTGACTAAATAAATATATATATATATATATATATACATACATGACAGCATCGGTAGCTTGGGCAAGGAATTGAACGAAGCTGGTGTCCAAAACGTGACGCTATCGAACGCAGTATTCACTGGATCAGATAATGGAGTACGGATAAAGTCATGGGCCAGGCCCAGCAAGGGGTTTGTTCAGAACATTCTCTTCCAAAACATCGTGATGAGGAATGTTGAGAGCCCCATCATCATTGATCAGAACTATTGCCCCAACAACCAAAATTGTCCTCGCCAGGTACGTATTAACAAATTATATTACAAGGATTAATTTGTACAACAACAAATAAAATCATTTTATTTTAAAAAAAATTAATTTATTATTATTAAAGCTTAATATTATGCTCTTTTTTTTTTTTGTTAAAAAAAAAATCATGTTAATAGGGTTCTGGAGTGAAGATTAGTAAAGTGACGTACAGAAATATAAGAGGAACATCAGCTACAAAAGAGGCCGTGACCTTCGACTGCAGCCCAAGCACTCCATGCAGTGGGATCAGATTGCAAGACATCAAGCTTACTTACATGAAAATGGCAGCAACATCGTCATGTAAGAACATTGGTGGAACCAGCAGCGGAGTACTCATGCCTCAGAGCTGCATATAGCTATAAATATATATATATATATATATATAGATCAAGATCATTATTATTTTCCTCAATTATTTTTTAAGGTTTAGCACAGAATTAGCAGTAATGGGGACTCACACCACATGGAGGCACGCATTAGATCATCTTCCATTGTTGAGTGTTGAGGAAAATTCAATCCAACTCATGAATTTATAAGTATAATATATATAAATATATATATATATAATTAAGGTATTTGATCGTGTTGTGACGTATGCATGCATGCATCCTACCCAAGTGGAGGTACTTGTACGTTAATGTAGTCGATTTGCTCTAGCTTGAGTTCACATTTGGTAATACCATTAATGGCAAGAATCTGGTCTGAAATCTTCCCAAACAGAAGTGCCAATAACATGCATATTAAGTTTCCGGCTATGAAATATAAAGCCTTGACTACTGGCTTCCTTTTCTACAATACCATGTTTTGTGATTGGGAAAAAATCTATTCAATATCAGAGATTTCACTCTTATAAAATCGATTACTTAAAATATTAACAAAATGCATTTTTTCTTATCAGAACAATTACATTGTTGATGGAAGCACATTTGCTAGTCAATGTAATAGAGATATTTGCTCAATATCCAATATTTAATTAAACGAATTTCTTACTTATCAAGAAGCCCAATGTTGCGATCCAAAATGCAAAAATTTGTTGGGGAAGAGAAGAATGATGATGCTGGATTGCAGTGTTCTCTGCAACCGGAAAAGGTACTCAAATCTCATTTAAAAGCAAATTAGAAATATAAACTCTTGTGGGTTAGAAAGTTTTCCATACTCGTCCAGTTGTTGAAATATAAACTCCTTTCTAGAGCATTTGCTATCCTCACAAAAATGTGCGAAATTATTTCGTGTGGATGGATTATTTACTGGAAATATAGATGAGACAACCAAGGGGTTATCTTGCCCTGTTGTGACATTATCATACGTCATCCCACATAGTTTCACGTGATTCACATACATGACTCCCAATTTAGATAGGCATTAAAAGGGCATTGGTTGAGGTTTTAATAAATTATGCAGTACCCATAATGCATTATGTTCAATAATTGCCAACGTGAGAATTAGCTTTATTTACTTTGGGGGGGGGGGGGTTATGTATATATGCTTATATGAATTAGGTAGGCACATGGTCGCACACATTCCACTTGAGCTAGCATTTGATCATTAGCCTAAAGTTTAAACCTTTTTTAAGCTACTTGTTGACCATTTTATCTACTGACAAAATTGAATAAGTTAACCCTAGATATTTTATTCTTCTTTTCTCCCAATATTGACTACACCACCTAGCATAATGGTGGACATTTTCCATCTAAAAATGTTTAGGTTAGGTGAAAGAAATTGCCGATGCTTCCAAAAAAAATTATTACATTATTTCATAAGTTTCCCTATTGCATGCATTATCAGTATAATGCATGGTTTGGGTGTGTCAAAGTTTGATTTTTTTTTTTCAAAAATCATTTTCCAACTAAAAATGTTTAGGCAATAAAAGAAATTTCACAAATAAATCTTCACATCTTCCTAATTATAATGCAAAAATAAACAAATCTCAACTTGAACACGTTCTGTATAAGATGTAGATTTTAGTGAATGCTATTTTTGTTTGTCTTTCATTTTAAAAAAAGTATTTTATATTCATGTCATTGTAAAATAACTCACCTGCTTTAGTAATGGTTGTTTTTTTTATTCACTCTTACATTAGGCATCAGACAATACGGGTGGTTTGATATTCAAACGGTGATATGGCCAAGCTTAGACTGAGCAACAACAACGTTAGTTTTCACGCATCATGTTCGCCACCTTTCTTGATCAAAAGTGATATATAGAACTGTGGGTGCTAATGTGAATGAAAAGTCCCATAGAAATAGAGATAAGAAAAATTGGTAGCCCTTGGTTTTAGTGATAATAGAGTATAATAAATTATTATAATGGTGATGTTTTATGTATTATATAAAAATTAGCTCAGCTTGTACTTGATATGACTTCCATAATGCACCACCCAGTGTAAAAATATATATCATGCATGGTTGAATTGACACTTGACCGATATTATTGAATTAGATAGAATAGTCATTGATATATTTGTTGATGTATGGATATATTTGTGGATATATGGTTAATTAGTTGATCATATCAATCAAGTACATTTGGATTAATGGATTGAAAATAGTAACCCAGTAGTCGTACTGGGTTTTACAGTAAAAATGAGATCCAGTAAGAATACTGGGTTAACAACAACTCGATTTTCAGTTTTTTCCAACGATTTTTCAATCGCAGTTAATATGTTAAAAAACCACAAAAAATAATGGCATCGATGAAAATACTGCCAAATGCCAAAATCCTATATCGACGATTTCTTCATCGCCGAAAAATGGATTTGAAATCGCTGCCAATTTATTTGACAGCAATTTCTTAATCGCCGTAAAACTAATTAAATAACAAAAAATGACTTGCCGGCGATGAATAAATCGCTGTCAAATAAATTGGCAGCGATTTCTTAATTGCCTTCATATAATTTCAAAACGGTAAAATCTTGTGCCTGAAATTTAGAAATTGCTGCCAATTTATTTGACAGCGATTTATTCATCACCATAAAACTAATTTAATGACGGAAAATGACTTGTCAAGGATGAAGAAATTGCTGTCAAATTAATTCCCAGCGATTTCTTAATCGCCGGCATCTCATTTCAAAAGGGTAAAATCTTTTGCCGGCAATGAAGAAATCGCTAGGAATTTATTTGACAACGTTAAATTAGTTTGCCAACAATTAAGAAATCGTTGTCAAATAAATTCCCAGCGATTTCTTAATCGCTGGCATCTAATTTCAAAAGGGTAAAATCTTTTGCCGGCAATGAAAAAATCGCTGGGAATTTATTTGACAACGTTAAATTAGTTTGCCGGCATTAAGAAATCGTTGTCAAATAAATTCCCAACGATTTCTTAATTGCCGGCATCTAATTTCGAAAGGGTAAAATCTTTTGCTGGCAATGAAAAAATCGCTGGGAATTTATTTGACAATGATTTCTTCATCACTGGCAAGTCATTTTCCGTTATTAAATTAGTTTGCCGGCGATTAAGAAATCGCTGTCAAATAAATTCCCAGCGATTTCTTCATCGTCGGCAAAATATTTTACCCTTTTGAAATTAATGCCAGTAATTAAGAAATCACTTCTAAATCGTACACTTTACATGATGATTTTGGCAATTCACGACAATATATCAGAAATGGCTTAATAGAACCGACGATTGTGCGGCGAGTTTATAATCGTTGAGATATTTATTGGGCGGGGATTTTTATGCTTTTTCCAGCGATTTTAAATCGCCACCAGGAAAAGTGCCTTCTATTGTAGTGATTATATATATTGTCAACTAAATCTTGTACTTTTAATTCCCGAATATCAATTTGGGTTGCATTATTTTGTTTTGTACAATATTACTAAAAAGAGTAATGCTATATATAGTTTTAAAATGTGTAAATTCTATACACTCATTTAAAAAAAAATAATATCTATTATTAAAAAAATAATTTTATCGCGTAGATCTTAAATTTATCGATTTTTCTTAAAGAGAATATTACGAGATGCCAGATTTATATGCTCTAAGAATATAAACATCATTTCTCTTACTAAAATGAAATGAAGTTCTTACTCATTGTGTTTTGGCCATGCTTTTAGCCAGCTTCTAATTAATGTCTCGTCTAATATGAATTTGTGATGAATTTAGCAGCTCGACTTCTTACCCTAAATATCTATCCAAAGAAGAAGTTGGCCGTAAGAGCAAAATGAGAGTTGAGTTGTTCGGAGCCGCCACTCGATCTATATGCCAGCGAGCCGAATGATCATAATGGGACTGGTCCCTACTGGTTTTGGTTGATTTCTGTCCAACTTTTGACTACAAATGCCTGAATGGACCATAACATTTTCCTTTGACGATTAAACATAACACGTAATTCAACTCATGGAAAGAGGTTGGCCGGTGTCCCATTATTCAATCTCTTTTTCCTACTTCCCACACGTTTCTGTGGACTCTCCGCCCGCGTAATTAATTAATTAATGTTAATTACTTTAAATAATTACATATTTCGGTTAATCCTAACGACATAAATAACGCCGCTCTCTCTTTTTTTTTCCCTTATTTTGGGAAGGTTCGAATTTTATCTCATAATTAATACTTTACAAGTCAAATTTAATAAACGTGCGGTGCTAGAATTTTCAAAAGACTACCATTTTTGAATATCGAAAACTCAAGTGACTGAAACATCCAGATGGATGCATGAGATGGGTACTTACAAGGCTTGCATAAAAGAACAATTACCAATTAAAAACAGTCCAAAATAACAACTAATATATATGTAGATATGTGGGAATTAATCATGCATATAGAATTGACGTATATATAAGAGAAATGACAAAGGATATAAGTCATGATGAGTTTGGAACGATGTTGAAATATTAGATTAATGTAGTGAACCTGTCATGCATGCATAGTAGTAGTACCACTAATCAGGCTATGAGAATGAGACTTCAAAGCATGATCGAAATTGCAGCCGGCTGGTCAATAAAGGATGCACTTTCCAACTTACTAGAATTAAAAAAACCAAACCAATTAATTAATAAAGAAAAAAAAAGCTGTCCTCAAATACTATATATATATCTATATGCATGTGTTTTCATGATGATCATGGCGGGTCACTGTCCCCGAACAAACTTTAGGTATATGTCAACTTAGAGATTGCAAATCAGAAGATAAACATGTGTGAACTGCAGCTCTAATATCACTCGGAGCCAAAGGAAAGTGCTCAGAGTCGCCGTCGGTAAAACTAAAGTATAGTCAATGATTTTGATGATTATCATTGGAGAATTAATACTATATATATATATATATGCCTCCAGAGATATTTATTTATTTAACATATTGTATTTCTGACCACAAAAATACAAACCCCATTGAGTCATTGACCATTTCAACGTTATTAATGGGTGCGGTTTGGGTCCTCCATCATCGATGATGGAGCCATATAAATATATATATTTATATTATATAAAAGAAAGAAACATGAACTCGTGAAGTACTACGGCATGTCACCAAATTGACGATAATATATTATTTTGAAATTTAAAAATATGATTGATCAGTTGAAAGTCTTTAACATTTCTAGAAAAATAGGGAAGATTTTTCACTGCCCAAATATTTCAAACTTTGCACCTTTTTTTTTACCGTACTGAAACACATGATACATGATCCCCTTTTGCACATCCCATATATAATTAATTTACTTTCAAAATTAATTTATTTTCAACTTTCAATATGGCCAAAAACTTTAAATTATATGATTGTTTTGTTTTATTGTAAACTTTAATTAATTATACATGAAATAATTAAGAAGAGGTGGCACGTGATCATCAGCTATCCTCGAAACCAAGATGCATTGCAAGTGAAGATTAGATTATGAGAAATAATACTTGTAATTGTACGTGAGTATGCAAGCGCCATATAATTATTTTTAAAAAAGTAAATAAATATAGAATCTATATAAAAAAAAATTAATAGTAGATCTCACTCTTTTTCAAAATGACTGCATGATATTTGCATACTTCATTACTGTATGTAACATTAATCTTATATCATTTGGTGTGATTCCATTATTTCCATGTGTCTACCCTAGTCCTTTTTATTTAGTTGGTTTTGCTTTGGGTTGTAGCCGCACCACTTGCCCTGCCTTTTATTTTCGAGCTTTTTTCCCCCATCAAATTTCATTATGTATCACTTTTCTTTCAAATTTTCTATTCTATATTCAGTTTTCTGAATTCTTAGTCTTTCATTTTAATTAGTTTTATTTTTAAAGGAATGTAGGTCATTAGTGGTTGGTTTTATATATATCTTGTATTTATATCTTATTTTTAATTTGTAATTATTTTTTTCAAAAACATGACACGTTAAATGGACATTTTTTAAGAGAAATGTTACACACACAAAGAAATTACATAAAAACAAACTTATTTATTTTCATGTAATTCATTAAATCTACTTTATAATAAAAGTAATTTTACAATCTAATGTAGCACATTCGATGAATTTGTGTTTTTACTTTTTTATAATTCTTTTGTGATTAAAGTATTTTTTTAATTTTTAATAATTGACTCACCCAATTAGCTATCCAACCCTAGTAAGGATTAAAAAGAGTCAAAATTTAGAATTCCAAACATCTTTGATAGGAGTCGGAGTCATTTTTAGATTTTGGCTCTAAATTTGAGCTAAAACTAACTAATTAAAAAATTAAATAAGGGTTGAGATGGAGTGTATAATCTATAACGATGTTGCTACGGCCCAAAGGATAGAAAATCCTCACCAATTAGTCATAACCCTTTTTTTTTTTTACTTTTTTTCCACCATTTTTTTAAATTATTTAAATATTTTTTAAAAATAAAAAAAATCATATATTCATTTAAAATTTAAAATTTAAATTTAAAAAAAAAAACATTTCAGTAGGTAGAAATCATCTGTGACCTAGTGTTTTCCAATCTATAAACTCGTATATAAATAAAGAAAAAAGTTTAGTAGATTTTAAATTCATTCTAAAATATTATATCGAGTAGATTTATTTTTCAAAACGCCGTTTTTCTTCCCTCTCTCTTCAGATAAGCCAGCTTAGGTGCGCATGCTGTCGATCAGAAATTGGTATAGAAAGTAGTTTTTTCTTTTTGAATTAGAAAGTGTAAGTTGGTGAGGTATCTTAGGACAGAAACCAACCATTCGCCAACTCTCTAGTACGAACCTTCTCTAGTTTCACTTTACGGTTCTCAGAAAAACCTCAGGTTTTGAGCTCTTGATCTGCTGGATTTGTTGTCACTTTGTGGAAATCAGTTCCTGGGTTCTCAGATTCATTGGAAGTGTCAACTGGGTTTTCATTTTCCGAATCAAAACTCTTGCTGTAGAGCTCAAATAAAATCAAGGTATAGTTATTGTGACCATTTGAGCTGCAATCTAGTTTCTGCTTAATGTTTCCTTGATTTCAGCTTGTGAAGAAAAAAAATAAGAGGTTTTGATTTCTAACATGGGTGACTTTCAGTTTTGATAGCAATAATTTTTCTGAGAAAATGGGGATTCCAGGTATAAAAAATTATCTTTCTTGATGTATCTGCTAAACTTGTGTTAAGACGCAGTGAGATTTCTGTGAGATTTTCGTCTGATCATGGAGAAATAGGTTGCAAAATACCAAGGCATTGTTTTTTTTTAGATTTACCGTAAAGTTCAGGGAACTTTTGAGAATGATCATGGAGAGGCAAAGTAGCTTTAAGGGTGCTACGATGGAGAAACAACAGAGTTTTCGCGAGGTAGATGAAAAGAAGGCTCATCCTCGCGGGGCAATGGAAAAACAGCTTAGTTTTCGAGGGGTTATGGAGAAGCAGAAGAGTTTTCGAGGATTTATGGAGAAACAGAAAAGCTTTCGGATAGTGATGGAGAAGCAGCTGAGTTTCGTAGGTGGTGAGAGGAAGAAGGGCAAGGACTCACCGGGAAAAAGGGGCGACTTGCCCTTCCATTTGGCGGCTCGGGCAGGGAATTTAAGTAGAGTGAGAGAGATCCTTCAGACCTGTGATGGTAATGAGGTAAAGGAATTGTTGGCAAAGCAGAACCAAGAGGGGGAAACTGCCCTTTATGTTGCGGCAGAGAATGGGCATGCTTTGGTTGCTGGCGAGATGTTGAAACATTTGGACCTGCAAACTGCATCTATTGGTGCAAGGAACGGCTATGATCCATTCCATGTTGCCACGAAGCAGGGCCATCTTGGTAATCCAATTGTCTGTGTTTTATGCATAATGTTCTAAGTTATCTTGCGATTACAACTCTGTTGAGTTAGATAAAAGTCTGGCCGTTGCATAATAACTTAATCGTTTAAAGAAACTAGGTTTCAATCATGCACAAGTGACATTGAGGTGGTCCTATAATGTAAGGCTTCTGTGTCTCTTGTGTGTGGGTGTTTGTGTTTTAAAATTGTCCTCACATTGCTATTTTCTGAGTTCATTGCATATGGCGTCAGAAATTTACTTGCTTTCTGTTTTCCCTCCATGTGTAGAAGATTTCATGGAATGCATGAAATTGTACTTCTATGGGGTGAGTATGCACGTGCAAGTTTGCATGCGTGCATGTGCTTACGATCTTTCCTTATTCATTACTTCAGCTGCCAATAAGACCCCATAGTATTTAGCAATTAACTAGATAAATAGATGTATTGATTTAGAGAAATACTTTTGATGTTATTACTTCTTTGAANTTGTCTAATTCTAAATTCACGCATTCAATAAGTCGGCTTCCTTTTCACGCTAAATTATTGGAAAGGTCAGCACTTCTTATTTTAGTAGGACAATGTTTTTCAAATTCAGCCCGATCCAAAAGCATGTGAACTTCCATTTTCAACCAACGTGAAGAGTCTTTGTAGATTTTTCCCTCTTCATTCCTCTGTTTTCTTTATTTGCATAATGGCATTTAGATGCCCTTTAAAAGTAGTGACTTTTATTTTTTGTAGAACTTCGATTCGATGTATTGATTTAGAGAAATACTTTTGATGTTATTACTTCTTTGAAGATTTTCTTCTCTCTTTATTCTGACCAAGAGAAAAAAATAAATCTTTCAGAGGTGTTGAAGGAACTTTTGCATGTGTTCCCCAACTTGGCCATGACTACAGATCTCTCCAATTCAACGGCCTTACACACAGCTGCTATTCAGGGGCACATTGATGTAGTCAACCTTCTTTTGGAAACAGACTCCAACCTTGTTAAGATTGCCAGGAACAACGGCAAGACTGTTCTTCATTCGGCAGCAAGGATGGGGCACTTGGAGGTTGTTAAGTCCCTGCTAAACAAAGACCCAAGCACTGGTTTTAGGACTGATAAAAAAGGCCAAACTGCATTGCACATGGCTGTGAAAGGGCAAAACGAAGAGATTGTGCTGGAATTGATAAAGCCTGATTCATCAGTGTTGAGTCTGGAGGATAATAAGGGAAACACAGCATTGCATATTGCCACAACTAAGGGCCGTATTCGGGTGATTCCTATTTCTTTTTGTTTCTGTCGTTTCTCTTTGATATTCATGTAAATTTATACGGTATCACTTGTCAAAGAAAAACTTCATATAAACTGGTTAACATTTCCACTAATGCAAAACTAAGTTTTGTGTTACCTGTCAAGGGATGAATTCTTATGCATGCGATATCTGAACTCAAATGGAGGTCAAAGCATAGGTTCTGACCATCAAGATGGAACCTTCTTTTCTTTTCCTTTCCCCTTTCCTTCTCTTATTTTCTAAAAGTTCTTTTAGCAAGATGACATTATTCTAAGGTTTGGATTCGGTCTCCATTGAATATCCATGTTCAAAGTTTTCCCTTCTTATTTTTACTTTTAGCAAGTAATTTAAGATTTAGCTTTCTATATAACTCCCATTGCCTGGGGAAATGTTCCAATCCATGAGCAGAATCGATGGCAGAATTCTGTAAAACTCTAGACCATTTGTTTTTGGTTCTTTGGCATTGGAGTACCAAATCTATGCCCCCTATTTATATGAGGAGTCCTGCAGGCCAATTGATAGTGAGAAATGAATTGTTTAGTATAACAATGTCGGTATTTCAGGTATTTGGAACTTTTTTTTCCAATCTAGAAAGCTCGGTTTCAAATTCATTAGATTGGTATTGGAGATTTCATATCAATGTCCTTTTTTTATAGCAGAATTTTTTATCAGCAGATTTGTCAATTAATTGGTTGAGGATAGGAGAATCTTACACAATCTGAGTAAAAGTGTCATAGGATGATACATATGGGATCCCTTGTTACCAGCTTTTTAAACAAAGCAAAGCTATGTCTGACCAGATAATGAATATCTTAGACTTCTTTTCTGTCTTATCTTAGACTTCTTTTCTGTCTTTAACTTTTGGTTGTACTATAAAACTATGTTCAGCGTTTAATTGGGCTAGACAATGCCTGGGGTAGAAGGAGGGAAATTAGGGGAAAAAGGGATGAGGGTAAAATGATGAGTTTCATTAAGGATGGGCTGGACTTTTTGGGTTTTTATTTTTAATGGCTTGGTCCTTGGGTTATAGTGGGCCTGGGTTTTACTTTTACAGTATTGAAGTCGGGCTTCATGTTATTGCAGAATGTACGCTGTTTGTTATCAATTGAGGGTATAGACATCAATGCAATGAACAAGAATGGAGAGACCCCGCTTGACATCGCAGAAAAATATGGAAATCCAGAGCTCGTCTCTGTTTTAAAGGAAGCAGGGGCCACCAATTCTAAAGACCTAGGAAAAACTCCAAGTTCAGCAAAGCAACTTAAGCAGACAGTCAGTGATATAAAACACGATGTCCGATCACAACTTCAACAGACACATCAAACTGGTGTCAGGGTCCAAAAAATTGCAAGGAGGCTAGAAAAGCTTCACATCAGTGGCCTCAACAATGCTATAAACTCTGCAACTGTAGTTGCTGTTCTCATAGCTACCGTTGCTTTTGCAGCCATCTTTACTGTACCTGGCCAATACATTGAGGAGAAAACAGAGGGGGCTTCGCTTGGACAGGCCCATATAGCAAAAAAAGCGGCTTTCCTACTCTTCTTTGTGTTTGATAGCCTGGCATTATTTATTTCCCTGGCTGTTGTTGTAGTCCAAACATCTGTGGTTGTGATAGAACAGAAGGCGAAGAGGCAGCTTGTGTTTGTAATTAACAAGCTAATGTGGCTGGCTTGTCTCTTCATTTCAGCTGCCTTTATTTCTCTGACATACGTGGTGGTGGGCTTGCATGGCAAATGGATTGCTGTGTGCACTACAGTAATAGGTTGCACAATCATGCTCACTACCATTGGCTCCATGTGCTATTGTGTCATTTTACATAGAATTGAGGAGAAGAAATTGAGAAACATAAGGAGAGCTGAGAGTCGATCTTATTCTGTGTCTATTTCTAGGGCCTCGGAGCCTGAAATTTTGAACAGTGAATATAAGAGGATGTATGCACTCTGAGGTCGATGGCGGAGAAATACAGAAGTTGGATGGATAGGGCGGGATGTCATTCCTCAATCTATAGCTTAACATAATCATCTGCTCCCCCTGCTCAAGTAAACAATATATGAAGATATGACACAAGCACCTGTCATCAGCAAACTAGAGCCCAGAGGAGAAGGTATTGAGGTTGTTCAGCTCGTCATCTCGTGCTGACTTTGCACCTTCACATGAACACTTCACATTTCCCTCATATCTCAGGTCCCCTAAGTATTGACATGCCACGACATAGATAAGCAATCAGACTATATCCTAAAGTTGATATAGAGTTTGTTAGAAGCTCACCAGCAGGCTAAGGTGTGAACAATTAATGCCTACCCAACTATCTGTTATTGAGTTTATACATAATCCATTTATGTGCAAATGATGTTGTGGCTTATGCGTGTTGATTGGAACATTGTGTATCATTAGGTTCAGTTAGTGTGCTATGTGACCTTGGCATGGGGCCTTAGAAATGATTAGTTTTGATTGTGTATGAAAGCCACTTCAAGTAAGAACGAAATCCATCTGGACACGGCTCAAATATATAATGGGTTTAAGTTATAAAAGAAATGCATTAATCTCTGTTTCAGGTAGTCTTGAATTGAAGCTACTGTTAAGTATAGCGGTGTGTTCTTTATAGTATTTGTCTATTTAAAACCTTGGTCATAGTTGCAGGCTATGCGATTAATAGCTTGGAATAACCCACAGGCACCTGCTATGTCAGATGATGTAACCTATCTGGCATTTCGGTATGTAAAGCACACCGTCCATATAACTTGAATAGTAAGATTTGATTTATAAGATTTAAATTTTAAATTATTTATTCTAATCAAATTATATCATATAAGTACTTTATTCGATGTGTTATCCATGTCAACTTATAAATAGAATCTTTCATTAAAAAAAAAAAAAAAAAAAACATGCAATTTAGAACTCAGTGTCATGTCTAATTGTCAAAAGAAGAGAAAGACATACCAACTCGCTTGCATGGGTCATTGACAATGTATTGCTTTTGAAAATCAACAGTACATAGAAGAAATCGCAACTTTGACAAACACCTCTTTAACTTTACTTAAAAAATAAAAAATAAAAATTAAGAACCAACACATTTATACAATTATATATATATATATAAATAATTTAATTTGTTCACACATCGCTCGGGTTTGCAACATCTATAAGGCGAAGTACCACAGCCAGCGCAGCTAATTTGTATTCGGAACGTGGCTCGGTTCTGCAGCTAAGAAATTGGTGAGGAACGAATACTCAAATTCATGGATATCCCAGATTTGGCTTTGCACATCGAAAACAACAAATGCAGAGAGAGAGAGAGAGAGTCTGACTTCCATTCATGTACGAAAGTATCGAGTTCATTAATCTAGTACACTAGCGAAAACTAATCACGATAGCCCCTTGTACTTTCGGCAACTGTTTCTGCAAAAAGCATTGGCATCCATACATGGAGGCTTGGAGAATCTATCAGTACAAGTAAGAAATGAAGAGCTCTGGATTGCTGCTTATACATTTTCCTTTCTTCAGTTGAACGAATCATTTGTCTAAAATTACAATGCGGTTTGGCTAAAAAGCTTGGAGTAAATTGAATATAATAGATGGTACGAATTGAACCTGTTCTAAGATGATTGTACTTGCAAGCATGCTGGCACCACAGAAGTATTTACATTTCTAGTCCAAGCACTTCTCCCTGGTGGTGCACCTAGAACTGCCGTAAGCTATTTGTCTTTGTTTCTAGCTTCACAGGTTTTTCATCAATCGCAAGAGAGGAAGTGCTTAGTTGCCGGAATTCAGACTGTTGAAATGGACCTTCTTGGTTCTTTCTAGAAATGTTTGATTTTGAGTCAATGCAGACTGACTTGCCTGGGTAGCAGTGGCGGACAAGGATTCGGTGACTGTATGTTTGGGTTGAGCAACTGCCACAAACATTTACTACCAAGATCACTTCATTCTCTCGGTTGTCTTCTGACCACCAGTTTGGTGGGATGCCTTCGGCAATCTCTTCTGGCGTAAGAAAGTCTTTCTGATTTACCGAGACCTCCGCAAATTCTTCAGGTTCTATTACGCCAGCTGCTGGGATCACCTAATTCAAACTCACCATGAGAACAAACACTAATTCAGAGTCATGGAACAAAACTACCTTGTGACAATCATCAAAGGTGTTCAATAATGAAGCCATATTTCCTCAGAGGGCATGCAAAAGGAAATAAAAGATCTATAGGAATACATTTGTGCCTTCTAAGATACTACGCTTAAGGCGCAAGATGAAAACAGTTACCCTATCCCTACCATTCTTGTATTTTGTACAAGAACCATGCCATTATGAGTACATGCATACGGACAAATATCCTAAGGACAGCATATGGGTGGGGAAGGAGATAAATATCAATCTTTGGGATGATGTAGCCATACGCTCATTAGATTCAAAATCTGGGGTTCACATCAACTCGGAAAAAAACTAACTTCTGGAATGCAATCAAATCTCTATCCAATCCAAAGGCAGAACACAATACCTCAAGCCATCGAGGAAAGCCATAGCCACCCCTTGGGTGACAATCAGGGGTTTGTGCATCCTCCTTGAACGTCGGCTGACCTTTACAAATGATTTTATATGTAACCGTATCCTTGACACACATGTTGGTGATTCGCAGAATGGATGAGTCATGTTGTTGAAGGACTATGTTGTTGGTGCTCACAACAGTTTCTGGAATAAAACTTAATTCTTCACGAATAGACCTGATTTTCTCATCATTTCTGAAAACTTTCCCAAACTCCTGTCTCTTCACAGATTTATCAGCATGAGCAATTCTCACATTGAATTTACATCGGACAGGTTTGTGATCGCTGTCAGTCACATCCATGCATGCTTCATACCTGTCAAAAAGGGAGAATAAATTTCACAACAGATTGATGACAAAGATAAAAGCAAACTGTCCCAACCAGAGACCATACTGTAAAATTGATGAGACCACAGGGCACTCTAAACTGCAATCAGACACTGAAGCCGACCGGTTGTCACGGTATATTATTCTGTCACACCAAGCAGGAATTCGTTTCTTCTCACCAGAATCATATCCTGGAAAGAACAGATGATACCAGTTAAAAGTCCGACACTTCATTAAAATCCATGAAGACATGATAAGCCATTTAAAGACAATGTCATCTAGTGTGGTGGTGCCTCTCAGAGATCTATTGGCAGAGTATCAATCTATTACCAATTTAGTTTACTCCTCTAAAATAGAATCCTAGGCTCGTATGATACGAGAACCAAGTAGTTCACATGGTCGATTCAGAAAGTCATACAATTGTTTCTACTTTGTACCTGCTAAACCTGCTATGTGCTTTTCAAACTTGTATGTTGGTGGGAATCTTATGAGTGCCTCTCGCATTCCCTGGAAAACTTTCCCAGCTTTCATCTCTTCCCTCAGCTGATCCTTTTCTCTGAGCCAATCAAAGCATCTTTGCGAAACAAAGTCCCTTGCCTCATCATAAGATATACCAAAAAGGCGGTAATTAAAGTCGCCAAGAAATACAACCATATCTGCTTGAGATAACTCAGGTCTTGGTTCTTCGGAGTTGCCACCCCCAGCCTATGAAAGCAGCAATGCCTCGTAACTGTTAGTCAATGAAGGTGACGAGAAAAGTGATAAAAAGCAAGAGATCATGTCAATGAGAACGAAATACATTTGTGCTCCGAGGCATGTGAGCAGTTGTTGAGACACCGGCTGCACCGAAGAGGACCAACAATAAGCCAGAAGAACAAAGCTTCCAAGGTATATATATGGAGAACACGAGAGCAACAAAAAAAAAGGTATGGAAGTTTACCAGCAGCATTATTAAGTAGATTAGATGACCGGCTGAAAGCCATATTTCGAAATATGTGGTCAAAATCAGCATTGCGGCGATTGACTGCTTCCAGATGTGCAGCCAAGTGACAGTTCACAAAGCACATGATCCGATCGTACACTCTAATTCTCAAACCAACACCTCCCTGTTTGGGCAATTATAAACAAGTAAATGTTTTAAATTGAGAAACAAATGCAAATCCCATGTACTTGGGCTTCGCTTCGCCTAGTCTTCTATTGATATTAATAATATTTTTACTTGTGAAAAAACTAAATAGATTGAGAAGCGAAGGCATGCAGAAAAGAGTACTATTAAGTGAGAGATGGTTTTGAATCTAAGTACTGGTAATGCTGAACAGTTGAGTCAAACTTCAGTAGTCTTGCTTTTTTATCTTTCAAAGAACATGGTTGTTTAACAGCAGTTACTTTCATACAACTGTGGTTCTTCGCAGGTGAAATAGCTTAGATTGAAATTCAGATGACAGGATGATTATTGAAAACATTCAAAACAATGCAAGCCATCAAATAAGCACTGGTGTATATAAACCTTATTTCCAATTGCACGACCAAAGCCACATGGAACTGCTGCAACATCGATGTCCCCAACATATGGTCTATGATTCTTTTTCACCCTAATTGAAAAGCATTGAGTCATTAAATGAGAAAGGAATCATTATAAGAGTACAGAACCCCAATGGCATCGAGAGGGCTGGGTAGGATGCCCTTCGAAGAAAAAAAGAAGTTGAAATACAAATCTAATCTCATGACAGCCTAAATCTCCAAAACTTTTCCATGACAATGACTTACCAGAGAGAGATAAGCAAGCCTGCTAGCTGCCTAGAACCCATACGCTCAAAAGTTGTTGCTTCATCTAAGGCCTTTCCAATCGTGTCCAACCACCATTGCCCAACAGAACTCCCTTCAAGTCCTACCTACATTTGAAAAAGCAGCTGTAAACAATAATAAATGCCTCTGATACACACACAAGCTTGGAAGATGGAGAGTAAAAAACTGACTAGGATTGAAGTAATCACAATCAAGTGGTCAGCAGCATCAATGAAATCAACAGGATCTTACGGTTTCTTTGGCTGCAGACATTGCAAGAAAACCGGCACCCATCTCTACTTCTTGCAACCCTATAACTACAATGCCAACATCTGATACAGCAGAACCCAACCATGACATAAGTGAATCATGAGAGGCTCTTCCTTGACCAACATTCCAAGTGCCAACTAAGATTCTGACATTATCACGTCTTGTATATGTCAGTTCTTTGGCTGCCAATTCTGATCGTATTATATTGTCAAGAGGCCCTGGAGATGTGATGTTCCATCCACGAATGCCACCATGAGTAGCTAAGCTGAAAACATAATCAGTTCCAGCTGCCAATTTTATCACAGGACTGTTATAAGCCACCCATCCTGCAATCAGATTTCCCTCAAGATCCAATACTTGGACAACACCAGTCACATAGCCAACATATATTCGTGTCCCAGAAGTGCAAAAGCATTGAACAGAACAAGGATGGTAGTTAAATTCTTGCAGTCGATTTCCATTCCCATCCCACTGCACAAGTAAACCACTTGCACATCCACTCCAAATCATCCCATCAGCAGCTAGCACTAATGCTTCTGTTTTCTTACCATCTTCTACAAATGCTCCTGCCCCTTTAGTTGCAACTCGACGCACAGCATCTGCAGCTCCCATTATGGCATTACGAGACCGTTGCAAAAAGCTAGTACCCTGAGATTTCTCCTTTTTTGACGGGGAAACAAATTTTATCTTCACCTCGTCTTCTACTGCTTGATCTTGTTGCACTGATGGCATGTCAACTCTATTCTCTATCTGACCATCTACATTAAATACCTTTAGAAGCTCCTTTGTACGCGCATCCCTGCGGGAACACCAACTCTTGATATACTTATGATGTAGTTTGGGATATTATAAGAATTTCTTCGCAAGGCATTTAAAAAGGATATATTTCCTCCCCTGAAAATTCACAACTTTGAATGAAAAATGTTCGGGACTCTTTTTTGCTGTGCAATCACCCCACGGAAAATTCAAGTTTTCATGGGATTTAAAGAAGCACAAAGCAACTATGTGCATAGGCTTCTACCGATTAAAAATATATATATGTGCATAGGCTTCTATACTTCCAAATTATTTTGATATGAAGCATCCAATAAATATGCTACCATGAAAGAGAAACGTACCACAGTGAGAAGGACATGAGAGTAGCACACCAAACTTTAGCTCTAACATGATCGGATAACAAACACTTTACATCTTGAGAAGATAAACTGCAGGCACCATTAACAGTGACTTGGCTCCTTAAGTCAATAAATGACCTCTCTGCCAGTAAAGCAGCCATGTGCTTTTCCTCTGGTTTTAGAGAGAGAGGTTTTTCGATGGATTCCCATGGCCAGATCTTAATAACACCACCTTCAGAACCTGACCAAAGATCACCTGGATCAAAGCAAACATGAATAATTAAACATGGAAGGGGTGAACCTGGAACCCCATCGTCTACAAAAGCATTTGGACCACAGACACCATGTAGTTTAGCATTCTTTAATAAAGATACCACAAGCATGATTATCATCTCTATTAGCGCTGGAAAATCAGCATGACAATGTCGTAGAGAGATCAGTTTTCATGATCGCCCATGTAAAAAAAAGGTATCAAACTACCAGCATGCAATATATCAAGTGAATAACAATACAATTAGGTGAACAAAATAGCATACTTTTTCTGTAGGTATTTGTCAAGGATCGATAAACAGTAACAGAAGGCGACAATAACCATATATTTAAGATTTAGGGCATGTTTGAACACTTGGACTATCTCCCAAATAGCATAGTAAGAAACGGTCTGCAATGGATAACCTCCTATACTAATACAATGCTCCATATATCTTCCCACTACCATTAAGAAAACAGAGAACGCTTTACCCAAATCAACATCATAATGTCCATCAATTCATACCAGGATTGAAAAAAATTCATCAACTAAACATATGCTAATTGGCTCACCGTGAGATGTCAAAACCATAGAGAGAACAGGACCACGATGCGCCTGCCACGAAAGACCTTCTTTGAATGGTGTATCCTGCTGATCCATCTTCCAGGACCTAATCTTCCCATCCTTATGCCCACTCCAAACCACCCTATTCCCACTATCAACCATCAAACACAGGGTGGGGGACGTGTTCACAGACTCATGAAACGGTGCCGCATCCTCATCACCCCTCTTCACTCTCCCACCAAACCCACCAAGCCCGCACCCGGGATCATAAACATTATTGAAATCCCACACTCTCACTCCACTCTCTTGGCCTGCCCACAATTGGGTTTCCGTGCATGCGATGTTTCTCAAGAACTTTCCCACCTGGGTCTCCCTCAATGGATGAGGCCTCAGCTCGAGGCAAGGCGGGCGACCAGGATGGACCGGCGCACGAGTCGGAACCTTGAATATTCCGCTTGCGCCTCCGCTACCGATGAACTCCGGCAACGGTTGGCATTGCCTGGAGTCATCAAAACCAGCCTCCACGCAGAGGCTCTGGTCGATCCTCTCACCAGTAGGAGAAGTGGTGGATGAGGAGGAGTAAGGAAAAAACTCCTCTTCGGAAGAGTCATAGTAGGGGTTGTGGTGATGGTGGTCTATGTTTTTGGGGACATGAACTTCGTCTAGGCTGTGCTTGCGGACATGAAAGTGGCGTTTGTGGGAAGAGGTGGCGCGGAGTTGATGGCTGTAAGACTGGCTCTTTCGGGGAGGCGGGACAGTCAAGCTTAGCCCAGCCAAGGCCTGCCTCTCGTCTTCTTCGATAATTCTGTTATTATCTTCATCCATGTTTGCTCAATCTTGGAACACAAGCATCAGAAGAAGAGTTAGAAATCAGCATAACCCAGAAAGAAGGAGAGAAAATGAGGGCGAAGGGAGGGATAGAGAGAGAGAGAGTTGCAAAGGTAGGAACAAAACTAGAAGAGAGAGAGAGAGTCTAAAGAGAGATCCGAGTGAGAGGGAGGAAAGGGAAGCAGGTGGCACAGAAGAGCGGGAACTAAGGCGGGGCATTCTGGGAGCTATATGGACAGGAACGTTTCTTTCGGTTGGCTGTTCCTCTCTCATGAGAGTCGGTGAGAGATTCGGCCGGTCAGGACAGGATAAACCGACCGGACCGGTCTTTTTACCGAATTCATTCTTCCATAAACCGAACCGAACCGAATAAAAATTAAAATATTTTTTTTTATTATTTATATAAATAATTATATATAATTAATTATTAATATATCACAATATTACATAAGTATTATATTCTTTAATGTATAGCTATAATATATAGTACTAATATATATTAAGATCGAAAATTTTATATGCAGTCATTTTTATGTACTCGTTTGCGCACTCCACTAATGTGATTGGTTATATATTAAAAAAAATTTTGATCCAGCCAATCATATTAATGGAGGGTGCAGAGATACGCAAAAGTGACTTTATATAGTATTACTCTATTAATATATTAATATATTATAAGATTTATAGTACAAATTATAGTATATGTATAAATTTATAATAATATTAGTATAGTTAACTTAATATGTTAGTATTAAATCATTTTAACTATATAGAGTATTATTTAATATAGTATTATCAATTTATTATTAACATATAGTATATTAGTAATACTACTAGTATAGTTATTAGTTATAGTATTGGTACTAAGAAGTGGCAGAACCACATGTATCTAAGAGGGGGGCCCCCCAAATTTTTTAGAAAAATTAAAATATACCTTAATTTTTATTCATGATTTTATTTATATAAAAAATGGCCCTCCCCAAAAAATTTATAATCTCAATATACTCTATAAAATTTTATAAAATTCTAATATACTTAGAAATGTCTTCTCAATTTTTTACCTATAGTTTCAAAATTTTGTATAATTCTTACATATTATTTATTTTCAAAAGTGTGGTCTCATCAAAATTAATCAAAACTAATTTTAGGAGAAATAATAAACTTATTAATACGAATCCCAAAGTTTTTTGTTATACAATATTAAGTTTCTTAAATTCTTAATTTGGAATTCAAAGTAAAAATATAAAAAAAAAATCATTTAAGGTTGGTAATCTATATGAAAAATAGTTGAGAGATTTTATCCTCCAGACGTCATTGAATAAGAAAAATCTTATTTAAGGTATCTATTATAGTATAATATGTTTAATGTGATATGAAAATATCTAGAGTTTACATAAAACTTAATAAATCAGCTTACATATATATTAGAATGAAAGATGACATTCTAAAAAATCACTTGATAGTTTATACGAAGTAAATAAATTCTAAATATTTCATTATAAAAATAATAATAGATAAATATTATTTCATGAAACATTATTGTCAAAAACATGAAACATATATTAAGATGTTTTATTTTTAGAATTTTATTTTTACTTGTATATTGCAAATTATCGAGATCTAATTTTATATATTTATGTTTTTATGATTTTTAAATTTCAATATGTCGCACACTTGAAAATTTGGCCCCCCCTCAACAAAATTTATGGTTCTACCACTGGTACTAAGTCTATAACTATATATATCTAGATTAATATATTATTATATTCTTTAATGTATAACTATAATATATAATACTAGTATATATTAATAATTGTACAATTTATTATGAAATTTTCATTTAATAAGTTATTTAATTTAGTATTTTAATTATTTGTTTATCAATTGATTTAAAAATAATAATAAGAAGGTTGGACCAAACAGATAGACCAAATCGGACCGGCCCGATCCTTAGGTTGTTCGGTCCGGTTCAATGTGAAAAGACTTCAAACCAAATTGATCCAATCCAATCCACAAAACTTCCTGAAATGGGACTAGACCGAACTCCTCCTAATTATGACTCTTTTGTAATATATTTCAGTCTCCATATATCTGTACAGTACATTTCGTAAAATAATAAATTTCTATTTATGCAATGTTTCAAACCACGTTCGTGTTTCCACCAATAAATAAATAAATAATTGTAGACATTTTAGTTAAGACTAATTACAAATTCAGTTTCTGGATTTTTAATTTTGCAAAAGAAAATAAGATGAAGTTTAGATAGTGAGATGAGATGAGATAGTTTGAGATGAAAGTTAAATAAAATATTATTTTTTAATATTATTATTATTTTAAAATTTTTAATTTTTTTATTATATTTTATGTGAGAATTTAAAAAATTTATAATTATGAAATTATATGAGATGAGATGAAATCATTTCTGTATGTGTCTAAATCCACCTATCTTTTCAATTCTTTTGTAAAAAGAAAGAAAACAAATCATTAAATTTTCAACTTTCTTATATCTATGACTTCAAATAAACTCTTATTTTGAGCTTCAAATTTAGCCTATTTTTAAATAAATATTACATATGACAGATCTTCTTTTTTTCTTTTTTTAATAAACTTGAAGCTTGAAAGCCAAAAAAAAACAATAAATTAAAACTTTATTTCAAGTTTACTATACAAAAGTGGAAAATAAAAATTTAAATAAATTAAAAATATACAATAGGTCATTTAGGCTATTCTTGATATACTATCGTTCATAATTTCATATTAAAGTCCGAAACTCTCAAATCAACTAAAAACAATAAAATGATTGTTTAGCCATCTAATCAAGATCCAAGACAATTAATAAGTAAGAGCAACAATAAGCCCTCATGGTCCAATGGCAATGTTCGTCATCCAATCGTTCAATGCTGGCTAAATTACCTATAGGAAACACAAACAGCTACTCAAAACAAGTCAAATATATTATATTAGAATCTAGTTACATATTACTATATTAGAGTCTAGATAATAATTAATAGTCTTACATTATATACATTATACATTATACATGACTTACTATTAGCTAGTCAATTTTAATTTACCCTAATATATGTAATATGTATGATAGTGACAATATGATGTACAGTATATACATATAATTGATTATTAGTCTATTAATATTATTCTCTAATGAGTTTTGCTACATACAAACAAAGTCGCGTACTAATCTGCGTACCAATACTGATTATTTTATATTCAAAATTTAAATTAACATTATTTTTAATAAAATCTACTTTTTGACCAATCACATTAGATTGGAGTACATATTAGTGCACAATTATGCTTGTAACTAGATTTTTCTTTATCTAATAATCATCACATGATGATTAGTATGTTAATATTTTTGAATTTAACTATATAAGTTGTAAACTTTTATATGAATATACATGATCAATATATAAACAATACATATTTTTATTAAAATCATAGTTGGATTTGGAGTTAAAGTCAAAATCATAGTCGATTAGACAACAAATCTGACTCTCATTCTGACAATGCGGAGTCGAAGTGGGAGCTAAGTTTTTGCAAAGTCTTAATTTTTCCCTCAATTCTTCTTCCTGAATTTCTTAAGACAAAAATTTAAAAAAAGTCTAATCATTCCTTTTTATTCATGTACTAGGGACCGAAACCACATTTCCCTTCGCCCCCCCCCCCCCCCCCCCCCCCCCAAAATTTTGGTTGGTATTAACTATTTTGGTTGTTTTTGGGTGATTGTGGACCTCATTCTCTCTTGCACTGGTCGAGGAACAAGTATATACAGAAGCCTTAAGGTTCTTAACATTGCACAATACCCGTGCTAGCATGAAATTTATTTTATTTTATTTTTCTCTTATCCTGATAACTTAAAATGCACTTTCTGTCTCTTGTCCCAATTCATTTCGGATTTCGTTTCCCTCCCCCCCGGCCCCCCCCCCCCCCCCCCTCAGGACTAGCCAGCCTCCACATTCTCCGCTCCACCACTCTCTAAAGTCGTAGCTCTTGAAGGACACGAATTCTATATAGTTGTTTCTCATGGAGAAATCATGAGAAACAACTATACATTTGTCGAAAATGATACGAAGATTTGGGTAACGACATGGTGTCCTTTGCATCCTTCTCCATGGCTTTTTTTGGGATAAAACTTGTGTTACTTTCAAATTTTCTTTGCTTGAGTCATCCATACCATCATTCTTGTTTGTGGAATCTACCTTTTTTATATCGTCCCTATGATTTTATTTTTGTTTAACTATTTTTGTTTTGTTTTGTAGAAAGAGCTATAATAAGGACTGTCTTATAAGAGATTTCCGATTCATCCTTTAATTAGAGCTGCCCAACTTTCTTCTCAAGTACCTTGCTCTCCATTTCATTTTCTTCGTTTTTTTTCTTTCTTTTGAACATTGAAAAATCCATTATCTTTATGTAATATATATAACTTAGACTGTTTTGACTGTTTTAACATGGAAAATTTTTGAATATGAGGAGATTTAGAGAGAGAGGAGCACGGGAGAGGGAGAGAAAATGGAGGGGACTTTGCAAGATTTCAAACGGGAGGAGATTCAGAGAGAGAGGAGCGTGGGAGTACATAGAGAAAGGAGCATAGGAGGATGTTCAAACTTGAGAGGGAGAGCAAGACCAAACATTATTTGGAGGACTGTTAAGAACCGTGACGTGTAATTTAGACCATGTTTGCCACGTCAGAGGGGTATGCGGTGTGCTGTTAAGGACCGGCCTCTTTCCAGATTTATTCATTTCGTAAACAATAATCAATTACACAGATGTTTCTTTTTATGTAAGCAATGCAATTTTATTAAAAAGGTAAATAAGTATTTGAATGATTAAAATGTCCAAAAGTTGTCTTTAAACACGATGACCATGGTTGTTACAGAGAGGATTGCGCTGAGGACCTCTTCCATCTCCCAAGCTTCTCCCTTCCCTGTAAAGATTACAAAGCCAACGCTTAGAGTTTGGTATTATGATATGGGGAAAAGAACAGAAAAATAAAATATTATACTCTAAATTCCCCAGGCAAATAGTCATTATAATTTAATCTTCATTCTTAGAGAGAGAGAGAGAGAGAGAGAGAGAGAGGGAGGTGATTGAGGCTAGAAAAGCCACTATGCAGCAACACTTAAAAGTGGCCAACCAACTAGTTTTTCTAAGCCCAAGAATCCAACTACAACACAGACCAACTAGTGGTCTTCCGCAAAACATTCCCTGCGTCCATGCCCGCTGGATTTCTAGTATAAGATTGCCAACCTAGTATATAGGAGTGAAATGTGGCATATGCAAAATACTTGGACAACTATCGCATTTTTCGCATTCAAAAGATGTTGAACAATTTGGAGCTAAGATGCCTCAAGTATGACTTCGATAAAAGTGGTTGGCATTATGATACCCTATAGTGAGTGATAAGAGTAGGCGGTGTACGGGATCCTATATTGTTTGGGAAGGCTCATAATGGTTCCAATAGAGCTCCAATTGTATTATTGACTAGTCCTTTTGAAGAATAGGCCCAGATGTGACTTGGGTCTCCCTCAAGGCATTATAGGCATGTCGTAAGATATATTGACTGGAAGTTCTGTTAGTTTAGTTCATCAAAGTGAACATTCAAATGAAGATAACAAAAGCAGAGCATAATCATCTTTTTAGGTGTAAACAAATTAAGGTAATTACATCCGGTCAAAACCATATGTAATGACTGCAACAAGGCACACAGAAATTGGTGATAACAATAAAGTCAAAAATCATGAAGGAATAGCTACAACAAATAACAGCTATAGACCAAAAGGGATACACATGATAACAAAACCTATTCGAGGGAAATCGTATAAATCTATTAAAAGAGTAGCTTCACTTGCCTTTACTTATAAAAAAAAAAATTTATACAAATATCTGAAGTTCACTGTTCTGCAATTTTTAAAATGACTTTCTTATTAACCAAATAAGGGATTTTTTTTATAAGTAAAAAGAGATTTATGCATACTGACAAAAAATAGGCAAAGTCGGGTAGAATCCCACTAGAATGAACGCTTTTGTTACATCAATACATGGAGTTCAAGAATCTTTTGTTACATCAATAGTATGAATGCTTTTGCAAGCACAAACATAGCAGGTTCTACTTTACTTTAAAGAAAATTTCACATACCTGACGAGGTCTGATAGCCAGTTCATTATCTACAATGGAAATTGCCTTGAAGCCCATGGGATGCAATACCTCTTCATAACTGCAAAGATTTTAATCATTGACATTAAAAAAGAACTTGTAAAGATAGACTAATATCTATGCAAAATTACTAGATTTGAGCACTCGCTCGTTTCCTACCACTCCAAGGGGGAGAGGGACGGTGGAAACAAAAGATAAGAGAGAAGGAACCCTGACAGAGGATTTGGACGAGGAAAGAAAAAAAAGGGAGAAGTTAAATAATTACTCTGAAACGGATACTTTGTATGGGGGCCCACCAACCTGGTCGCTGATCTGCCACCACAAAAACTTTAGATTTTGACAGGGCCATTAGAAAAGTAGAAAACTATTTAGCAAATATGGTATAAATTTTAAAAGTCTTAATTAGTCTGAAACTCAATTTTACAAAAGGAAGAATGCTAAAATTTTAAGAACACGACTATTCAACACTTGTAAAACGCAGAAGGAAAATCTTTTTGATAAGAAAAACAGAAGGAAAAACTATCATGAATTCAACACGACCTCTCATCCAAACAGAAGGTATGAATCTGGGTTCTTATTAATATTGGATGATTGCATTCTTGTTCCCTCACAAAAAAGGTATAAACACAGAGAAAATAAGTAATTACTGGAAACATTAGCGTTATGAGCTCTCCCCCAGGTTTTAAAATATCATGGATTCGCTTTGCCCATGCTAACCTCAGGTCTGGTTCAATTGCACAAAAGAACCTGTAAATTTTCAATTAAAATGTGATCATCTAATCATTATTTCTCATGGAAAAATAAAACCAATTCTCATTCGAACTTACGTGTAATCAATAATGAGATCAAACAATTCAGTTGGACTCCAAGTGAAAAAGTCTGCCTTCAAGAAAGTAAAATAACTTGCATTCGGTGATGAGGAAGACAACTGCATCAACATTAAAAAAAGAAATCGAAAAAGATTTGGAAACCTGTATTAGACCACCACCTTCAAACTGAGAACCAACTTAGATTCCATGGCTTCACAAGTTAAATCACCAAAATCGCAGCTTTTCATTATCCTCCTAGGCTGTGCCTTCCACTTTACAGTTCTATTCAACGAACTAGGAAGCATACGTATCAGGTTCAGCTCTTTTTTGGCTAAGCCAGTGCATGAGGTTTGCAAATGATAAATAGGGATTAGTCTTTCTGATGCCACCCAAATTTTCCATAACTTTAACTTCATTAGGAATAATGCTATATGTTGAGAATTAGAACAACCCAGCTATGGTTCTTAATTCAATTCAACTGAGATCACCAGTGAACTTAAACTTCATAAGGAATAATGATATGTTTAAAATTAGATCATGAGTCCGCTAAGTCCAACATCTCAATTCCCTCTCAACACACCAATGTTGGTATCCTCATTCCATTAAAACAAAGAACTTTGGCAATAAACAGGTGACAACATGGACGAGGAGAGGATGGTTGCAAGTGAGGTTGTAAACTACCAAGGGGATAAAAGAAGAAATCTGGATTAAACTGCTAGTATAGCTGCATTTACTGCTGCTGCTACTACTAATGCTACCACTACTATTGTTAATTATTATTATAGTCGCTATCACCATTATTAATAATACTAATAGTATTATTCAGGTTATGCTGCTTCCCAACTAGTTCTGTGAGGCATTCAACAAATTGATAAATTATACAGTAATGGCCAAATTGACATGGAACTCAACAATACCATTGGAATGTCAATTTTTTTAGATCTGCTCATGATTGGGAACTTGGAACGTTTGCTGACTTTTTCAATTCCTTGTATGCTATGTCATTCGGTAATGTGACGAAGGATATGATGATTTGGATTCCCGTTGGGAGTAATAGGTTCTCGGTGCGTTCCTATTACAAGGCTCTGTTGGGATTCTCTAATGATCATTGTTTTCCTTGGAAGGCTATTTGGAAGTGTAAGGTCCCTCCAAAGATTGCTTTCTTTGCATGGACTCCTCTTGGGAGACTGCTTACTACTGATAATTTGAGGAAATGTGGTCTCATTGTTATGGATTGGTGTTTCTTGTGTAAGAAAAATGGGAAATCTGTGGATCATCTTTTGTTACATTGTGAGGTGGCTCGGTTCTTGTGGAATGATATCTTTAACCGGACTTGTGAGGCATGGGTTATGCTTGGAAGAGTTACGGATATTCTTAGGTGCTGGAAGGGTACTAGGGGAAATGCTCACATTGTCAGTTTGTGGAAAACGATTCCCCTTTGCATCATGCGGTGTTTGTGGATGGAGAGAAATAAGAGGTGTTTTGAAGACCGGGAGCATTCCTTGGATGAGCTGAAGAGATTCTTTTATAATACTTTATTTTCTTGGGCTTCGGTCATTAGTTGTATTGAGGACAGTTTTCATGATTTGTTTGTATCCCTCACTAGTGCTTAGCGGTACTTAGGCATTTTCTGTGTATGCTTCCTGTGTACTTGGGCTATGTCTATTCCTATAAATAAAGTCTTACTTTTACTTATATTAAAAAAAAAAAAAAAAAAAAACCATCACAGCAACATCCAAAGGAAACAGAAAATGAAATAATCAAGGTTAACCTTACGATGCATCCTTTCTTTCTAAGAGATCTCCAGCCCTGTTAAAGTCAGAATTTTCTGATTGACTGCTCTTACCTCCTCAGCTTTCATAATGGCATGGTTTGATATGTCCAGTCCAACTACATGGCGTTCAGGGCATGCAATTGCAACTACGTCATAGCCCTGCCATATGCAGGTGGTTTGTCGTTGGCCACAATGGCAATACAAAAAGGCTAGTGAAAACTTAAAGATAAATAGCAGCACATAAACAGCGGAACATGCTGACAGGGGAAAAAGCAGACAATTGCAACAGTTTATTAAAATCTTGACACATCTTGCACCTTCTCTGCTTTGCTATAATGGTCAATTAAGTCATGGGAATAACTCCAATAGTAAAATATAGAAAATAAAGAAAAAATAAATGGAATATACCATCTGATTAAGCAGCATAGTTGCATCAGAGATTTGTTTAGTTGAAAGATTTTCACTTCAAATTCGTACTCAATTACAAATGGGACACAAGCAGTTAAGCTTAATTCATCATGCTTAATCTTTTTGTTTATGCTTTATCTAGTGACTTGGTCTTCTTTTCTTTTGCGTTGCTAGCTACCATATCAAATCTCATCTATCATGTTTTAAGATGTGACTAATTATACTTATAAGCCATTCTTTCTTCCCATACAAATATTAATTTTTTAATTACAATTTTCATAGAGTAATATTTTGTAAGAATGAAATAAAACTTACACTGCCACACCCAGGTACTAGAGCCCGGCCCTTGGGAAGCGCTCCTGTCTGATGAAGATGTAAAATAACAGGTGTTGGTCGACCTAGATCCCATGGGGTCACACCTTGCTCCCAACTATCTTGCCAACCACCTGATGAGCATGAGATTCTAATAGTAATGATTACTGAAGACCCCAAACAAACTAAAATACATTCAGCTCCTTCAAATGCATCTGAAAGCACGAAAAAGAAAAAAACTAAAATAAACCTGAGATTTCCATGGGAATGCAAGAGTACCACAACCATGCAGTGAGTGAATGCAGGAGTACACACAACCACACATGGGAGCAAACGTCCCAGAAGACTTCTTTGAATAATGCTCATATCACACGCAAGTCCAATAAGGAAATCAAGGAAATAAATCAAACTTTGAAGTCCAGTTTTCTACAGGAATTTACTGTTAAAATTGGATTCTAATAGTTCATCTGACATGCTCTTTAGGTGCTTCTGTAATAGACGACTTGCCGTCTAGTTGAGGAACTGTTAATGCCTGGTTCCTAAGTAGGTAACTTCCATCTGAGCAACTGATTGATTGGAAAAGAATACGAAGTTTATGTATGAGAGTCAGGGCAAGGATGCATGTCCAACTCTTGTTTGAAGGAATAGTTCATCAGGGCAAGCTTGTGCTATCTGTCCATGTAACTTTTGTGTATCCGGGAATTGGTGATGTATGACCAATAAAGAAATTTTAACTTCCCACTCACGACTGTTACCAACAAACCGCCACCCCAATGAAAACAAGGCCGATATGAATGGTTTCCGGTGGATTGGATATTTTACCTTCTTTCTAATCGATTGTACTGTGGTCTAAATAAATTCTTCAAATTTGACTCTGATGAGGTCATCTCAAGATGATAAAAGTCATTGCTGCCAAATTATCTCATGAACAAATGATGATCCAAAATGAGATTCAGTAAGAGGATTCCACTTTCAAATTTCCGTATTTTTCATGTACTCGTGGACTACAAGTATAAAAGTCGAGCCCAACCATCTCTGCCCCACAAATATAAGTTTACTGAGCCAACTAATTATCATGTTCCTACGACCCATAATAATGGAAACATAACTACAAGAAACAACGCGATCCGATAAAGTGAACATTAGAAAGAATGAAACCCGACAGAATGATTCGCATCTTGTAAATGGCAGACTCATTTGACAAAACAATCAGGAAAGAACCAAAAATTGAAAAAATAATTAAATTTATGCTGCTACGTACCAGTAGAGTCACTGCGTACAAATTGTTGAAGCTTATCAACACGGGGGTTGATTGATCTTGTGGTAGCCTCCACGCCATTATTCCCGTGGCTTTCGTCTCTCTTCTCCATCCTCACCTGTTTCGACGCAATAATCCCCAAGTTTCGGGAAGATATTGCCCGGGTTATTGACTGGAGGCTTCGTATCTGGAAGAGTGTGTGACCCATAAGTGACCTAACGGCTGAACTAAAAATCGTTTGGATGGCTGGAAAATGTGTGGAACCGTGCGGTGGGTTTCATCTCCTGATTCCATACAAAGATCGCAATGCTTGTACGGTTTGACCAATAAAAATTGTTAGTTCTGTGGGTGTGCTTTTATATTTACCGAGGATAAATGTTGGATTTATAAACAGTTGAGAAATTTGCAGTTTCTGCGATGTAATCTTTGATTCTTTGGAAAAAAATTCAGTGCATCCAAAATTTATATGATAAAGAATTAATTTTTTTAATACTAAACTTGACTTTAAAAAAAAAAATTATACAATATTTAGAGCATCCGCATTTACTTCATCAAAGCCACTTTTTTTTTTTTTTGATAGGATCAAAGCCACTTATAAAGTTTGATGAAAAGTACATATTTTTTATAAATTCAAAACCTTCGTATGTATAACCCCATGTTAGATTAACCATTTGATTTATTAAAATAATAATTTTAATTTATTTTCATATTTTGTAGTTACACTAATTATATGCACGCCAATAATTTAATTTGATACTTAAATTATTGATTTCCAAATTGTAGCATTTTTCTCAATTGATGCAAATTAATTATCTAGTATTATTTTGCACGTCCAGGATACTATTATATGTGCACCAACATGATAATTGTAGTCTCTATTATGATCATTTAACACTGGCAATAAAGCACATTCACAAAAGCTAGTTAAAAGAAAAATTAATCTCTCGCAGTGTACCTCGAACATGACCAGAGCCCTCTACAAAGTATTGAGCTTCAACTAAATGTAGCTTTTATTTATTTTTTGTTCGATAACAATTAAACTAAGGTAAAAGACATTTGCTTGATGAGTAGTAGCTCTTTAAATTTAAAGGAACTACAAGTTTTACTATAACTTATATATTCGCATTTATCTTTTTAGCTAATCTAGATGTAATTTAATTAAATTCATTATATTTTACATTTGGTTAAATTTTTTATAAAGTCAATGTCAATGCTATTATACACTCTAAGATTATACATAGCATTACTCCATTCGCAAATATAAAAAATAAGAAGTGAAAACTATGAAGTCTCTTTTAAACAAGTGAATTTGCAATTAACCTAAAAATGAGGGGAGGAAATATTAAACCGAGTTCTCATTAGTTATATAAAATGTAATACATTTAATATTTATTACGTTTAGATATTTTTTATTATTTTTAAGGAAAAATTAAAGATTGAGAAGCAAAAATAAAATAAAATAGGGTATATAAAATGTTGTTATTTGGAACAAGGCTAATAATCGGTGCAAAACCATTCAAATCGACGTCTAAAAACAAAAAGTAAAAATAATTAGTTTCTTTTTTTTTTCTCTGAAAAATAATTAGTTTCATTTAAATTAGCGAAATGCATTTGCAGTGTAGAAGCCAGAAGGCATATAATTATTTAAAAAAATAATAAATATAATTTTTTTTTTATATAATCACTTCTGCCAACCAGACTTCCTTTTGCCGTACTTACCTTCGTGCGAGAACTTGTCAATAAGCGAAATGGGAGTGATACAAAACGGCGCCACATCCGGTGTATTGCCGGGCAGTGAGGCTTTCGCCGTCCACTATCCCGGCTACACTTCTTCCACGGCACGTGCCGTTAAGACCCTCGGGGGCACCGAAGGAATCCTCAAGGCGCGTGCGCAAACTCCAACCCCTGCCGGTGTGCCTTTGAATTTTTTGTTTCCAATTGATAGTCTATGTTCTGAGAATCGTTTTTGTTGATTTTCAGGCTCGCAGTTCACAATCGAACAAGTTGGAGCTCCGTTTCCGCCCGGAAGATCCGTATTCGCACCCGGCGTTCGGGGAGCTCCGTCCCTGCGACAATTTGCTGCTGAAAATAGCTAAGAAAGAGTCCAGTACTGATGGTGGCCAAGTTTGCGCTGACATCGTTGCTCGCATCCCCGAGGCTTATCACTTCGAAGGAATGGTGGACTACCAGCATGTTGTGGCTGTCCATGCGGACGTTGCCAAGCGAAGGAAAAAGAGAAATTGGGCCGAGATGGAGGACCCACATTTCGGTGACTCTCTCTCTCTCTCTCTCTCTCTCAAGTTCAGAACTTAATTTGCCGTGTAAGGCTGTAACCAAGGCTATGGCTTTGAGTCCAGTTTTATTATATCAGTCACTCAGAACATTTACCCGAAGGGTGATTCTTCCACTCACTCGAGTTTGTGTTATCTATTTTATGTAACTGTCTCACAGTCTAGTATTTCTTTTGTATTGCCTTTTTTTCGCTTTTAAAGAGAAGGGCGGTCTGATGGATGTGGATCAGGAGGATGTTATGATTCTGTTGCCCCCGCTTTTTTCGCTTAAGGATATGCCTGAGAATCTAGCGTAAGGCATTAATCTTATCTGGTAATATATTTGATGCTTTTTTCTTGTATTCGGCATCACAAGAAAGATTTCGGAACTGCCGCAAAGAGAGAAAAGGATGAACAGGGATCCTCACTGGTTCTTGGAACTGTGTTTTCTTCCCCACCTTATAAAACTTTCAACATTTGAGGTTATGCTGTATATTAGTACCTGAAGTCAAATTTAACTAAATTTTAATAGAATAAAATCATCCAACTTAGATATGTGTTTCTGATGGAGCCATCAGATATCTATAGGTTGAATTCTGATAGTTTCTTGAGCTGGTTTTTATTACCCTTATATCTTTCAGGTTAAGACCACCGCCCACATTAAGTTCAAAAACAAAACAAGATGAAGTTGTGCAACAAGATTGGAAGGTATTTTTTTCACTATAAGTGGCAATCATATAGACATGAAATTTTATTGTTAGAACAAATTGGCTAGTCTGATGCTATGGTAGTTCTCATTAACTGCTTCTTATATAACCTATGACGCATATGAGAAGATTTTCAAACCAATTGTATCCATGTACTGAGAAACATAGCTTTTCTTTAGCTGTAGCAGTTTGATAGGCTGCTGAGTTATATGGATTCAATCACTTGGAAGTAATCAAGCAGTTATTATAAGTTTCCATTATCATGGCCTGTAATGTTTATCCTGCAATTTAGCTTAGGATTATGAAACTCAAAACTTTGTACTACTCGAGTGAAGTTGATGTTAGGATTATACCCATCTATGAAGCTTTGTAAGCTTCTATTAATAAGATCTTCAGTGTCCAAACTCTACATGCACTGTTACTTTGCTTTGAAGCAGTGCTGGGACTCCAGGTGAATCTTGGTAAGTCTGAGATGGTTCCAGTGGGTGCAATTTCAAATATACGCAGTTTAACAAGCTTTTTGGATTGTCAGTGTTCTCTTTGCCATTGAAATATCTGGGTCTTCCACTGAGAGCAACTTTTAAGGCTAGAGCTATATGGGATGGGGTGGTGGAGAAGATAGAGAAAATGTTGGCTGGTTGGAAACGGGTGTATTTATCAAAAGGGGGTTGTCTTACCCTTATTAAGAGCACCCTTACAAACCTCTCCCCATATTTTTTTTATCTCTGTTTCCTTTGTCGGCAGGGGTGGGGAATGGGATTAGAAACTCTTTAGGGCGTTCTTATGAGGTGGCATGGGGGAGGAGAAGAAATTCCATCTGGTTAGATGGAAGACAGTTTGTGCTCCAATTATGTAGGGAGGTTGGGAGTGTGTGACTTAAGAGTTTTTAATAAAGCTTTATTGGGGAAATGGCTATGGAGATATTACTCCTAGGGGGGTTCATTGTGGAAGGAAATTATCGACTCTAGATATAGAGCCGCTTGGGTGGTTGGTACTCCAACGAAGTGAGAGGGGGGTATGGTGTGGAAATATGGAAGTTTATAAGGAGGAGGTGGTCATGTTTTGAAAAACATATTCGATTTGTAGTTGGAGAAGGCAATCGAATCAGTTTTTGGCAGGACGTGTGGTGTGGAGATTATGCATTGGAAAGAGCTTTTCCGGCTCTTTATCGTATTGCTGCTAATAGGGAGGCTTCAGTGGCAAATATGCAGTTATTCTCTCATGGTTTTTATCAGTGGAATATTCTTTTTAACATGAATTTTCACGATTGGGAATTATCTATTGTATCAAATTTTATCAGCCTCCTATACTCCATGGGGACTCTTATGGCACAGTGTGATCGATTAAAGTGGAGGTCTAATAATCACTAGAAATGTATAGTTAGGGCGTACTATAAAATTTTGTCAACACAAGATCATCCTCCGATTCCTTGGAAGAACATTTGGAGGTCTCGTGTGCCTTCTAAAGTAGCATTCTTTGTATGGAATGTCGCTCTTGGGAAGATCTTGACCACGGATAATTTGAAGAAGAGGGGGTGTGTAGCGATGGATTGGTGTTATATGTGTAAAAGGAATGGAGAATCTGTGGATCACCTCCTACTACATTGTGAGGTTACAAGGGAGTTGTGGGATGAGATTTTTCAAATGGTTGATGTTGCTTGGGTTATGCCTTCGAGGGTGGTGGATTTGTTGGGTTGTTGGAGGAAGATTCAAGGCTGCCATCAAGTGGCAGCAGTTTGGAAGATGATCCTGCTGTGTTTCATGTGGTGTATTTGGTCGGAAAGGAATATGTGCTGCTTTGAAGACAAGGAATGCACTTTGGCGGAGTTGAAGAACTTTTTTTCTCCACACTTTACTGCTTTGGTTTTCCGCTATTGTACTAAACGGGGACAATGTTCATGATTTTTTTGATAAGTAAATTTTTTTTTTTATAAGTTCATGATTTCATGTCTTAATTCCTCACTCCTAGAATGTATTTAGGTGTTCTTATGTATACTTCCTGTGTACACGGGCTATGCTTATTTCATTCAGATCAATAATATATATCTCTTACTTTAAAAAAAAAAAGATCTTCAAACTCTTGGGTGTGGTCTGTTTTTATTCCTCATGGACATGTTTGAGGAAAGCTGAAGGTCCTCCTTATTCAGCAACAAGCTTGACCATTGATATATTAGGATTTATTAAATGAGAAACATGTTAGGCTTAGTTCTGATGAAGAATCTTCCTTCTCTTAGAAGATCTAGAAAAGGATATGAGTTTTGAAAGCTGTTTTTGTTTTTTTTTTTGATAAATAAGAGATAAATATTATTAATTTGAATGAAATAGGCATAGCTTGTGTATACAGGAAGTATACATAAGAACATCTAAATACATTCTAAGAGTGATGAATTAAAGATAGGAAATCATGAACGTTGTCCCCGTTTAGTACAATAGCGGAAAACCAAAGCAGTAAAGTGTGAATAAAAAAGTTCTTCAGCTCTGCCGTAGTGTGTTCCTTATCTTCAAAGCAACGCGCATTCCTTTCCGACCAAATACACCACATAAAACATGACGGGATCATCTTCCACACTGTTGCCACTTGATAACAACCTTATCTTCTTTCAACAACCCAAAAAATCCACCACCCTCGAAGGCATAACCCAAGCACCATCAACCCTGTGAAAAATCTCATCCCACAGCTCCCTTGTAACCTTACAATGCAGTAAGAGGTGATCCACAGATTCTCCATTCTTTTTACACATATAACACCAATCCTTCACTACACAATCCATCTTCCTTAAATTGTCCGTGGTTAGGATCTTCCCAAGGTGGCGTTCCATACAAAGAAAGCTATTTTGGAAGGCACACGGGCCCCCCTCCAAATGTTCTTCCAAGGGAACAGAGGATGATCTTGTGTTGACAAAATTTTATAGTATGCCTTAACAGTGCATTTCTTGTGATTGTTAAGACCTCCATTTCAATCGATCACACTGAGCCAGAGGAGTCCCCATGGAGTATAAGAGACTGAAAAAATCTGATACACTAGATCATTTCCAATCATGAAAATTCCTGTTAAAAAGAATATTTCACTGATGAGCACCATGAGAGAGTAGCTGCAAATCCGCCACTGAAGCCTCCCTATTAGCGGCAATACGATAGAGAACTGGAAAAAATTTCTCCAAAACATAATCTCCACACCACACGTCCAGCCAAAAACTGACTCGGTTGCCCTCTTCGGCTACAAAACGAATATGTTTCACAAAGCATGACCACCCCCTCCTTATAAACTTCCATAAACACATACCATACCCCCCTCTCACTTCGTTAGAACATCAACCACCCCACGCAGCTCCATATATAGCGTCGATAACTTCCTTCCACAATGATCCTGCCTCCGAGTGATATTTCCATAGCCATTTCCCTAATGAAGCTTTATTAAAAGTTCTCAAGTCACACACTTCCAACCCCCCCTGTACAACTGGAGCACAAACTGTCCTCCATCTAACTAGATGAAATTTCTTCTCCTCCCCCATGCCCTCCATAAGAACGCCCTAACAAGCTTTTCAATCCTGTTCCCCACTCCTGCTAGCAAAGGAAACAAAGACAAAAAAATAAGTGGGGAGATTAGTAAGAGTGCTCTTAATAAGGGTGAGACGTCCCCTTTCGATAAATACACCCGTTTCCAACTAGCCAACATTTTCTCTATCTTCTCCACCACCCCGTCCTAGATAGCTCTATCCTTAAACGTTGCTCCCAGCGGGAGACTCGGGTATTTCAGTGGCAAAGAGGATACTTGACAGTCCAAAAGGCTTGCTAAACTGGGTATATTTGAGACTGCACCTACCGAAACCATCTCAGACTTGCCAAGATTCACCTTAAGCCCCAACACTGCTTCAAAGCATAGTAACAATGGACGTAGAGTTTGGATCTGGCTATTATCCGCTTAAAAAAAAAAGTAAAGTATCATCTGCAAATAAAAGGTGTGAGAGTATAATCAAGCCACCAGAACCATTACCCACCTGGAAACCAGATAAGAACCCTCCACCAACAGCAACCTGCACCAGCCGGCTAAAAGCCTCCATAATTATAACAAACAGAAAAGGAGATAGGGGGTCTTCTTGCCGCAAACCCCGAGAACTGTCGAAAAAGCCAGTGGGTGTACCATTAACTAGAGCTGAAAACCGGGCAGTAGAAATACAATGACGCGTCCAAGCAATCCACCTATCACCAAAGCCACACCTCCTAAGCAAGTATAAGAGAAATTCTCAGTTCACATGATCATAGGCCTTCTCTATGTCAAGCTTGCAAAGAATACCTTATCCTCCCTCCCTCAATCTATGGTCCAAACACTCATTTGCAATGAGTGCCGAGTCAAGAATTTGTCTCCCACGAATAAATGCGTTTTGAGGCTTGGAAATAATATGTTCCAACATAGGACTTAACTGGTTGGCAAGAACCTTTGAGATAATCTTGTATACACCACTAACCAAGCTTATAGGGCGAAGATTCTCAATAATCGAAGCCCCGTGTTTCTTGGGGATGAGAGCAATGAATGTCGCATTAAGTGATTTTTCAAACTTTTGAAAAGAGTGAAATTCCCTAAAGACCTGCATAACATCATCTTTTACGATGTCCCAACAAGTTTGAAAGAAACCCATTGAAAAACCATCTGGACCCCGGCGCTTTGTCCTTAGCCATACTGGAAATGACTATAAATCTCATCTTCATCAAAAGGTCTCTCCAAAACCTACACACTCTTCAATTGCCTCAAAGGATAAGGCATCAAACTTCGGCCTCCAACAAGCTGGTTCTGTGAGAAGGGTCTCATAATTGTGCAAGTGAATTGAAAGCTGGTTTTGACTGCATTACTTTTCATTGAAAGAGAATATTTGTGCAATTTTGATGGTCAGGAAGGGTTCACCATGCTTGTCTACTGGATGATGTTGTCTTCACATGTAGTTGGTTGCAAGTTATTAAATCATCTAGTCCTGAAATAGAAGCGTTTACAATTAGTTTTTGAAAGCACCAAGTGAGCAACATAAAAATCGACAATTTTTTTAAAAACATATAAGAGATTGAGGAAGGCTCATACTCATGTTTCCATTGAATTCTCTGACACAATTCTTTTTGCTGAGCTGTTTGCTTGGTGAGTTAGGCCTAGTGGAACAATCCAATGGAAGAGATGCTAGTTTGATTGGTGACTGCATGTCTTAGTTTCTTATGAATTTATTGTTCTCTGGAGTCTTGAATATATAGCCACTGCTTCTAATGTGTGGAGCGATCAATCTATTTCTAAGTTACCTCTGATGTAGCTCAAGACTCCTTGCCCCTAGGAGTTTGAGCTGTAGTTGTGACACTCAGTGTCCTATGGATTTTGTGCCTTTGGATGGTCAATCTGACCTTGACTAATTACATATTTTTGGTGATCTGGCATAGATAAATGCTTGCCAAGCATGACCCATTTGTATATCCACTTCTAGGCTTTATTGCTGTCAAAATTGCTTCTTTTCTTCCTTGTTGATTTTGACAATTCCTTCTAGTTTTGGATGTAATTTCATTTTGCTTGCAGGGATCTTTATTTTGAGTTATTTCATACTTCCTCTCAGAAATCTTTCTTTTGACTTAGTACTCCTATCAGTCTTTTGAGTTATTCATGATTTTCTTGTATCTTTTGCTATTTCTCATTAGTTGTGCCTCTTGTATGCATCTTATGTACTTGGGCTACATCTTTTGCATTTTTTGATAAAATTTTCGTTTTGCTTAACCCAAAATAAAATTTGTTTCATTCCAAATATCGTACAAAGTGGTTAAGTTAACATATTTTTCACCTATCTTGTCAGTGTATAATTGTTAAAAGTGATGCCTTTTTTTTTGGGTGCAGATGGATATGGAGCCAGTTCTTGCAATTGATTTTAACATTAAAGATATCCTGTTTGTGTGACTTCAATATAAATAATTATTTTAGAAATCATGATATGGAGAATCTAGATAGAGATACATAGATGCATACTATGTAGGTATAAGTTATTATAAAATTTAATCATGCACACACCCTTAGATAACGAAGAGGCATATGTCACACCTAAAGGGTCAAAACCTATGTCATAAATGCTTCTTACATCTCCCTAAAATTATTTTTCCATTTGAATAGGGAAAAAGCTGTATCCTAATGTTTGAGGCATCTCCAATACATGTCCAGTAGTATCCAATAAGTATCGGAGATGTGTTGGAAAATCTGAGAAGTACCCAACACTTAAAAGGTGCAAACATGGTTTCCCGTAAAAGTATAAATGCTCAGGCAGTAGCAATATCAAATGCTTGAATTTGTCCTAGCTACTGAAGTGAAGACCATACCTCCTTAAATTAATATAAAAAAAATCTTTGTGAGTAAATTATAAAGCCCACATGGGGATAGATACTTTGGAGTTTTAATGTGACTTTATGGACCACTAGCATGAAATAAGTAAAACGTGAGAAATCTCAACATGTGTTTTCAATCCTTTTCTTTTCATCCATGTTGCACTTAACAGTCATACAGATTCCTAAGAGAGTCAATTGGGAGGGATATGTACCTCAAGGATCAGATCAATGGGAGTGGCAGATGCTTCTATCTAATCTTTTTGATGAGCGACCTATATGGCCCAAGGAATCACTGACTGAACGTTTGCTTGATAAGGGCTTAACTTTTACAGTCGAGATGTTTAGAAGGTATTCTCCTATAATGTATTTAAGTGTTTTCTTTTGTATACTTCCCTGGGTACATGGGCTTCACCTATACATTCGTTTCTAAGAAAATTACTTCTTACTTATAAAGAAAAATGTTTAGAAGGTATTCTTTGGAAACTTTCCCATTTGTAGTTAAATTTTTTAGTGGGCTGATTGAAGATGGTTAGATTTGAGAATTTTGTGGAACTTGGATGAATCCGATATTTGGCAGTGACCTTGCATTTGTCTGATCTTGCAGGCTTCTGTCTAGGATTGCATACTACTTTTCAAGTGGACCATTTCTCAGGTTTTGGATCAGAAAAGGATACGATCCTCGCAAGGATCCTGATTCTCGCATGTGAGGATTCTTGAATAATGTCCAAACTTCTATTTCTAATCAATATCAAATGCATTAGTGAGAACTCGTCAAATTTTTCATTTTGGCTGTGAAAAGACAGAGTTAGCTATTTTCGCAAGGAATCATGAAGACACATTCTTGCTTTTCATGTGTTTAAGTCCGAATAGTTAAATTAATGATTCAATATGTGTGATAGGATAAGCCTTAACTGCTTTAATACTTGTTTGAAGTGCTCTTCTTAAGTGTGGTGAAAGCATTACTTGTTAAAAAAAAGAAAAAAAGTATGGTAAAGGCATTAGAAAATGCTTGCCACATAGTTTGATATGGCATAAGTCCATTTTGCAGCATAAATTTTAACCAAAGCTCGAGACTTAAACCATTCAAAACATGGCAATCTTGTTATCTAATATTGCAAACTCCAATAAGATCCCGACACATCCTTGCTTTCTCGTGTGATGTTCTCTCTCTTCCGGTTTGGTAGGTATCAGTGATTCCATGTAAGTGAGTTAACTTTGTTGCTCCTCTCTAGCCTCTCTGGATATGGAGTTGTTAGCAGTAGCAAGATTTTATTCTTGACCTTTCAGAAGGGTAGGAGCAGGATAACCTTTGATAATTCAGTGCTTTTCTTCCCTTTATGAGGGTCAGAGTTAGGTCCTTATACCTACTCATATTGTTCTCTTATATGACTACAATACATTTTCATTTTGACTAATTATTTCCGTAGTTGGGGACAAGGAGGACTAAATCAGTAGGGAGTCACCCTTATTTAAAACTTGCAATTTTTTCACTTGTGAATAAAAAAAGAGAAGGGGCAGAAAGGACAGGCACTTGATGCTGTTATAAAATTGAAGCAATTGACTAAAATAAAATCTTTGTTTTGACTTAGTTGCAGCATGTGCATAGACCTGCCTTTATGGTACTTCAGAGTTTTCATCTGTTTTAAGACTTCTCAGAAGAAAAGTGGGTGGAAGTTGTTTCTGAAACTGTTACACTAACAACTTGCATGCTCATTATTTTCGAAGAAGATACATAAGATAAAAATGTGGTGTGTTTGTATATGCATATACTTCTATCTCGTACAATTAATGCTTATTGGAATTAGAGTGATTTGGAATATTTACTATTTTGATGCTTAGCTCCAAAGTATTTACTTTAGCAGATATCAGAGAATTGATTTTCGTGTACCACAACCATTACGAAGTTATTGTGACGCTAATGCAGCCAAAGGGTAACTTCTTTTCAGAGTTTTCTCCTTTTGCTTTAGGCATCTTTTGTAGGGCACTAATTCATTGTTGTATTTAGTCTAAGCACAATGTGTGTCTCATAGTTACCAGAATATGCATTATTTTTGGATTTGTTTGAAAAATAGTGCCCATTTTGTTGTTTTGCATGCATTTTTTATTTTACAAATATTGGTATACTCTACTACCGATAAAAAACAAAATCAAAAGAAAAAAAGAAAAAAAAGAAAAGAAAAAGATATTGGTATTCTCTACTGGATATGCTTGATGTAAATTTCAGGTGCCACATGAAGTTTAGTTTCATGCAGGGCACCTTTGATGAATTTAATTTTAGAGTTATTTGCAATGAAACGTGGTCATGATTTATTTATTTATTTTTGGGATCAGTAATCAATAGGTTTTCTTAATAGAAAACAATAGGCATAGCCCAAGTATACAAGACGTATACAAGAGAAAGGTGGTCACAATTTTTTTTTTTTTGATAAGTAAGAGAAAAATATTATTAATCAGGAAAAAAGAAAGGAAGGTACATCCCGTGTATACAGGAAGTATACATAACACCTAGGAACACACTATGTGCGATGAATTAAAGACAGGAATTCATGAACATTGTCCCCGTTTAGTACAATAGCAGAAAACCAAAGCAATAAGGTGTGTAGGAAAAAGTTCTTCAACTCTGCCATAGAGCGTTCCTTGTCTTCAAAGCAGCGCGCATTTCTTTCCAACCAGGTACACCACATGATACACAGTGGGATCATCTTCCACACTGCTGCCACTTGATGACAACCTTGCATCTTCCTCCAACAACACAACAGATCTACCACCTTAGAGGGCATAACCCACGCAACATCAACCCTTTGGAAAATCTCATCCCACAATTTCCTTGTAACCTCACAGTGTAGTAGGAGATGATCAACAGATTCTCCATTCTTTTTACACAAATAACACCAATCGATCACTATACACCCCCTCTTCCTCAAGTTATCCGTGGTCAAGATCTTCCCAAGAGCTGCATTCCATACAAAAAAGGCTACTTTAGAAGGTACATGAGCCTTCCAAATGCTCTTCCAAGGAAAGGAAGAGTGATCTTGTGATGATAAGAGTTTATAATACGTCTTCACTGTTAATTTCTTCTGATTATTAGCCCTCCACTTTAAGCGGTCACACTGTGCCATAGGAGTCCCCATGGAGTATAATACACTAAGGAAGTCTGAAACTGTAGTTAATTCCCAATCATGGAAGTCCCTGATAAAAAGAACATTCCACTGATGGGCACCCTGAAAAGATATCCGCACTTCTGCCACTGACACCTCCCTATTAGCAGCAATACGGAAAAGAGTTGGATAAGCTGTTTCCAAAGCCTGGTCTCCACACCAAACATCCCGCCAAAAGCTGATACGATTACCGTTTCCAACTACAAAGCGAACATGTCTCTCAAAACAAGGCAGACTAAGATTATTAGAAAGGTGGTCACAATTTGAAAGACAGACTAAGATTCTGTGGACTTTTCATGATTTATCGTATGGATTAGCTAAAACCATTGAAACAGGGAACAACTGCCTATAGTTGGAGGAGAGGAATAAGAATAGAAATAAGAAGAGTGCTGAATGAAGAACCTACGCAATGTAGTAAACTGAATTGTTCGGTTTCTGATAAACGAGACTCTGATTTCACTGGAGTACAATAGAGCATATTTGTGAACTTTGATTCCTTCATCATCAATATGAATGTTGATATTGATGTTATTCTTTGTACTTGATGCAGATTAAAGCATAGATGGGAGGAAATATGTGCATTTCAAGTTTTTCCTTACAAGTTCCAGACATCATTGCAGTTTTTTGAACTTGCCGATGATTACATTCAACAAGAGATAAGGAAGCCTTTAATGCAGACAACTTGCACGGTGATTTTCTTATATTGAGCTTTGTTAAAAATATTTTTTTTTTCTTCCCTATGTGTTGACGTATTTGTTTATATCTGTACCACACACATGCAACTCACAACTTGCTTAGTTTTCATTTATTTTTTCTCAAATTTTTAGTTTAACTTACTTTATGGCTATATCATCTCTCATCCAAAGCAATTTGGTCTTGAGGGTTCATTTGGCAATCACTTAAGGTGATAACTAAGTTCTATTATCTGCCTCTGTTTCTTAACTGGGTACTTTCTCTTGTATGCATCGTGTACTTGGGACATGCCTGTTGTTCTTATTAATAAAAAATTTTATTACCTATCGGAAAAATATCTTGGACTAGGAGTGACTCAGGGCAGATCAAATTATTATTTTCTTCAATTAGTACTCGGGGCAGATCATCATGCCTTTACTCACGTCAGATGATTTGCTGGCTTGAGCATAGTTGAAGCCGTTACTCCACTTATAGGTTCAGAGAAGTAGAATGCCTGCCGTTTGACAAGGTTGTCTTCGAATGATATTTTCGCAATGTCTTGAATTTGTTACTATAACTTCTACATGTCACTTAGACTCCTGTACACCAGAGGCAATTGCCATCTGGCATTTACTTTAGCAAGTTGGCATTTTACAGGTTGCACTTTTTTGTTGATTGGAACTCTCATTGAATTAGAATCCCTTTTTAATTCATCTTCTGTTCTTTTCATTTTGTTATATCTTGAGGGGAGAACATGGAATTAAAAGAATAAAAGAAAGCTTGCTGGAGTTTGGTCCACCACCATGCTGAAATTGTGATGGTTAGAAACACTAATCACGAGAGGAACAGAAGGGCGACGGATGACCACAAACTTAAATATTTATGTGAAGAGAAATTTCTCATGACCCAAATTATTTAAATACACAATACATCATGTAAAATTATGTATGGCTTGATGCCAATATGACAACATGAAAGTGAGAGAGAGACTTCAGTTACAATTCCAAAATGAAATCGTGTATCATTTAGTTGTTGTCAAAGGAGGACCAAAAGAAAGCATCTACTTTCCATAAAATAACTATAATGGTTGGATTGCATTTGTGTACTTCTAGTTTACTTGGGCTATGCCTATCTTTATATCAATGAAATAACTTATTACTTACATAAAAAAAAAAACTATAATGGTTGGATTATTAAACAAACACTACTAGGCACTTAGGCATCCCACTCATAGATTGAGGAAACACTAGTCCTATGGTAAGAAAACACTATTTCCGAAAGGAAAATAACACCCCGCCATAGCTCACCATAGGGTACCTTGTGCAAAGATCCCAAATAAAGAGTACACTGCATTGGCTGAAGACCAACACTTAAACACCCCCCCCCCCCCTGATGAAGCCATGGAGAAATCCTAGAAATGCTGTTTCCTCTTACGTTTCTTTTTGTGTTTTCTTCCTTGAATAAATAGGTTAGAATTGGTGACCATTTTTGGCACGAGGTCTTACAGAGTTTTTTGATAAGTAAGAAAAAATATTGTTAATAGAAAAGAGCACTGCGTTGGCTGAAGACCAACACTTAGCCCCCCAATGAAGCCATGGAGGAATCCTAGAAATGCTGTTTCCTTTTATGTTTCTTTTTGTGTTTTCTTCCTTGAATAAATAGGTTAGAACTGATGACCATTTTTGGCACAAGAGGTTTTACAGAGTTTTTTTATTAGTAAGAAAAAATATTGTTAATAGAAAAGAGGCATAGCCCAAGTACATAGGAAGTATGTATGGAATATACGTAGTAACAACTAGGACTTAGAGAACGATACAAGCAAATTGTGAAGACTAGTCCCATTACAATCAATGACAGAAGCCCGAGTAAATACATTGTTGAAGAAGAATCTTTTCAGCTCCTCCAAGGAACACTTCTGATCTTCAAAACACCAACCATTCCTCTCCATCCAAAGGCACCACATAATACACTAAGGAATCATATTACCCCTAAGATCCCTCCAACACCTAAAAATGTCCACTACCCTTCTGGGCATAACCCATGCCACTATGGTCCGGTTGAAAATATCACCCCACAAGAGTCTTAAAGATTTTAGAGAACATTTGCCGAATATTGTTATAAAATTATTTCTTACTGCCATATAGTTGATTTAGTGATAGAGATCCTACTATATTTCTATGTTTAATATATGTCTACCATTTGCATATAGTGTGGGTATCTAAAATTTGCTAGCTATCTACTTGGTTTTGTTGGATCATATTTAGCTTATCGTTTAGTCTGCAGTTTGGAACAGGATGGTTCTCGTACCACATGCTGAATTGCTTAAGACAGCGTCTCATGGTGAGGTTCCTATCAATCTTCCCCAAACCTGGTGCAGAAAACTTACTTAGAGCTGCTTCTGAAAGGTTTGAAAAGTTAAAGAAGGAATGCAATAAGAGTGCCTTAAAGCCTGGTGAAGTGCACCAGCAAACCAATGCAGGTACCAATTGATGACTAAACTTGAGGACTCTTCATGATTGTAAAATCTTTTCGATTATAATATTAATAGCCTGGACTCTTCCTCACATTATATGGTAAACCACAAATTCCCCTGCCCTTGGGTTTTCTTCTCAAACCAAATGTGCAAAAAGACACGAAATTCAAACAACCTCAAAAGGATGATCCGTATGTCATTTAATCTATGCTTTCAGAAGATCATGCCAGAACTGAAATGCTATTACTATAAACTCTTTCAGAGAGATGGAATATAAGTTGAACCGTGGGTTTTTGAATCCTATACGTGCACCCTAGGATCAGTGTGATCAAACGGGACAGAAACCAGAGCTTTAATAGTGTGTAGGTCTGATCACCTGATAAATGTTAACTATTTTAAATCGCTGAGATTTTTTGGTATCACCCTGCTCTTTGTGCTTTTCATTATAGCCTGTCTAAGCACTCCAAAGGAACTCTGATAACAGATCAGCAATCATGTCAACCTGACATTTAACAAGAACATCGCTAGCCTAGCTCTTTAGTCCCATCCCTTTCTTTGTTAAATCTATAGAAATCTTGTCAATGTTATGAGAATTGTTTAACTATTTTTCCATTATAAAAGTATCAAATATTTTTGTTACGGGATGTGTACCAGAAGACCCCTTAAACATGAATCACTGCTGTAGTAAAAGGCCAATGATGGCCTGTTATCCCATTTTGCTATCTGCACGAAATCTTGGTATTAAAAGTTTGCTTTCGTGTTCATTCCTCAGACTTGTTTACTTCTTTTCATGACATGTTACTTAACGCTACCACCACCCCAATCCTCTCTCCACCCCCCCCCCCCCCCCCCCCCCCCCAACACAACAAACACACACAAACAAGGGCACACACTCAAAAGGATTTTGGTAACTCTTCAATTTTGATTTTGTGTAACTTATGAAAAGAAATTTAAGTTTGTGTGTTTTGTATCTGTGTGCGACCAGCCCATTGTGAGAATCTTTACTTGCATGCTCGTTCAGTTTTGTAATTTTGACAGCCCTGATTAAATTTAATGATGTAGAATCTACAAGAAATGAAGATGAAGAACCCAATAATGTTGAGGAAGAAGAAGAAGATGAAGTTGACAATGCTGAAGAAGAATTGGATCAATACGAGGCACTTGATCTGGTATTGGATTCTCCACGTTCTGACTTTACATTTTGCTGGATATATACTGTGCCTTTTTTACCTTAAGTGTGCCTAATATCATGCTCTCATGTTTCCAGGCCGAAGAGGACAGTGAAATATATCTGCAGGCACAAGCATGTATCCTTATACCATGAAGATCCTGGCCTTTTTTCATGCCTTTAATTTTAGTATAATAATTAGTAGGCTGGCCCTCTCACAAGTTTTGCATAATCCTTTATTGAGAGTAAAAAGAGAGAACCAATGAAAACAATATTTATTTGAAAGAATGGCGGTACTCTGACCAAAAAACCATTTCTATACAATGCAATGACGGGGATGCAAGTACAATTCCATATTCACAAAGATTCCTTCAAGTGAAAAAAAAAAAGTCTTGGGACAAACTGATGTAACTGTTTTGGAAATGTTTTTGAAAATTTGCTGAAACCATTGGATTTCCTATATCATGCCTAGATCTCAACGTGGAGAACATCTCAGCAACCCATTTACAAGAGATATTTGATAGTTTTCCATCAACTGAAGCTGGTGGTGATAATACACATGATACAAATGTAAGTGACGAGGAATATGAAATATATGAGCCAGATAGTGATGACGGCTACTCCGATGACAATGACAGCTAGCATCCATAGTTTGGTGAAGCTATATAGAGGTTTGTTCCTGTAGCATTTTTTCCCCTCATGGTTCGTAGTTGCAATACAGATATGGTTTCCAGCACAGTCGTAAATTATCAAAGGCTGCTCCATGCTTTGTTTTCTACATCTAAAGAGTTGATGGGTAATGTGTTTTCATAAACAAAACATGTGCCAAGTGTTGGGCATATGTAATATTCCAAATTACAATGTAGACACAACCTAGGTTTGTCAAACTGAAATGTGCGTACTTGAAGGTTGGAAATGGTAAATTGAATGAAATACCAAAAGTAACTCCAATTTATACATAGTAGACTAGTAGTACCTCTTATGTGGATCAAAACCTCGATTAGGGCTACTTCAGATTCGATGCAAGTAGATTGGTTGCATAGGTGTCTGTTTGTTTGATCTTTCAGTAATATGGTTTAGCTCTGGATTTTTACACCTTGGTTTGGGATTTTTGAATCATTATAACCCATGGTATTCTCCCACCATAAGTGAGTGCTTATTAAATTGAATTGGAGTCTCGACCTCTTCCAAAAACAAATGTGTGGATCAAAATCAGGTACATGCGGTGTAGTTAAGATGAATTATCTGTCGTCAGCAGCACATTGCTTTCTATGGATGCATATCTTACTGAGCAGGGTCAAATGTTTCGTGTAGTGGTCATGACTGTCTTGGCTTAAATGTGAGTTGAATCTTGAGAGCAGTCATTTTTATGCAACAGTCTCTAGTTAGGTGTTTCTCATTTTTTTTTTTTTTCAGGTGTTTCTCATGTATACTAACTCTATACCTGCGCTTTGCTTATTTCTATGAATATAATTTCTTGATTACCTATAAAAAATAATAATAATAATAATAATGTTTTATGCAAAAGTCGCTTTAAGGTTAGAAACATTGATTTTCAAGACCTTGCTTAGCCTAGGCAGCAAGGTAGGCCCAACTTCGTGGAATGGCTTATCGGCTCAGGGTTTTGAGGTTACACTTTTCAGTATGCCCAATTTTTTGAGTTTCCTAGTCTTGAATTTCTGGATGCAGTGTTGTTTACTTCAGGTATTTCATTCTATTTGCAAGCATTGGACACTGGAAATCCAGCCAAAAAATAAAAACATTGGACGCGGGATAGAGAAGAAAAAAGTAGTCTTTCGCATTCAATCTGATATTACTCGAAGAGGCATGCATCTAGGTGATCTTCACGCTCTGTATGTCGCACGCATTAGGGCAATGCAGAGCTTAAGGGGAGTTTGGGCTGTTCGTGGGCCAGGGGCACGGAAGGCCTTTACTCGTTCTGCATGCATGATCCGTGTATGGGCTTTGGCTCAGTTATCTATCTATACATAAGTGTTAAGCCTTAATTGGCTCAATAGTCAAGTAGTAGTTGTTTTACTATTTTACCCTTATTGTTTGTTATCAACACTTTACTGCGATTTGGTGAGGCTCTGGAGGCAGTTAGTAGTAGCACTTTACTTATATATAAGTGATTGTAGGCGTGTATGGGAAGAACCGACGAATCATATTAACAAGAATACAATTTCTCTCGGTTTCTATCCATCTTCGTCTCTCTTCATTTCCGTGTTTCTGGAGGATTCTCATCCTCTTAAGTGAGCAAAACTCCTTTCAATCCTTGCATTCCCTGGTGTGTGTTACACTGTAGCAGGGGTTAAAAAACTGATCCAGCTTTCGGATCATATGTCAAGAACGATGCCGCCAGAGTAAAAAGAAATTTGATCAAGAAACTTTGGGATGAAAATGTGGGTGCATATAATGTAAAGATGAGTATAGATGACTCTTTGGGGGGAAGTGAAAAAACCAATGCTTTTATATTTGTTAGTATTGTCTGTTCTTTTTGGTTTATGCCTATGGTACCTAATTGCTAGGGGTTATGCACCTTTCATATGGTTGATTCTTGGGTATATATAAATATATATATATATATATATATATTTATATATTTATATTTATATGTTTCTTCCAAGTGCCTAAGGGTTTGGTCCATGCGGGTTTTCTTTAATTAAAAACTATGGAGTTTCTATTATTTAAAAAAAAAAAACCTATGGAGTTTCTATTTTAATTTTTTAAAATATTATTCGAGGAATTAACCAATGTTTTCCAAAACAAAAGTAAGAAAAAAGAAGAAAGGGGATAAGTACATTTTTGCAATGTTCAATTTCAATTACGTATAAAGCTACCATGCACCCCATATCATACTATCAATAGCCGTCAAGATTATGCCACCTGGCTTATCAAAAAAAGATTGTTTCATTCATCATAAAAGATGGATCTTGACAAAAATATATGAAATTAAAACTAAATGATAATTCAAGAAGCCTGTTGCAACTTTTCTACATTTAGAGGATATAATTAATAGAAAATGGGTGGTAATTAAAATGTAATTTTCAAGAAAACAGTTATGCCAATGCGATGTAAAGTGTATGCAACATGCACAAGCATACATTCAGATTGGTACATCTGTAATAATGTCATTCCTATTAATAATAAAACCAATAAGAAATCAGCTCTTTCCAACAAAGGAAAGTGGGGAAATTGACCCCATTTCTTACTGTTAAAATCTACAGAAACAATATCTGTCTTATTTCTTCTCCTAATTTACAAACAAAGAATAAGAAACCTCTCTCTCTCTCTCTCTCAAACAATGCATATACAGCAATGGGTAATTAGCTCTAGTCCAAGTAGAAAAGAGTCACAATCTTCCGCATATTTTTAGCCTCTTGACAAGTTTCCATAAGCAACCTACTATCATGGAATGCAAAGCAAATGACTTGTTGTACATGTGAAATGATATCCATATTGCACAGCCTGCAGTTTCACCATAAGAACGCTATAAATTCCTGTTACTAACCATAGATGAAATTCATAAAAAGATTTGGCTGCCTGTTTGCCTGCCTCACTCAAACTTGACCAATAATTGCACCCATGCATGGAACAGGGCGTTCACGTAAAACTCACCTCTCAGATCATGTTAAGAACTCGTCAGCTTATAAGATGGATTATTTACTAGCCTAGACAGATATAAGTAACCTTGTGCCCACATTTCAACACGTTCTATTACATTGAAACCCAGAAAGAGTGCATCTAAAAGAAGAGCCCTGTTTGGATTGCAAGATGATCTCATCTAATTTCAACATCCAAAAACCACAAACATAACCACTTTCAATTTCATCTTCAACTTTTTTATCTAATCATTACAATTTTCCCAAACTTTCAAACAAAATACAAAAAACAATTCAACTTTTTCAAATCTCAAAACAAAATATAAGATGGATTATTTACTAGCCTAGACAGATATAAGTAACCTTGTGCCCACATTTCAACACGTTCTATTACATTGAAACCCAGAAAGAGTGCATCTAAAAGAAGAGCCCTGTTTGGATTGCAAGATGATCTCATCTAATTTCAACATCCAAAAACCACAAACATAACCACTTTCAATTTCATCTTCAACTTTTTTATCTAATCATTACAATTTTCCCAAACTTTCAAACAAAATACAAAAAACAATTCAACTTTTTCAAATCTCAAAACAAAAATAATATTAAAAAATTATATTCTAACAGTCTTTTCACTTTATAATATTTTTATTCAACTTTTTCTCTCAAACCATTTCATTACTATTTACAAACCATTTCTTATCTCATTTCATTACTATTTGGTTCTCTTCTATTCATAAGAAGACAGATGGAAGCAGAATAGGGTTAGAAACAACGAGAGCAGATCACCATATTGCAAGGAGTTATGTGTTAGATAAACTAGATTTCATTCCTGATTCTCAAAGCAGTTTTTGCCAGAACAAATTTTGTGGGTAAACAACTTTAGGTAAGCTTGTCACAAAGATTGGTCAAGCTCAGAATTCTCGGTCTTGCTCAGTCACCTAGAAAAGTAAAACTCAACACTTCAGTTGAGATTTGCTCACAAACCCAAAGCTCACTACATGATGAGCAGAGCAATGGTCAGACTAAAGTCAGCTCATCTCATTGACAGTTGAACCCATTGGCTCATGCCTGATACCAGTGAGTTTAGCTTTGATAAAACAGAATTTGTGGCACTTACTGCCACAGTTTTGATGGAGAGAAATTTGCAGAAGGGAAACTGATTCCACTAGTTTCATAGTGAGGAGACGACTTTCCCTAATAGGCAACACCCTATCCAGTACATAACTAACGAGCAACTAGCCTTTTGCCTAACACCTAATATAAAATGATTTAAAAAAAGAAAAAGAAAAAAAAGAGCCATTGCGAACCTGCTTGCTTCTATCAGAGGTAGGTGATCATTGTAAGGCTTCTCTATCACATTCTTCACCTGCAATCCCACAAAAATGATCACAACTGTACCCCCTTTTTCATTTTTATTTTTTTTATTTTTATTTTTTCCTTTCAATTCTTTTTAGAGGTCAGAAAAAGAATAGACTTCATAGCTGGAACATATGCAAACTGTAACTGAACTTCCTAAGAAATTTTTTAGAAACATTTCAACTCAGACCATAACACCTGAGTGTCAAAACTTTGCCTCAGTTGTTTAGAAAAATCAAGCCAGTCAGTCATAATATTTATCGTCAGCAATAATAGTCTCCCACGTAGGATTTGCATCGGAAAGTTTTCATGGTGTGCATAACAAATACTTCATAAACTTATTACATGCTTGAGGCTAAAACAGATAATGCATTGAATCTAGAATTGGTAACTGTATGAACATCACCATGAAGAAATGATTGCATGTTAGAACTTTTTTTGCAGCTATTGCTGGATGATTATAATATTTAGAAGAATTTCCTTTCAGAAATTACAATAAATATTGGTCAAGCATATCAAGTAAGAAACAATGCAAACTATGACATGATTTGTATTTGGTTTATCTGATGGTTTAAAAACCATTAGAAAGATAATTGTAAAAACAATTAGTTCAAAATCAATGAGGATGAATGTAATGCAAGTGTGGGTATAACTGAACTCTTACTTTTGATAATAACTCTTGGCTTTCAGGAGGTTGCCTTTTTAAACTTTGAGGCAAAATCACTGTAAGCAGCTCTGGTTTCTCAGCCCTTAAAGCACCTCTAATGACAGCTGCATTAGTTCCAGATGCTCCAGATGTAAAAATGTGATTTTTCTGTAAGAAGTTATGCAGCAAGTCAGAAATAGCAAAAGTGAGGTAGCAAATAAGGAGCATACAATATATAAACATCTGATGTGCTCAATGAGTGCCCACAATGCCACACACAAGATACACCAAGTTCAAATTACAGCATCTTACAGTGATAACCATAGCATAGCTAAGAATCTCGATAAGTTCTTGATGCATGAAACCCATATTCCGTGTTCCAAAAAAGCCAATAGCTCTAGGCCCTTGCTGTTGAATGGCCAATAACTCCTGCATAAAAAGAAAAAAACAAAAGACTTGTCAAAAAGGAAAAACCAAAAAGAAAAGACAAAAAACTTGATGTGGAAAAAAAATTCTTGGTATCTGACAAATCGGCACATAGGAGAAAGCTAGGTGTGGCAGTGAAAATGTGTGTGTGTGTAAGGGAGAGAGAGATGGTTCAGAGAATGCAACTGTGCCAGTGATGCACGAGGTTGAGAGACAGCCAGCAGGTATGGAAATATAAACCAAACACATATGGACACATGTAAGGTATGTATAACAAAGGGCAAATCAGTTACATATTTGGGGCAGCCTTGGACACTTTCAAAGTCCTGAATCCACCTCATTATCCATCTGAATAACCCTTTATTTTTGTTTTTTGTTTTTGTGGGGAGGGGGGTGAAGCAGGGTCAATTTTTCAACCAGTCTCATTGTCATCCTTTCGTAATTAAACAACCCCCCCCCCCCCCCCAAAAAAGAAAAAAACAAATAAGGAAAGGAAAGGAAAATAAATAACAGAATTCATTAACCGAAGTACCATTTTCAAACACAATAATTACATACCTGCAGATAGTCTACATCTGGCACAGGGTTAAACTCTGATACCAGAACTGTCCCTGATCCTTCTACAATAGATTGAGCTTGTGTTGGAATTTGATTGCCAACCTCTTCATCTGAACCAAACTTGCTAATCACGTTCTCCTCTTCATATTCCCAATTTTCCATACCTTGATCCCTTCTCATATGTCCACAAAGCCACTATACCAGTAAATAAAAACAAAGCCCCTGGTAGTAAATCATTAGTGAAAACCAACTGCCCACAAGAGTGGTGATCATACAAGTTCAAGCCAAAATGAGCTTTGATTCATGTTGATAGTGGAGTGATAGTCTTACAGTGCAATTTCCATCTATCAAACCTGATCATTTCGAGACCAAGGAAGTTTAAAGGGAGCTTAATTCTTCCCCGCATGTGATTATGCATGGTAACAAAGACATAATCACATCTCAAAATGGTAAACTAAGCAAAGCCTTATATTCTGACTGTTAGATAGAGTTCATATGAAACCAAAAATACAACTTTGAACATTACAGATGTAGAGGATTATTGAAGTTCCATACTTCCATAAATGTGGATACATTATTATTGAAGTTCCATAAATATGGATACATTAAGGTCTATGACCTGGCAGGTTTGACCAGGCAAATAAATCTACTAGCTGCGGTTGTCTCTGATTGAATAAGCAATGAACTTACAACAACAATTTTAAATCTGGGGATCCACTTAGTGCACAATGCTTTCTAGAATATGTGTAAGATGGCATTAAACTAAAAAACTGAGCAAATTAATGGAATTTACAATTTCCAAAACATGAAACTAAAATGTAAATAGATCACAAAGAAGTTAAAGAACCCCATTACTGGATCTTTATGTCCACCACTCAGGAACCCTTCAATAACTAAACAAACAAGACCCATTTTAAAATCTTCGTCGTAAATTAACATATGTAAAGCTAATTGCAAATGGTAGCGACAGAGAGACAGAGACAGAGAGAATGCGACCAATGAATAGAGACCCATTATAGCCTATGCATTTAAACAGAAGCTAAGGATAAGAAACTCCCCAAAGCTAACAAATTTACAAACTTCTGCATCTAAAACATCTCAATCTACAAAGCCCGACTCTAAAATTCACCTACGCGCGCGCGCGCACAGAGAGATACCGTTGGTCTGGAGAGAGAGAGAGAGAGAGAGATACCGTTGTAAAGCGAGAGAGAGAGAGAGAGAGATACCGTTGGTCTGGAGAGAGAACGTCTGTGTTGTCGAATACATCTGCGGTGAGAACGAGTAAACGATGAAGATGAAGGGGAACTGGGAGAATAGAGACTGAAATTGGGGCTTCCAAAACGGAGGGCTTTCAGGGATTTGCAAGGAAAATCTGGTGAAGAAGAAGTGGAGGAGGGAGAAGAGAAAGAAGTGGTGGTGGTGGTGGTGGTCAGAGGCAATAGCAGTCTCGAAGGTAAGGGTGTAGTCATTCTTTCAGGTTGTCGGTCCCCAACTCAAAAACTTCTATTTACTTTCTTTTCTTGGGCAGCTTTCTTTATCCTCCTTTCTTCCTAATCCTCTTTCCGAACACCCTTTCAAGGAAGCTAAAAGGAAAATCCACAGAAAATCAGGATTTTCTCTTTAATGCCGCATTGGGATATAATATAGCCCGTCCTAGACTCCGAGATGTGGAATGTTTCAAAGGAATTTAAGAAAAATGGGTTTCACTTTTTCATATGCCCTTTTTGTTATTTTATTTGTGACTGCTAAAAGGTTAGTCAGGATGCTTTCTAGTTAGCTTTGAATCTTTACCCTTCAAAAGTATCTCAAAAAAAAATTGAACGAAAAGGAATATTACCACGTGATAAATAAACACAAATTTTTAAGCCCAAGGATATTTATATGAATTCACGTAACCATATGATAAGCTAATAAAATTTGTGCCTAAAGCTTCACGTAGAAGTCAAGATTTTCAATCTAATGTTGCTCATTATTTTGATATTTAGTGTACATCAACCCTTTGTTCAATGTAAAGCATATGCCAATAGGTGTTATGTTATATATAATCATTTTTATGTATTTTTTGTACATTTTATTGATACGATTCATAAAAACAGTTCTTTTATTTAAAAAAATGATACATCCAATTATATTAATAAAATGTATAAAAGATATGTAAAAATAACTATACGTAAAATTTCGTGGAATTTTTTATATTCAATTTTCTTGGCAAGCTGTTTCTGAGAATTCTTATGTAGAACGCGGTTGAAAGACAAAGCTCTAAAGAGATAGGGTATGTGCTGGCAGAATGCGATACCAGCTTGGGCATTTCGTATCCATTTGATTTGCTGTGAGGTACCAGGAGCAAGGTTTTTTAGTTTGGATTCCCACACAGACCGTTGGTTGACATTTGACTAGATTCGACATCATTAGTACTTCAGCATCCTAGATATTAATACTGTTATCTAACATATTGGCCGGTGGTGGGCGACAACGAACACCTTTCACTTTTCTTTCTCAAATGCACGGGTACAGTACAGAAGATAGAATATCATAAAGATTACAAAGCCACCGCAGTTTATCTTTCTCTGAAGAATTGAGGATGACGCATAAAACGAAACATCGTCGATTAATTCCTACGATGTTATGTTATTCAAAGCTGGGCACGCGCTTGACCCCGTTGGGAGGCATCCCCCCCATCATGGCCTTGGCTCTTTAGACAACCGGTTCAATTACTAAGCTCAATGAAGGATACAAAAGATGTATAAGAAGAGAGGATCCATAAAGGTTTATTGCTAAATCACAAGTCTCGGATATGCTAAATAATGCTGCACGAGAGAGTGGAACCTTATGAGGCACACTCTACTCTGTTTTTCACTTCGACTAGGCTGACATCCTGAGCAATGTTATTAACCAAAGCAGAGTACAAATATTATAAACTCTTGATTGCTGATAAAGCTTTACAAATATGCCCACACATAATGCTGCAAATGGATATTTTTGGAAGGGCGAAAATTAGCAATGAACATCATTCAAACAGGAGATGGCCTTTCTCATGTGGTTAAGATTCTCCTATCTTTGGGTTTCGTGTTGACCACTAAAAATATGATTTTAGAAGACGAAACAACCAATCGATGTTCATTATGTAGCAAATTAGCAATCAGCATCATTACAAAGGCAGTGTGCCAATACTGCACTACAGTGTCAGAGAGGAAAACAAAACTTCTTTACCATGCAGATCCAACATCTAATGTATATAAGAAAGGGAAAGAGACCACAAGAGACAGTCATATGTCCCATCTCTTTTTGACCCGGAACATTAAGGCCGAAGATTTAATGTCATCTTGTGGCACCTGGAGCATGAATTGCACTTTCATCTTCAGTGGAGCTGTCTTTGCTTTACCACCTTCATCTCCAACCTGAAACCAGATCATTATGAGTCCATGAAAAAAGTGAGGTACAATTTCCAAGGAAAAATTAAGAATTTCCAGCAAATTTTAACAATTAATACACGGCTGCAGAATTGATAGATACTTTGTTTCTAGTTACTTCCTATGCATTCCCAAAACTCGGCTTTGATAGCTTTTAGTGATGGATACAGTAAAAATGTTGAAAGCAGTCCAACTTTGTTTTTTATACAAGTATAAAGCTGTCTAACTTTGTTATAAGCTAGTAACCAAAGAAAAGGCAGTTTTGATAGAAAGCTAGAGCTTTACATCAGAATTGATAGAGAAGTTACTGATGTCTTTTGATCATTTGAGTATCTTTTTTCAATAGGTTCGTCCATGTATCTTTATGAGCACCCAAATAAAAGACAGTCTCAACCAACCATAAAGCTTTCTTTTTATGGGTACTAAAATAACCCAATGATCAAAAAACATCAGCAAAATATCTGCGAGTCCAAAATCCCAACACTATGTCTGGAGGGAGAGGAGGGAAGGTGAAATCCATCTTTTTGGAGGAAAGAAATATAGAGGGATCTCCACCTCCTCTATCCCACCCATTTACCAGTCCTTGTACTAAACATAGTGTAATAGTGACTATTGAGGTCATGTCCTAACAAAAGAAAAGTAAGGCACAAGATTATATTAGACCCATTCTCTGAAAGGTTGAAAACCTCCCCTTCTCCCTCCAGCTGAAACCTTCCACCCCTCAACAGTATCTGGACAGAGGAAGGGAGAAGCCTACTCTCCTTGAACCAATCCCGTCTCCTTGCTTTTTTTTCCCCCATTTTTTTCCGTAGTTTTCTCTTTCCTTTTTGTAGTTCCCTTCTGCCACTCCTGTCCAATCTCCACTGTGTTTTCTCCTCTATTCCCCCCCCCCCCTCCCCTCCCCTCCCCTCCCTTCGTCTTTCTCCTCCTTCCTCTCCATTGCCTTTTCTCTTCTTATTCTCTAATTTTCCCCATTTTGGTACACAATTTAGAGGCTAGATACACAATGGCCCACCCACCAATAGCCTACATACACCCCATCATCAGCTCTGCCACTGCTTGCCATTTCCATGCTACTCACCACCCATTCTGCCAATGCATGACCGTCACATGCTGCCCTTCCTAAGCCTCTTTCAACCTCTATTTTGGATGCCAGCCCATTTTGGCTGATCACATGTTTGTCTACTAACCTTGTTTTTTTTTGTTCCATTTCTCTTTTTCTTTTCTTATTTTCTCTTTTTTATGAAGCTTTAAAACTCAGATCCGCAACCAACTGCCACCCACATGCTTTGCTGAAAGTCTCCTTGTGTCCGGTCCACCAATTCCACCAATCGGATTCATCTTTTGGCCGCTGTGAAAGTCACAGGCACGGGTGGTTTCCACATGCCACCGTACTCTACTGCAGGACTTTCGCCTTTCCTTTTTTCACGAGCTCCATGCTCTTAACTGCAATGTGGGACTGGGTTTCAACAGCTCCTCAGTTTGGTCTTCTACTGAATGTACTTTGCAGTAGTCCAACTCTGAACTATCTCAAAAATTGCTTTGGTGGTGATTTTATCTAGGCATTAGACCAAGAAAAATGAGACTGGAACAACAAGCCATTTCCAGATTTATCAATTTTTATTTCTTTGCTGTGTTATATGGATTGAGTGTTTGTTGAGGTTCCCTCTCTCACCTTTTGTACTTGTTATTTTAATTAATTCCTATTTTCCAGTAGAGAAAAAAAGGCACTTACCCAAAGAGAAGCCCAACCAAGGCGCACCTCTGAATCATAACCAGCTTTAAACTTGAAGTCCTTGTCATATTTGTGCTTGTACACCGCACTCCAGAAGTTGGAATCAAAATTGTAAAAGTAGCTGGCCATTTATCAGAATAAATAAACAATTTTACAATCAAGCCGGAAATATTTGGATGAAGTAGAAGAACAGTAAAAAAAATAAAGTCCAATGAACAATACAGTTAAAAACCTGCAAGCATTCTCCAATGCCCTAAAAGATTTTGTATTTCTTACTTGTAGTGGACAGTTGCCATATATGGGCAATTCCTTGATGGGCTCTGGGTGCTAGAGACTATTGGAGATTTTGAGAGTTATCAACCCCTTTATGAGATGCATACTTACTAAAATTAGAATATGAAGATTTTATACAGTATTCCAACATAAGCACCATCTTATCAGCTTGATCGCTAGCACATTTAGTAAGATGTTTTTTTTGTATCCAGGTATATAATTGTGCACCTAGTGTGAGGATTCAGTTACAACGGATAAAACTAAACTAGAACAGTACCTTTTTTTTTTTTGAAGGAGGACGGCACCTCCGAAACTTTATTAAAGAAATCTCTCACTTATGGCGGAGGAATACCATGGCAGAACAAACCAACCAACCAAAAAACCCAGCAAAATAAAACCGCCAAAACTAGAAGAGTACTTGTCTAGCTGTTAATGAGAGCAAAGGCATGAGCCACAGGGAAAAGTTTTTAGTAACTAGATATGGAGAGAGAGAGAGAGAGAGAGAGAGAGAGAGAGAGTCAGAGTTCTAACCTCAATTTGTCTGAAGGACCAAACTGACGCTTGAATGCAAATGACAATGCATTTGAAGGTAATGAGATGCTTGGGATATATGACATTTGCTCATCCTGCAGTACGTTCAAAAGTTCAATAACATAGTCCAAAAAATGGAAACAAGGAAAAGATGGAAAAATAAACAGAGACCTAAATTCAAACAACTGCTCCATTATTGAGACGAGACGCAGAATATCACACTTCTAACCACCAGGCACTTGTATCGCATGGAATTTGGAAATAAAGTCAAATGAATTAAACGAAATGCAAACCTTGTAGGAGTATCTTAGTTTCAACTCTTCATCCCTGAATTGAGCCGTGCAGAGTCCATTCAGAATTTGGCTTTTTAGAATCCCATTTATAGACAATGTTCTCTTTACTTCCTCATCTTCTCTTTCCTCAACCGATACTTCACCGAGGGGAAATTTAAGAGTTGCTCTAGGCTGTAGAATTACGAAGGTAATCAACGCCCCCACAGCACCAACACTTCAAAACATGGCTAAAAATTAAAATGAGAAGAGACCGCAAGTTTTGCTAAGGATCATACTCACCATAGCAACAACTGGAACTAGAGAAGACAATTCCAATGCATAGCCGGGATCGGCAAGGTTTGCAACCATCGAAAGCTCTCCTTGTTGTGCCTGGAAGTGTACGACATGTTTAAAAAATATCACAAAACTCAGAAATGGTTTACATAAATTACAGCATCCTAGAAAAACGAACCAAATTCAACCGAAGAAGCATTACATGGAACAACAGTAATAAATTTCACGCATATGTTTCTCTCATATAAAATATGAAAAATCCTCACAAAAAAGGGAAAAACCAAGGTCTAAACTTGAAAGCCCGAGGACATGACATTCGCGTTACATATGAAGAAGCTCTTAAAACTGAACAATAATTTTCAATTAAATCATAACCAGATCCCTAGCACGTAGAACAGTAGGAAAGAAATAGATATCTCCACATTTTCAATAAATATGAATAGTCAGCGTCTAAAACAAACCTTAGTCACACCAAATTCAATTGCGAGAAGAATTGAATCTTAAAACTAAACAAATACACATCTCAAAACCACACAATAAAGACTTTACCATCTCGGGTAAGATAGTAGAGTCAAGTAAAACCCAACCAAGCATCAAACTTTTTAAGAGTTTCATCTCAATGACTTAAAAAGAAACAAAACCCATCTTCCAAAACCACCCAACATTCCAGAAAACCAAAGTCCATTTTGGGAGGAGGGAGTGTTTAGGGACCTTGACATCATGGGCAGCTCTGAGCTGCAACCTGGGGCCAACCTCGAGGGAGGCCTTGAGAAGGGCATTCTGGTCCTCGACATCATAGTGGATGGAGAGGTGCTTGGAGATGAAGCTAACTTGAGGTTCGATTATATCACCATTAGTGTCGTTTTGGAAGGAGAACTTGAGCTTGGCGAGGGTGTTGAGGAACTTGCAAGAGATCTTGTGGAAGAAAATGGAACTGTCGCTATCAAACTCGGAGGTTACTCTTATGGGCGGCCTCTCAGGGAAGGAGAACGTGGGTTTGGTCGGCGGCGGTGGTGGAGGTGGTAGTGGTATTGGTATTGGTGGAGCTTGTTGTGCCATGTGGTTGGGGCTCGGCACAGTTGCTCTACTTCTTTGTTTGCTTTGTATCTGAAAATAAGGCACCTGTGAATCGGTGGGGAAGAGATAGAAAGAGAAAGTGGGTGAGTTTGGAATACATTACATTTTTTTTTTATTATTAATTTAGATGTTTTGTATGCTTTGCATGATTTTTTGTGGCGGAAATGTAGATAGAGAATGTATGACTCGTTTGCTTTGCTTCGATAATTCAGATTTCATTTCCCTTTCCAAATCAGATGCATATTTTCCAATCAAGGATACAGAGAAGAAGAAAATTTTCATCCAACATACTTAATATGGTTGACTATTGAACTATTCTGCTTACTTACCACTTACCAATTTATTTTGTATTTTTGGCAACAACTTAGTCAAAAAATATGAACCCAAAATAATTTACTTGATTTGTTGTTTTATTCCGTCAGACTATAATAAAATTTTTGTTGTGGTTTTCATCTCCTATTGTATATTCTTAATTTATTTTAGTACATCCATAATGATAAGAAAAATCAAATTTTAAAATTTGAATTTATACAAGTCACATTTTAAATTGGAAAATTTATAACTTAGCTTTATTAGCACAACCAACTGCATTAATAGACGGAGGGCTCCCATGTCACGTCTAGGGAGGTGATCCCACTCTCCTTCCACTCTAGGACAGAAAACAAAAAACAAAACAAAATTAATAGGCTGATCGTTGTTTGTTGTGTTTTGGGGGGTGGTGTTTGACCCTGAGCTAATAGGCCAGTTGCTGTCTTTAATTGATGAGGCAAGTGGTATTAAATCTTAACAATCCCCACTTGTACTCGTAGACGAATTTGTATTTATTATTTTTTCTTAAATAACTGGACGATGCTTGCATATTCATTAATGAAATTATCATTTCTAGCCCCACTTGATTAACCAAAATAAAAAATCTCATCTCATCCCATTATTACAACTTTTTTAAATTCTCATATAAAATATAATAAACAATTTAACTTTTTCAAATCTTCAATACAAAATTAATATTAAAAAATTATATTATAACAATATTTTATTAATTACTATTCAAAACATCTCACATCATCTCATCTATGTAATCAAACGGGCATAAATACCTTGCAAATTAAATATCTTTTCTAACTCTGTACTAGAATTGGGTGATCCAATTCACTGTGTGACAAGCAATACATAGGCATTATAACATTATCCGAAAAAGCAGATCACATAAATATCCAAACACTTCTTATCTTTCATACATTGTAATAGATCTCTTCAAGCTATTCAAAATACGGTCGCTGAAGTTAGGAAAACTTGAATCCATGTTTTCGGAGCTTTTACAAAATATTGTCCTAACACCAACCAAAACCATACACCAACCAAAACCATATATGTTCCTTTTATAGTGGTGCACTCGAATTTATTTGAGTACCACGATTAGGGACACAGAACTGCTTTTAAAAATCAGAATCCAAGAGGTAAGGCTACAGAGAGACGTACAAAGAGAGGTACATAATGAACAGTCAGTTCTATATTGCAATGTCATTTCTTCACTCACACTTACCTATACGGTATTGGTGACACCACCGCTATTTTCCCCCCCTCTATACATTTAAAAAAAAAACAAAAGGAAAGGAAAAATGAAGACTATTTCGTATAATATCATCACCATCATCATCCGTGCTGGATTACATAAACAGACGGAAGCATTATACTTATACTGCTCACTTGACCACCCACTTTCAGAGTACAAACGATAGAAAGCCCTTGTAAAACCCTGCCATCAATGCATCAACGCCACCGGAGAAGACAGACAGTTCTCCTCCCAAGCATACACTTGCAGGCACAGATACTACCAAACCTGGTTTAAAAAAATATGTAGAATGCCAAGTAATCAAGCATTATTCACAGCAACTGGCTTTCCACGTCCCATTGCAAATCCTTTTGTGCCATCTGGCATTCGAGGCCCAGGAGGTTGCTTGGCTACAGTTGGTGGCTCAATATTGATTGTACTATTTGAAGGCGTTGTTCCCACATGATTTACACGATTGTTAACAGTATGGTGGTGGTATTGACCCCGCCCGCGTCCCTTGCCTCGGCCACGGCTACGACTTCTCTTCTGCCCTCCGTCCTTCTCATTAGTGTGCTCCTCTCCCTAAACCGAATAATTGAGAAGAACAAAAAAATACTGTAATAACTAAAACTGTTTTTGGCTAATTCATTGGCACTTACTGTATGTTCATGCAAATGGACATCAGACTGTTGGTCATTAAACTCCAATTTTATCTCGTTTTGCTGCTGATCATCTATAGAAGTATCATCTCCCTCAAAGTTCACTTCCCCATCATGCCCCTTCTTCCCTCGCGCTGAAGAAGGTTTTGACTGGGAATGGAAAATTTTTTAAAAGAAGCATCAATGGACTATTTCAGGAGTTGGATAAATTGAAATTATCATAGACATCAAACAGGCTCTATCAAACTTGACCTAGAATTGTTTCCAACTAAAACAACTGCATCAGAAACTACAGGAACATACTCTAGATTTTGGGACCAACCAAGATTGCATATACAGTGTCCGATTTTCATGTATTCATTCATACACATGCCCACACTCGGTCACTCCTCTTGTTCAATTCCTGGATCTTAATGTTTGAATTAAATCATACATTTATTCCAGAAGGTATTCAGGTTGAGAAGGAAATTCTTTTTGCCAATAAACTGGCCGGCTATTTTTTATTTGTTAACAGTTACTTTTGTTTTAGTGTTACATCGTAATATTTATTTACTTATTTTCTACCTTTTGGAGTGTATTAGTGAATACACCATCACTGACTCACAAACAAAGAACAGAGAAGAAAAATAATTCAATATTGACACATACAGTGCATCTATGCATTAAGCGGACCCTTAGGCCACTCCTCCAGTTCCCCTCATCATTTAGCTCTGCAACCTGCAAAAATAGGATTTAGACACGTGTATAACAAGCAAAGAGGAGATATTACTTTCATATATCAGAAAACAAGAATACTCACTGCTTTCTCAGCCAGCTCAACAGATTCATATTCCACAAAAGCATGCCACTACATATGAAACAAAGGGTCACGTATTTATTAGACTTTCACATTCAATTGGTTATTGATTTAATAAAATTAAAATTGGAACTGCACTAACGCCAAATTACTTCATCGAGTGTGCTATCTTAAAATCTTAACTTTAGATGATAGTCTATAGTAAATTATCATAGGTTCCTCCAATGACTTTGATTCATTCAACACTAGTGATTGTGTATGCCAATTGGCAAGAGAAGACATTTCTACAATGACCCGCTTGGATACTTAGAATATCTCAGTATAGCTGTGAATAGTAGTAAAATGATTTTGAGTTAAGATGTTTTATTGGATTTTGGGAATGAGAAAAAAAATTGAATAAAATAATTATAAAGTTAAAAAATTGTTCGAATATAATTTTTTAATTTTACTTTTGTTTTGAAATTTGAAAAGTAGTTTTTTTTTTTTAAGTTTGGAAAACTTGTAATGATTAGGTAGTAATTATATGAAAAATTTGAAGATTTGGAATTGAAAAATGTTTGTGTTTGAGTGATTTTTGGGAATGAAATATCTAAGAATACTTAAAAACAATTGTGTTGCCAAAAAGACCCTAATAATTACATTAGCATAACCAATGTACAATAACATTGGGATTTTCTATTTTTCTTACCTTTCTTTTTAAGGAACTTATAGAGACATGCATAATCGTAGCTCCATCTTTCAAAGTCCACCATGTCGCGTGATAGTAGCAATTACTAAGGCTATGATAGTGCCTCCATAATATTTATATTTGTTAGGAAATGGCATCAATGTAGTCAAAGCCAAAAACAAATACAATTTCTGACTAACCCACTAAAAGTTAATGAAGGAAATACTACAAACTTTTTTTTTATTAGCACCGGGCGTCTAGAAACAGCATCCCGACTAATCTCAGGGGTGCACTAGCCCACAATAAGGAGTTTTCCACAAGTGCACCTTAGGTAATTCAATGAAAAAATTCCCTAATTCGATAGCCCTTAGAGATTATTTGCACCCAAGGGGATTTGAGCCTTAGACCTGGAGGGAGCATACCCCCAAGCCCAAGGCCTTTACCACTTGAGCCAACCCCTAAAGGTTAGGAAATATTACAAACTTAACAAAAGAACCATCAAAAATAACTTTCTCAAAGGCAGTGTGTCTGCTTGCATGCTTACCTTGTTAGTGAAATGCATACTATCAGATTTTCCTGATCTGGGTGCAGAAGAAGCTCCGCCATTGGAGGTTTGAGGCTGACAGGTACGAATTGTCTTCACACTACCAAAGGAAAAGTCAATAGATTCTAATTTTACTACTGAAGAAGATTTTCCACAAGCAAGGGATTGGATTTAACATTTTTCTAGTAGAAGTGTTCTTGGTACCTTCCCACAGCTGAAAAAACCTTCATTAGGTTTTGGTGGCAATGATCTTCGGGCAAGTTTTCAGCAACAACTATGCGAGACTGACAATGAAAATGAGTATTAGATAATGATAATAATAATAATAATAATAATAGTAAATCACAACAAAGCTCAGTTCTTGGGAACTTTAAGATCTAGCATCAAATTATACATTTAATGAATTATATGCAAGTTTTAGAAAACAATCATTCAGAAAATGCTTGCCTTAAAGGGAATAGAAGAATATCATGAACAAAGAAGTCAGCCATCTTTAATGACAAAAAGTAAGTTCATTTTTTTATGACAGGGAACTCCGGAGACCGTGCAAACACAACATATCTTTGCCCAGTTAAACCCCAACAATAAGGTAAAATCATATGAAACAACATAAAAAAGATAACCAACTTGCAACTCCTCCATATCCAATTCAGTCAAGGAATGCTGGCGTTTAACTTTCTTTCCATCATCACTAACTACCTGTAGAGCATGAGGAAAATATTAGAAAAAGAGTGTGATATGCAGCATAAATAAAAGTGACGTATGTGCAGCAAGAGTGTACGGATAAAAGTGAAGTATATGAAGCAAGAGTGTGCGGAGAAACTCACAAGCTTCGACGAGTTCCTCAAAACAATCGCCAGCTGGGAATGACTACTGATGAGAGCCTTGATCTTCTTGAAAGATGCAACAACAGATATAGGCACTGTATATAGAGAGAGATTACTAGAAGGAACTTAAAATGGTTGGTTGACTTCCAAAACAACAAGAGTTAAGCAAACTTCACATAGATTAATACCCAGTTACAGTAACTTCACCAGAAACAGGAGAATTAAAAATGTGAACATGATTTTGAGGGTATTGGCGTTTGCAACTTGCAAGACTATTAAGACGCAGCAGTTGCTATTGAGCAGGTATTATGGAAGAAATCATTTGTGCCGTAGAAAGCGGAGCAAGTGTACAAGGGGGTTTCAAACAAACGATTCCAACTGTATGATAGACGACTACAACTAGAATAAAGTAACAAGGATATTACCAAATCCTTCCGGATCTTTGTTAATGAACCTCATCAAATGGTCAGTTGTAGCCAAGTTTAGATCACTGAAATAATACTCCACCTACAGATTGATATGTCATACAGAACGGTCAAAAGGCAAGATCCGAACCAAGGTGATAGAAAATATATGTAGCATTTCAACTATATAAATTATATACCAGAGTGTCACCAAAAACTGAGATAGAAATTGCACTTTCAAGGAAGTTTTAAGCAATTTCATTCAAATATACCACCCACGCAGTATTACTTTTTCTCCTCTCCATAAAAAAACGAGTAGAATGAAAACAAGATAATGTACCGAAAGACGAATCGAAAATAATAAATAGCAAAAGAACTAAAAATAGAATTAAAAAGCAGTTCGAAGTTGGTTCTGAATCCTCAGAGCACTGAAATTTCACGTCACCTGATTCAAGATCTTCTGAGTAGAGTCCTCAGAGAGCTTACTTTTCGAGGACGAAGTGGGACCGTGATCCGACACGATCTGAGCTTGGTGGTGATGGACTGCCACTTCTTGCTCTCCGCCAAAGACACAGCCACCGGCATAGTACTGATGATGAGGATGAGGATGGTACTGAACCGGAACGTGGTGAGGAGAATGGTGGTGATGAACGGGGATCACGTGGCCGTGAATCGGTACATGAAACGACGGCGGGGTAGGAGGAGGAGGAGGAGGAGGAGGAGGGACAAGGATACGGGGGGGTTGAGTGGAAGGCAGAGTGATGGGGACGAACTCGGGGGCCTGGGCGTTGAGTCGGCTGAACGAAACGTTACGGGACAGAGATGGATCGGAGGGAGACAAAGACGATAGGGAAGAATCAGGGACTGCAGGTTCCATGTTGATAGAATCCGGTTTCAGAAGTAGTTGAGCCATCTAATCAATTTTCATTCTTTTACTGCTCGCTAGGGTTTGCGCTGCGGGGAAAAAGAAGTCTCGACCGTGGAGAGAACCCGAGCATGTACGTAGTAGAGCCTGGGTTTCTTCTCTCTACAGCAGACGTCTAACGTGCGGGGAAGTGGGGGGTGGACTATATATAGACAGTAGAAATGAGCGCCACTGATTCGACGGAAAGCTGAGGTGGGGCATACCTAGTCCGACTGGACAGCGGACAGTCGAGACCCGACGCCTGAGAGGGAGGAAGGGATAAGGAGGGATTACTGTCAAATAATCCTATTGACAATGACTGCTGGACTTGTTAATGGATCTTATACTATAATTGTGTGTGTATATATATTCAGAAATGGCTCCCGAATTCGGTAGCAAAAAAATTATTGAATAATTTGTATTTTATAATTTTTTACTTGATGATTAAGTAAATTTATTTTAATGATGTTTTGAATTTTTTTATTTTTTAAAAAAAATTTAAGAATATGAAAAAAATGAATGAAAAAATATCAAAAATCAAAAAATAAATAACTTGATTTGGTGAGAATTCGGATTACATCTTTCAGTAGATGTAGTATCGCTTGTATATATTTTGAGAAAAGCTACTTTGCCACCTGGAGGTGACCGCCCGGTTTGATCATTGGGTTTTTTATTTTTACTTAGTGATTAAGAAAGTGATTTTAAGCATATTGATATTTTTTTTTTACTTAATGATTAAGAAAATGATAAAAAAATTATGAAAAAAAAATTGAAAAAAAAAAAATACACTGAGCGGTAAGTTTAGCGGTATGGGTGAGGCGGCTGAGTAGCCTCACCCATATATTTTTATTTTATGCGATAAATATATGATATTTCAATAACATATTCTTTAAAAAAAATTTAAAAAATAATTGTCAGAAAAAAAAAAAAAGTAACATATGATAATTTACTTTATTATTAATGTTGTGATATGTGCCCTAAGCGCTCGCCAAGAAAGGATACAATTACCTGACCACACTTCTGAAAGTGAAAGTTTCTTTACTTTAGCTTTGGATTTAAGCGTTTAAGGTTGATGGGCCTACCTAAGGGACAATAATAGATAAAATCCAACCAAATAAACAAATAAAGAAAAAATATTTATTTTTTTTATACATCTAACACTCTCTGTTAATGTGCAAATTTTCAATATCAACTATGCTAAAAAATTATTGGGTGATATGTGGAAATAGTTTTGATCTCATCCCATCTATTTTCCTTTCTAAATATCACTCAAATATAAATATCTTCAAATTAATCATTACAACTTTTCTAAATTTTTAAATAACAAATAATTCAATTTTTTCAAATTATAAAATAAAAATAATATTCAAAATTATATTCAAACAATATTTTGAATTTATAATATTTTGTATTCAACTTTTTTTTTCTTTCATTTCTCAAAACTTCATAAAACATTAATTCAAACGATCTCATTACTATTCACTAGCAATCTTATTATTATTCATAAAATTATAATTTCATCTCATTCCCCAAACATTAGTATTTTGTTTTTTAAAATTATAATGAAGCAAACTATAACCTGGTTTGGATGCCCATATGAGATATAAATTATCTCATCTGAGCTGTACTTCATCTTTCATCTGCCTATCCAAATTGTTAGAAACAAAATCTTATCTCATCTCTGATATTTTAACTCACACTAAAGTAATGCTAACTACCACATTTTTAATATATATAATTATCTATTAGAATTTTTTATTTTCTTGTAATATATAATAAGAAAAATATATTTCGAATTTTATAAAATATAGTATAATAAATAGGTCATAATATAATAATATAAAAATATATTTTAGAAAAGTCAAAATATTTATGATTTTTAAAATTAATAATAGATATTACTTATTTTTAATATATTCATAATATTTCCACTCAACAATTAAAAATATTTTTCAATAATTGGTAGGACCTATCGCTTTATCAAATCCCCAAAAAGTTAAAATCATATAATCTCATCTCACTATCCAAACACATTTTTTTACAAACTATCTCATCTCATCTTATCTAAAAAATCTCACTACTATTCAAAATGTATCGTCTCATCTCATTTGAACTGCTTAATCAAACGAGAGGCGTCAACACTGATTTCACATTATTATTATTATTATGAGAGATTTTATGCATTATATATACATATCGTATTATATTTCACATGTATCGCGTCCCATTATGTTCACGTAGCATTATCCATCATAAGCTCTTATTTTATGTCATTAGTTGTAATCTGTATATATCTCACGGACAATGTTAAATGCTCAAGTAGTGTATATCTTCGTATCCTATAGTTTAGACAATTCCTCTGTAACATTTCATTATCATCATTCATCACTAAGATGCATTTGTTATTTTCGCAGCATAAAATTCTTCATTGCAGATAGAATTTCAATTGTTACACCAACACCAGATCCTTTATTTTAAACTTAGTCATCACTTAAGATGCATGACGACAGACAGTGACGAAATTAGAGACACCAACATGAAGCATATCAGAAAACCATCAAGAACTCTAACCAATTACCAATGTGATGAGGGAAAAGTTCAAACTGAAATAAAAAACAAGTAGTTGCACCCTGCCACCCACGGCAACGATGATCATCACAAGGACGATTAACTACGACCTATGTCCCCTGAATTATATATCAATCAGTTGTTTGAATGATTCAAGAGTCAATGAGCCGCTCCATTAACAATTTGACAACAGCAGGAGCATCAACTGTGACCGCAACCTTCACTGTGGGTTTATCGGTCCATTCGGTGACTTCGCCAAACCTGGTTCATTGCAATGAAAGTAGAAACGAATTAGCATGTAGGGTAATTAGTTTGATTAAAATGGCTCTTGCCTTTTTTCCTTAAAATTTGTGAATTAGAATTTCAATTACAATCTTAATACTATGCTGGACGAAACAACTTAACCAAGCTATAACTTGGGCGCCTTTAACCATTCATGTCATGATTATGATTAGAACCCCATCCTCTGATTCAAGAATATGGCATTTAAATGGAAAAGACACCAACCATCAAGCTGCTGATTTTAACTGGACAGAGTCGTACCTTTTCTGTTTGTTGTATAATATTGTTAGTCCCCTTGTGATGCCACAGGTCTGGACTCTAACAACACCTTCTATGTATGTGATGAGTGAAGGGTCAACAGCTGCAAGAAGGGCAGTTGGATCATGAAGGTAAACTCCTGCATAAAGATGAAAACCAGCTTCAGGAAATCGAATAATTAGTTACCAACTCTTCACAATTCATCTGCTCATAAAAATAAATAAATAAATAAAAGCAAACAAACCATTTGTGCTGTATGCATCGTAATGATAAGAGAAGTACACGTCTAAGATTTTGCACAAGTACTGAGCAAATTTTCCCTCCGACTTTGCCAACTTCTCTCTATCAGCATCTATAATATGTCAAAATTATGAAAGTAAGATCAAAGTGAAAGAAGAAACTGAATAGAATCATGCAAGATTTACAATGTTTAGTTTTAATTTCATAATTTTGATTGGCTTTTCTATTTCTAATTGGGTGCATCTCTTGTAAACGTCTTGTGTAGTTGGACTACGCCCTTTGCCTTTTCTTTTCTTTTTTTTTCCAAATAAAATCTTTGAATTTTTTTTTTCATATTTCTTAATCTTTGTATACAATCTAAAGCAGCACCATGTTGTGGGAATTAGGTTTCTGAAAGTTCAATGATTTGAGATAATTTACTTGATAGGGGTATTGAAAAATTCTCTACCTTCAAGAATATTAACCATCTTACAATAAACAAGAAATTGTGGTGTTTTGACAAAAGAAATCCTGAATGATAATTTTGAAAATCACAGAAGTAGGTTTCAAAAATATAATGGAACCTGACTTGATGGAATAAAATTTATCTTAACAATAAAAGACCATTTTTTTTCTAATGAGTAATACTGTCACGATTGGTGGATCCAGTCTCATTGAAGACACGGATCTAAATTTACTAATAGCATAACAGAATCCATATCATTGGCCAGAACTATTGGGACATGTCTTAGAAGGTACTGACATGATGCTATTAAACAAAATGGTTAATAAAGTTTAATTCATAAAAAAAATATTAAGAATGAGTACCACAAATTTGCCTAGGAGTACCTGTCAGTACAACTTGATGGGTAACATTTATACCCACGGCCAAAACATCTGCTCCACTTGTGAATACAATATCTGCAGCATCGGGATCACCATAAATCTGGTCATCCAATCCAAGTTGGGAGGCAGGAGGGTGTAGGAAGGAAATGAGCAGTCAAGGAGATCAGTAAAAGATCTGTTCTAGAAAAAAGTATACAGATTGCTCCATAAACTTTACCACCAAAGCTTCTTCTGAGATTAGAAGTTCGAGAAGAGAGTACTTCGCAGAACAATATTTCTAAACTTTTGACAAGGATTTACACTCTCCTCCCATCCCTCCATTTCTCCGTGCTTGCAAGTTGGATAAATCACTGAGCTACGTATATTAAAAGTTTATGTTGGAAATGGAGTCAGAAAATGTGTAACTTACATTGGCCTCTGCTGCTGGATTCACATTCCCATTGACTGCAAAAGCACCACCAAGAATAACAATCTGTCCAATGTTCTTAGAAAATGCAGGATCTTGTTGGATAGCCTATACCAATGCATAACATAATTTAAAATGTAATGGATAATATTCAACATTAAACACCACACTGCTGATCAGGATACTTCACCAGTGCAACATTTGTAAGAGGGCCCAGTGCCACCACTGTGACCTTTCCAGGATAAAGATTTGCTTGATCAATGAGAAAAGAAGCTGCTGACTGGTCAGTTGGCTTTCCTTTTGGTGGAGGGAAATTTTGGTTCCCAAGTCCATCAGTACCATGAACAAAATCAGCAATACGCAGTTTCGTTCCGTTCTGTAATAAAATGAACAGAGATGCCATGGATTGGTGAACCACAAGCTTCCAATCATACAGCACTGCCTACTTGTATGAGTGGTTCGTGAATAAAAATTGTGGCAGCATGCATGAGATTAAGTTGAGATTATGTGAGAGAAGATACATAAGCTACAATAGAAGTTCTGCTGGAACAAGTTTAGATGGTATCATGTAAACTTAAGTTCGTTTCTTCAGTGAGTTAAGTAGCTCAAAATGATCTTTATTGCAACAAGTGAAGCTGAAACAAATCCTTCAAAAAAAAAAGACAAAAAGAACAGAAGTTTCCTTTTAGTTTTCTTTTATTTTTTCCTCTGTAAAGTTGACAAAGGGGAATCTCAGGTTATCCTTCCATTCTTAGTTTAGTCGTCTAGAATGCTATCTCAACACTAACTATAATTCAGAAAGCATTATGAGCAAGACGAATAGATGCTTTCATTCATTATGAGGCCAATAAGTGATTTTTTTTATTGAATACACAATCCCAAAAGAATACCCTGTTTATTTTTCTCACGCAAGAACAAAATTGCAGGTCTTCCATAGGATCGTGTCTCTGTCTGTACTTACAGTAATTGTGACGTGAGATCCCTCAGCAACAGGGATATCAGTTCTTCCGGCAACTTCAAGCTGCATCATAAACATAAGGGAAGAGCTAACACAGCTAACCTCAAGCTAAGGGAAAAAAGGCTAATGCTAATAGTATTATAAAATAAATTCAATTCAGTGGATGAAATGGTACCGAGAATAACAGATACAGATTCAAAATGCCATAAATGAAATGAACGTCATCAACTATACCAAATGCAAAGCATTTCTCGTGGCCAGGGTTGTATAAACATTCCCATATATAGTTGTAAGTCCAATCACCTCCACCTCGGGTGACTGTAATGCCAGGAAAATGGCCATGGCATCATCTGCATGCATCACCAACTCAAATGATGACAGAAATCAGAAGAGAGAAAAAAAAAAAAGGAACATAAACATACATTTTGAAACAAATCCATAGAAGCAATTGCAAATATAGGTTTAGTTATTTTGTTTCCTAAGGTGCCATATCCTTTGAACTCCAATCTTTATTGGAATACTATATAATTTTGCCCTGTTACGATTACAATAAATCAGAACCCTCTAGTGGATAACCAAAAAGGCAAAGCTAGTGCGAAAATAATAATAATAAATTTAAATGGAATCCACTAAGCCAAGTGCAGAAATGATTGAAGCTATTCGGTTCAATGGGGTCCGATACGACGAGAATTCCGATATTTAATAAGAATTCTAATTTATTTTCCAGTTGCCGGGTTTTATCAGCAACCAAACAGGGCATGCACGGCGTCTTCGATATTAACTCGTCAAATTACATGGGATGATTGGTGACCTACGGTCATGAAGTGTAGAAATCCTGGACACCCAGATGATCTTTCAACTGTCCAGAACCTGTTCGTAGAAAACGGGATTCGTTAGGAAAAGAAAAGGCGACTTACCAATGCCAGGGTCGGTGTCGATTATGATCTTCTTTGGTTGCACTGCCATGGCGACTGATATGAAACAGGTTATCCTAGAGCGGATTGAATGATTGATTATTCGCGGTAACGATGATTGTCTGTTATAGATTGATTGATATGAGGCTGGTGGAGGGACCGTGGGAGTGACCGACGGTTTCAGAAACTGGATTAAAAGAGTTAACAAGTTAACAACTATGGAGAAGAAGGGGGGCGGGGGGGTAGGAAGCTACTGAGCCGAGCCACACTTCAGACTGGGGGTTTCATTGATGAGTGTTGACGAATTTTGAGGGTGCTTCGGGACCTCTGGTTCATCGCTCGCAGCTCTGCCTGCTAGATGTACATAGACCAGGTTTATTCGGGGGATGACAAGATGAGCGGTTTCACGACGTGGTATGAGCATCAAGGATATTCGGGATCGAGGACAATTTCGTCCATCCAGAGGATATTAATAGATGATAATTTTATAAATTGATAAAAGTATATATATCTTTGGAATTATTCGATTAATTTGCAACATTAAACTTTTCAAACCTTCCCCAATTAGCTTAATGAGGATCAAAGGTTACGTTTGTAACTTGAACTATTTAATTTAAATTTAAATTTAACATTCAAAAATTTAATTCTTAAATCATTAAACTCAATTCAATTCAAAACTTATTTATAAACTTTTTTTAATTTAATACATCTTTAAACGTGGGATCCATCAATTTTTTATAAATATATCTAAATTCATCTTAATATGTAAATGCATCTAAACTCATCTTAAATGAGTCCCATAAAACTCATTCGGCCATTTCAACTCACTGTTATTCATAAAAAATTTAACTCAACTCAAACATCCAAACGAGCTTAAATAATTTTTTTATGATTAATCCAATGTCGTGTTGCTCTGTTTGAGATTGACTTTGAACGCAAATAGTAATTTCATCAGACCATTCAAATTTCAACAGATGGAATGTGTGAAGTGTCTATTGCTAACCAATTTTATTCTCATAATGTCTACACTGAAGATGGCTACAATTATGAAGCGATCCGTAACTGTTTCTGACATTGCATCTTTAGATAAAAGGAAGAGCGATTCTAAGAACTCAAATGTTTCTACTAAAATGGTGGTTTCGAGGACAAAAAAAGGCAATGGTGGGATGCATGTGTGACAATTTTGGACAAAATGTGACAAATTTCACTTGTGACTCTCCTGACTTTTCAGTTTTCGTATTTTTTCAAGACTCAACCTAAAAAAAAAGAAAGAAGGAATATAAATACACAAATTTTGTTCAAAATTACTATCCAATTTTATAATCACCATCTTTAACTACTAAACGGTTGTTATCTACCCTTTTTGTCACAATTTTGATATAAGAAAATAATATTTACAGTTGTAGAATACATAAATACCACGTAATTTTTTTTAAAAAAGTGAATAAGCACGAAACTCACATGAAAAAAAAAATTAATTTTTAATAATAGATTCTACTTTTTTTCAAAATGATTATATAATACTTACGCATTCTACGATTATACGTAACATTACTCTTCTAACATGATATCCATTTAGAAAGAAAAAATCTAATTTGTTGCCCAAGACTTATCACTCTAATTGACCGCTCAGCAATTTTTTCTTTATTAATGATTAAGAAAGTGGTTTTAAATGTATTGATATATATTTTTTATTTTTAAAAAATATTTAAATATATTAAAATATTAAAATATAAAAATAATTAAAAATAAATTTTCAAAATGCCTAACGGTAACAATAAACGGGGTTACTTTTAGAAATATATAAAAACTTAAAAATGAAATATTAGAAAGACCAGAAGCATTAGCATGACCAAGGGAGCAAAGTCCATATTGGGCTGAGCGTGGGCCGAGAGCTCGTGCTAAATGTGGTACAGTAGAATAATAGCCTATCATTATTCTTTCTCTGAGCATTCTGAATAGATTAGTTAAATTAAAGGATAATTTTGATAAATACGAGATAAATTTTATCTTTTAACTATTTTATTTATATAAATTTTATATTAAGATAGTTATTTTTTTATTATATAATAATAAAATAATATAATATAAATTTTATTTTAATTATTCATATTAAATCTCTATATTGAATTATTTATTTATTCATTATATAGTAATATAATAATTAATAATTAAAAAATATTTAATATTTTTAACTATATATTATTTGATTGTATTTTATCACTGTTTCACATTTTATTATTCATTTTATAATTTATTTAAATTGTATGTTGTGAATTTTTTATAAAAATAGTGGTCGGAATTGAATGGAATGATAAAAAGAATGATGAAAATAAAGAAATAATAGATAAAATAAACATTTGATGAAACTACAGGGCAAATTTAGAAGTAGTTTTGATGTTTATTGTAACTAAAATCTAAATATTTAGATTTTGAGTAATTCATTGTGATGATATTTTAGGGTCTAATAGTTAAATAGAAAATGGATTCAACAGTTTGCTAATTCATTAGAGCATTCGCATTCGGTACCGCATCTCTTCCTCGTCCTTATATTTTGAGTACATTTTTAGGGTTTGATGTCAAAACCTTACTCCATTCAGATCCCTAAAATAGGGATGAAGTTTACAGTTGCTACAGTAGGTCCCCATATATGGGGAATCACTGTACATCTCCAAATGTGATTTCAATTCCATCTATCCCTTCGACATCCCGCGTCTTCTTCCTCGTGACGGTTGATTACCCTTCATTTTTTTTTCGACTTCCTTGAATCTCACATTCATCAATATGCCCATTCCAGAGTATTGTAATTTAGATTGTACTTTCTACAATCATAAACGTGATTGAAATTTTGGTTTTAGAAATTTACTGTCTTCTTCTTTCATCTTATATCAAATTTCCGATAATGAAAGGTTGTTCTTTTCCTTGTTTTTGGATAAATTAGGGATATTTCAAAGGGTTTTGGGTTGGAAAAAAAACCTACGCATGAAGGTATCGTTTGGTTTCAAATTTGGGGATTTTCTGGAAAATTATTTTTTTCGTTTATTTGGGGCATTTCGAGATCTTTAACTGTGAATTGATCTATTACATGGGAACATAATTGGTTATTCAGTTCAGGTGGGGTTGTGATTATGCTTGGCTATCTTATTTTTTCCCGCTGATTTTGTTTATATTTTTTATCTCATTTTATATCTTGAGCTGTATATATATTTTTATCGTTGTTGAAGATGTTAACAATTTATAGATCTTGTAATGATCTGTTAGTTTATGAAATTTAACCATCATAATTTTTCAACCGAAAATTACCAGATTTTGTAGTTGGAATCAGTGTTTGTGCTTCGGTATTGGAGTAAGTTTAGTGAAAAGTTGAACAAAAAAGTGTAGTATGCTGGTACGTGAAATGTTTTTGGTGATGAGAAGCTACTGTAATCATGTTGTTCTAATTATTTTTGTTGTTCTAAATATTTGTTGTTTTAATGACTTGTGTTGACAGTTTTGTGACATCCTATTTTGTCATTTATGTGCATTATATTTTGACAGTATTATGGTATGTATTGTTTTGAATAGATTTGTGGATTATGTTAGCCATTTTGCTTTGACATTTTTGTGAATTATATATTGACAGTTTAGTTGTATGTATTGTTTTGATTTGTGTTGTGGATTATGGGATTGAAAGTTGGGGTGCCATGTATGGAAAAACTGAGTTGTAATGCTTTTTGTATGCTGCTACTCGAGATTTATTTTTGGTGATGAGAAACTACGTGTAATCATGTTGTTCTAATTATTTGAATTGTTCAAACTGATTGTTGTTCTAAATATACATATATATTCATCCATAAAATCTCCAGTAACCTTGTACGCCAGCATTCTAAGTGTTGCGGTTATTTTTTGTATAGAAGATAAACCGAATTTTTCGGCATTATCTCTTCTCTAGATGAAGTATAGCTCGTAAAACTCCACCTCATTTAGAATACGAAGAAATATGGGACAGTTCATCCGAAATCTCATTCGAAATAGATTCGAAGGATATACTGAATTTTCAACGAAATAGGCGCTCGTGCCCCTAAATATGATCACGCCGAATAAACTTACAATGTTGGCTATTGCCTCGATGACTGTCAATCGGCCTACTCACTATGAACATCGTTATCATCTTCAAAGGATACGTATGTTAACAATTTGCGAAAGAAAGTATGAGCCATTTTGATGAAAGGAGTGAGAGATCAAATGATACAATAAAATTTCGGTTCTATAGATGAAATGAGACTTGAGTTTGTGGGAATGCGAATACTAGCAATATGCGTATATATAGAGGAAAAAGTTATCGTTACATATAGGATAAAGAATGTTACCGTTTGAGAGAAGACAACAAAAGTTACCGTTGGAGAAAAGATAAAAAATATTACAGTTGAAAAATGACAAAAAATATTACTGTTAAGGGAAAAATAAGTGGATTGACATATTCTTGTGAAAATCTATGTAAAATAGTGTTGAAGCTAAAAGGCTTGAAGTGTGCTCATTATTGGTCAAAACAGATGGCTTCGCTTGACCCTCGCTCAACATGGCGCTTGAGTGAATTCAGGCAGAGTTGAACGCTCGACCCTCGCCCACACTGAGATCAGCGAACTCATGCAGATTATAACACTCGATACTCGCTCGACACTGAGCTCGAGCGAACTCAGTCAGAATGTGTTGCTCAACCTTCGCCGGACACTACATGCGTGTAGAGATCGAGTAGGTCACTCGTGGTGTTACAAACCAAGTTTAGCTACTACAAAGGTTTTGTGAGTGTCTCTAAATTTGTTGTAACGAACTAAAATTTCTATAGTAAATTTGAGGTGGTGTTTTACATTAATTCACATTAAATGAGGTAGATCATAAATATGTGATTATTGAGTGAATGGTTAGCAAAATATATTTATTGAATAATTAGGTTGAAGGAAAAAATAGTTGAAAAATAATAATTTTATTTTTTTAATAAAGTTATTAATTAATTTATGAAGTGTATTTATAAAATATTTTAAAAAATTTATCAAATATTATTAAATATATAATATTATATTATTATTTGAAATTAAAATAACTAGTCTAATGTAAACTAATTTGACTAAGAGGATGCTGCAGCTCAAGACAACTAGGCATTGTAGTAAATGTGGTACAAAAAGGAGGGTAAATTAGGCAAGCCAAAATTTTTGCCTTCCCTTCCCCTCCCTGCCCTTCCCCTCCTCCATTCATTTTCAAATAACTTGGCCATGGCAGTACTGCAGTAGCAGCACACGGTGCAGGACAGTAAAGATCGCGGGTCCCTCTCACCCGCGGTCTCTTTGCACAATGAACCGGACATTCTCGTCGAAGATCCCAAAGAAACCATCCCTATCAGTAGCACTTGCGAAGAACGAAGACAGCAACCAGAGGAAGAAGAAGCAGAGTACTTCTCAAAACCCGTTTCAGGACCTCGATGCCATTTCTAGTTGCAGCCATAGCAATTTCAGTGAGGCTTCTTCTGCGTCTATTGAAGTTCCTAGAGGTTGCCTCAGGTTTTTTCTCTCTCACCACTCTTCCTCTTCTTCTTGTTCTAATTCGAAGTCGAAAATTCCTATTGAAAGACCCAAAACTCTCGCCAAAACCCCCAAATCAGCGCCAAATGGAAGGGTCTCGAAGCTATCCAGATCTAAGACCTCAAAGGAGAACAAACTGTCAAAATCAACTGTTGAAGAAAACCCAGATAGACTCGTATCAAAGAAAGCGCCGAGATTCAAGAAAAACCCACCTTGCCTGTACCAGTGGCAATCTGGGAAAAAAACCCATTCTAGAACTGCGCAAAAGTCGCAAAATTTTTCAGTCTTGAACAACGGTGGCGACTCTGCGAATAACTTGCCGTTTGGATCTGAAGGAGAAGGCCTGGTGAGGATGGCTGATGATGTACGTGAGGCCACCGAGCTCAAACCACGGGATGCTGATGCAACCTGTACTCCTTTAACTAAGACATATGGGTCAGCTTTGGATTGCGAAGTTGGAAAGTTTGTGGAGGAGAGCCCAAACAAGAGTAATAGTAAGACACCTCCTGTTCAGGCCTCTCTGTCGCCTGAGATACAATGTGGGTCAGTTGTCTCGACCGCGATCACACCTGCTTGTTATGGTGCTGGCCACATTATTTCTGGGGTTGCTGACAAGAGGAAGTGTAGGCCTAGAGGGATTCTAACTGTAGGAGAACATGATTTTAGCTTTGGCGGAGTTAAGCCTTTTGATAGTTTTGATGGTGATGAAGAAGAAAATGTTGTAGGGATTGGTGATGATTCAACTGTGATCCATGAACCCACCGAGGCTTCGATGCACTGGCTTCTATCTCCATGTAATGAGGAGGATGAGGGTCAGAAGGAGAATTCAGAAGATGATGGGTCATGTAGACGTCGGAGGTTAGGAGGGCATGATATAATCCAGTCTCCTTCCTCACCGTCAACTGGTCAAGGGTTTTCTTCAGATAAAGGTAATAAGGGTAATACAGAAAGTACTACTAATAATAACAGGAGAAGGGACACCTATTTAATATCGCCAAATGTACTTCCTGAATTTGAAGGGTTATCCACTACGTCTTCTCCCCACGCGACACCTAGTTGGGAAGCTATCACTGCAAAGGAAGGTAAAGAAAACTGTTTCGATCTTGAAGGTAAAAATTCTCCATCCTCCATGGACTCTTTGGGTAGTGGAAATGTTATGCGAACCCCACAATCAGAATCGAGCTCAGATAGACTTGTTGGCCTGTCATGGTTAAATGAAGACAGTTACAAGAAAGATCACTTTGAATCTGAACTCAATTTGGTGGCTGAAGTTCTTCAGATGACAAGCTTGTCTCCCAAGAGCCATATATCAATCGGGGGTCCTTTTGACTCAAGTTTCCAATTTGATTGTCTAACTACTTCTTCCAGGTCCATTGATCTTACCCAATTTCAGAAAATTTTGGATGACCAGGCTTCCTGGCTTTCTAATTCTACTTTGGATAACGTATCACAATCCCAGATGAGAATATCATGGAGGGATGGATTAGTTAGCCGGATATATGAGATGGATGATTTCGATTGTTGCAGATGCTTGTCAGATGAAGAGAGAGATGCCAATGGCTGCAGTGACAACCAGTTAAAATCCTGTCGAAGTCCCGATGCCAATGTTGATGTAGCAAGTGATCAGACATTAACTAACAACTCTAGGTCTACTGAGTTTTTAGATAATGAACCGAGAACTGAGGGGAACAGTAAAGAACAGTTTCCTTCTCAGATATCCTGTCCCTGTGCAGAATCCATAAGCACTGATGGAGGTGGCCTTGTTGCTTCGAGGGATTCAGATTGGACTCTCTGCTACAAGAACCATTTGTTTGAAGTATAATCTACTACCTTCTCTCAAATAGTTCTAATTCTAGTAGAGTACAGCTAACTAACCTGAGTACAAAGATGGATTTTCTTTTATTCTATTATTTCAATGTTTTGAGCGTTGCGTTTACTTCAATTTCTTCACTTATATCTTTGCTTTTCATTGTTAGTGGAATGCATGTGAGTTTTGCCAGATATGTAGTTTATAAAAACCTCATTGGAAGCTTAGGATTTGAGAGAGCTATTTTTCTATTATCTGGAGGAAAATGAGGGGAAAGAAACTTCAACTGTAGGTCTTCTGTTAACTATGTGACCTATTTATCCATATCACCCGGCAGAAAATTAGAGTAGTCATGGGTTCAAGATCCATTGGGAGTGTGGATAGCTTACCAATACAAGAAAAAACAAAATAAGAAGTAAATTACTGAATGGAGAAGAAGTAAAAGCTCACTACTACTATTACTACTATGAAACAAAGGTCCAGGTTTATAAATTGCAATGGCAATTTTATGTAATTCTGCAGTACATTTTTGTTTTAGTAATTGATGCAGCTCCACCATTAAACAATATTAATATCCTTTCAATTTCCCAATTCACTCAGGTAGAAGCAATTTAAACAAAGTGACTCAGTAAAGTGTTTGACTTTCCAATCCTATTAGATGATATATTGTAATTGTGGGATAGAAAGTGAAAATGGAAAAGATTTAACGAATGCTGAGATTTTAGGAAAAATAGATTGAGAAAGGGAATGGGTTTCTTAGTGATTCACAGTAGGAAGGTAGAAAGGATGACAACGATGTGCCATTTATTAATTCTGTATCCGTAGACGATATGAAGGTTGAGTAGAAGTGAGAAGTGAGTTGAAGGATGGGTAATTTTTGTCTTTGCTCATATGAGCTGAATGTATAACCAGATTACTTGGAATCGTTTCAGTCTTTCTGAGCTTATAGGAAATGCTTGAGAAATATGGGAGATAGTATCTTTGAGGCTAGATGGACTTATATCTTTTATGTTGGGTTCTACTCTTCCCAGTTAAGGTAGGTGTGTATGGACCCCTAATGTATGACTTGATATGATTGTAACTGGTTGAAAGAAGGCATGGCAATGCAACATGGGAAAAAATGGAGCCAGAAACATGGACTTTGCTAATAAAGGTTGAAGGAATCCATCTGTTTGTCCTGCTATGATAGACCATTTATTGATTGGAAAGATATCAAAATCCAATCCCACTTGGGGGGCAATTTTTTCTTTTTTACTTTGCAGGTAGTCAAATTAAGACAGGTGGAGAGTCAACTTATATGCATATGTGGAGTGCTGAACATTCCGCTTAAATATCATGTCTCTTGTGGATGGACCTCATTGGCAAAACCTTTTTTTTTGTTTTGTTTTGTTTTGATGGGTAATCAAAGATATTATATTCATAGAAATAGGCAAAGCCCAGTACACAGGGCAAAACGTAGAACCTAGAAGTCCAAGCAAGTATGGCATGCAGATGGGATTGGAGTTTGATAGTCTTATGATGTGTGGTAGAATTAACTCCTAAAACTTGTAAAATAGATCCAGCAAACATAACCTGTATAGAGGAAAAAGGTGAGCCAGAGTATGTCCGATTTCCAGAATTACATATCTGACCAAGTTTAGAACACATAACCTGTATCGGATCTTTAGATCAGTGGTAAACTGGCAATTGCAATAGGACAAAAATGGTAGCTACCAAGGATGACATTACAGAGAAGATCAGTTTGTTGGAGGTCATGGTTGGTTAGAGGTCTGAGAACAGAATCCTCTCCAAAACCTAAACCTAGTTTTTGATGCAATCAAAAGTCAGCCTAGAATCTTTTTTCTTATATAAAAAAAAAAAAAGTCAGCCTCATGTTTACAGACCACCCTTAAGTCTTCAATTACACTTGCTGGGAATCCCGGATTATTTTCTGTTTGTTTTGTTGGAAATCCTATGTTTCTCTTACTAAGTCTCTACATTTGTTAAAGCCAGCATAAAACAAGTACACTGAAACTTTGCTTGTAGTTATCCACTGTTTCTTTGCATTCCTTTCTTTCTGGATGAATCTCTTGTAGGCATTAATTAAATGAAACTCCCATTTTTCCTTGTTATTTATTTTTTCAGCCCACTCGTAGTTAGGTGTTGTGGATCTACTTGTTAATGTAGTGGAAAAGTTGTTTCCTAGGTAGTATTGTTCAATATGTTTACTCTTTATATTTTAGTATCAGTTTTGTGAAAAAAAGAAAAAAACTATAATTTGTTTCTTTCTTTATTGTTAAAATTCATCTAAAGTATATAGTTATTTTCTAGAGAGAAAAAAATGCTGGCACAGATACATGATTTTGCACTCAGGACATTCAAAGGAAATTCCATGCTCCATGTGGAGACATTCTTTTGTGAAATTACCACTTATCTTAAAAGCTTGAGTTGATAGAAAGATGTAGATTTTATCATTTATTTTATATCTTAATACTCTTCCTTATGTGTGGGCCGGACTCCACTTCAATGAGTAGACTAAACATGTGAAATATTTAATTAAATTGGATAAAATGCAAAATCAGGATTCAAACTCAGAACTTTTGCTCTAATATCATGTGAAATTACCACTTATTACAAAAGTTTAAACTAATAGGAAAAATATAGATTTTATTATTTATTTTATATCTTAACACTCTTCCTCACGTATAGGCCAGACTCTCCCTCAACGAGTGGCTCAACACATATAATATTTGATTAAATTGAATAGAGTATAGAGTTAATGTTTAAATTCAGAATTTCTGTGGTGTTGTTATATAATGTAAAATCACCATGCTCTCTATACAGTAGAGAGAACCTTATTATAAGTTAGAGAGAATCTTACTACATTGATTCTCTTAGTTGAAAAGGGCATATAAGTTAGATCCAGTATTATTATATTAATGATAAGGCAAGTTGTTAATGTTTAAATTCAGTATTTCTGTGGTGTTGTTATATAATGTAAAATCACCATGCTCTCTATACAGTAGAGAGAACCTTATTATAAGTTAGAGAGAATCTTACTACATTGATTCTCTTAGTTGAAAAGGGCATATAAGTTAGATCCAGTATTATTATATTAATGATAAGGCAAGTAGAAGCTTTCCAAAAGGATTAGGTAGGCAAGAAAGGATAGCAAGACACGAGTTTTATTGGAATGGAAATTTCGAATTCCACTCAGTCTGACTCAGCTCAGGCCGGCTTTGTTCTTCTTTCTAGACGACCAATTTTGGTGGGGACGATATAAGGAGTATGGGCAATATCAATACGACAAGTACTACATTTACCTCTCCTTCAATACCTTTGAACGTATGCTCTGCCCACACAGTCAACTTCAATACCAACTGCCCCCATTTGGCACGGCCGCCACAAGCCTATTCTTCCTTGACGGTGACATTAAAATAATTATTAACTAGTTTTGTAATTCATTTACGTGATATTTTCTATCTTATTATAAAATTTCATGTTATTGGAAATTAATAATTATATAAATAAATTCAATAACATAAGATTTTATAATATCATGAGTATTATATCATCCATATTTTCGAAATATTTTTATAATTTCGGTGACCCCAAAAAGGAGATAAGAGCATAACCAGTCAAAAATAAAGAAGATAAGCCTAATATTTATACTTTCTTTTGCGTGTCCAACTTCTATATTGCCATCACGAGTTTATGACTTTGTAGTTGGGATGAGGATGAAAACATTGATGATAATATATGATAAAAAGAAATGATATTTGTAGTTTTAAAATATATAAGTTTCCACGTACTCTCTTTAAAATAAAATGATAAATTTAAAATTTATATAAAAAAATAATTTTTTAATGATGAATCTGCTTTTTTAAAAAAAAAAAAATTAAGTTTGTTGGATTTACAAATCTTAAAACTATATATGATTACTCTTATAATAATCTTTACAACAAAGCCTTGTTTTCAATGGTTATTGAATACGGTATATGAAAGAGTTTTTTTATATATAATTATTCTTACGTATTCTTTATGCACTCTATTGATGTAATTGACTAAAGTAATCATTCTATTTTTAAAAAATGATGCAGTCAATCACTTTAACAGAACATATAAAAAATATAAAAAAGTGACTGTACATAAAATTTTTGTATATAAAAATCCAGTATAAAGGCAAGAGATTTTATTAAGTGTCATCCAATTTATGGAAATAGATATTTATTTCTCTACTAAAAATGGAAATATTTGGGTTTAGAGCACTCTTACCAGATTATCTAAATGTAAAAAGAATTTTACTTTTTAGCTATTAGGATAACAAAATTGTCCACATTGGATTAGGCAAAGTGTAGCTACAGTAGCTTTTAGCTACAGTAATTCTAAAACTAAAACCAAATTTAATGTATACTGTAGCACCATCAAATCTTTATTTTATTATTTATTTTATAACTCTCACTCTTCTGGGTACCTCCATTAAACTATGTACCAAATCTTGTGGGTTAATTTGTGCATGCTATCTTGCATCAAGTGCCCATATTTTGATTAACTATGCAGTACATGTCCATTAACCAATTAAATAAATTAAAATATAATGACTAATTAATATATAATAGACAGAATGATAAAATTAAATAAATTAATAATTAAAAATTTTAATTATTTTTTTAGTTATTGATTACTCATTATTATATAATGAATAAATAGATAATCTAATTTGAAAATTTGATGTGAATAACCAAAAATAAATTTATCTTATATTATTTTATTATTATATAAAAAAAAACTATTTCAACATAAAAAATTATATAAAAAAATTTTAAAAAATTAAAATCATCTTATATTCATAAAAAAATATTCTTTTTAACTTTGACTAATTAATAGAAGACGCTCTTAGAAATGATTAATCTCCCATCTCAAAAGTCAGATTCATGACGTGTCAAATACTTACGTGGCCTTTAGAGGAAAACAGTTCGAAGGTACCATATATATTCACGCGCCAACTACCCCAATAATAATTGGCCTCAAAAGTTCTGAATTTCTGATCTCTTTTCACACATTGTCTTCGTTTTTAATTTCCCAAAACATAACAGAAAGAAGAGGTCATAGATGGAGGGTCTGATCCCCATGGTATTCAAGGTAATCAAGAGGAACAGAGTCCGCCGGGAATACCGCAGTCTCTCGTCCGGGTCTGCTCAAGGTTACAACATAGCCGATTTCTACACCAGTGATCAGATCAGTCATGTATATACGATGCCTTCGACCCAGAAGATTGATGGTGGCTTTAATACCGAGAGAAATGGTCACCGGCGGTACAACTCTGTCGGAAACTATGGCGTTGGGTTCACGTTGCCCGAAGATAAGAGAATGGAAGCTGCTGCATCACCTGCCGGGCCTAATCAACTTGTGCGATTTAGGAGCCACAGAATGTTCTCATGTGTAAGTGGTGGTGCCTAGAAATGCATCCACCCTTGTGTCACGGTACTGTCAACCTGTTGAAATCAATCAAAGCCCTTGTCTTTTTACTTTGGTTGGTTACTTTGGTAAGGAAATGTTGGTTTGTTTGGTCAATTACCTGAGGGTAGAGGGAGTATTAACATGCCAATCTTGATGAACGCAATGCTTAATTATATGCAACTTTGCCATTTATAAACTTAGGTTCAACGGCCTGCAAATCTGAGCCAATATCGAGTCGGATCAAGTACTGTTCCAACTTCCGAGGGTAATAAGGATGTCTGAACTTCAATAGGGCTTACTCTTGCCTTCCTTGTCTTAATTTTAAACTGTGTTGCCGGCCTTGATTCTGGCTTCTGGGATTGGCAAGCCATAGACCAATCCCAGATTCCCAAGGCTGGAGGATCTAAGCAGATCTAGATTGGTGGAGACAGGTTAGTAATTTTAATAAAAATATTTCTTTATTGCTGTGAAACTGACAGGTACTTCTCACTCGGCACTAGAGACCGGACTGTGTATATAGAATTTACACCCTTGAATAGAAAAGTGACACGTAGGTAATCTAAGAAGTGAATGATAGAACCGGATACACGTAAACAAATGTACTGCAATTATCCCCATCTCTCTCTCCTCACCAAAGGTAAGATTTCTCTCTTCTCTCTCTCCTCAGAAGAGCAAACACACAAAAACCTAGAGCGAGAGAGGAATTAAGAGAGATGTGTGGAATAGCTTTGATTATCTCAGGCATTCGCATCTATAAAACGTCATCTCTGTTTCTCGATTTGTACCTCCAGCCTCATCATCCAAGGCTGAGCAAGTAAAATCTTTCCATCTCTTCGCGTTTGCAATTTTCTTTTATTGCTTTCGTTCTTCTTATTCATCAAGTGTAACTAGAAACTAATGCAATTTTCTTTTACTGAGAATGAGACTTGTTTAGTGCCTGTCTGTCCAAATCTTCATCTCTATTTGAAAACTAAACAGGAAAAGGGTCTCTAATAACAAATTTGTTACTGGGTGAAGCAGTTTTCTGAAGCAGTTTACGCAATATATTATAATACTATTGGTTGCCTGGATTTGAAATGTTATTTAGTTAAAAAAGGGTTAATGGGTTAAGATCTCTCTCAATAATCAAGGTTTTCTGTTGAATTTTTATGAGTTTACTAGCTGGTGTTCTCCATAGATAATCCTTAAAGCAGCTCTACGGGGAATTAAGGTGTCCTGATAGATTGAGTTGCAAGAAAGTTTTCCTTTATTTTCACACTTCAAGCTCCATCAAGGAAGAAGAAATTGGGAGATCAGATGTGGGGAATAAAATCTGGTATGGAAAGGGTGTTGACAGGTTTGAGATGAGAGACAGATGACTGATGGCAAGGGAGAGGGGAGCTGGGGTGGAAGAAGAGACATCATGGTGGCTTGAAAGAGAGAGAGAGAGAGAAAGGTTCACCGTAAAAATACGTACACTATTTACGTATTCGTTTTTTAAAGAAAGTGTAAAAGAGTAATGTTATATATAGTTATTTTTATATGTTTTATTAATGTGATTAATTATATTAATTTTTTTAATATAAAATCAATCATATTAATAAAATGCATGAAAAAATTCGTAAAATAACTACAGATAAAATTTGTGAAATATTTTATACATGATTTCTGATGCATAAACTGTACAAGTTTGGACAGCAAAGCAATTCCAGATCTGCCTGTCCAAATCCAAGGAAAATAAGTTAATAATTGAGTAACTTCAGACCCTGATCTGCACTACCGAGTCATATAAGTATTGCATCAATTAAATGGGCCAGTTGTTTTTTCAAAAAGTATTCATTTAAGAGTCGTTAGTTCATCTGCATGTTTCCTTACTCATTTGAGACTTGAAAAAAATCTGGAGATAGATTAGGTTTCAGTGCGTTCACTGTAGTACTATTCGTTGTGTTATCGTTGTTTTTCTCTTCGGTGGTTCTAAAGCCATCTCAAAAAGCTTTCTTACGGCGGTGGCCCTTTTGACGTAATATGCAACAATTTACAAAAGCCTAGGACCGCCGCCATACCCCAGTTTCGATATAGGTAAGATTTGATCTATTACAGCGGCTTTCGTTTGTTACGACGGTTTCTGTTCTATACTGCCATGCGACCTCACTTATTTCGTAATTTCTTCATGCTACTAGTGTAACTTATTCCAGCGGTTTGCTAAATGCTGTGATTCTAGACAAAATCAAACATATCAGATCTGTTTCCAGCACTGGAATCAACCGCTGTCTTTGGTTTATTGCGAAGCAGTTGTAATAGCCACAGAAAAAATGGCCGCTACTGTTGTTTGGATGCCATTAAAGACCAATCTCATTGTAGTGACCACGCAGAGTTAATTTCTACCTATTCATTTTGGTCACTACGCTGCAACACAAGGAAAGTTACAGAACGAAAAACCAGATGCTTCCTGGGTTACTTACCACGCACATAACGTAGCAACTTAGCAATTCCATAAAAGTATGCCTCAACGTTATGCTTTATACAAACAGATAATAAACTACCTGCATTGCAGTAGATATATCTATACATCCCCCTAGCTTACATAAGTACATTCTCAAGAGATTTGTAAGTGTAATGGCAGCACCGTTAATACTTCATCACAAACTCTAAAAGAATGCACTTTGATGAACAATTCCATAATGGTAAGCTATTATATCAGCACACTTGACTGTTGATGGAAACAGATGGAATTGCTTCTTGGCTATCTCCAATGCCATTCAAACAAGGTGGCTTGGCTGCCCCATAATAAAAGAACGCCATGATTTTTGACAACTCATCTGCAGTTCGAATTGCTGAAGAACAGACGTATAAAGAGTTAAAATCGTATGGTAACTTGGTAAGCACACAGGAAATTCAAGGTAATAATTTAATTCCAGGAATTACCTTTCTCGCGGTATAAAATCTTCCCTGCCTTGGTGAAAATAATCTCGGGGAAAACTGACACTTCTAAAGCAGAGACCAACTCAACCTCTACAACAGCATCAACTGCAACACACTGATATAATAATGGAAATATCAGAAAACAATCTTCTTTATGTTGGGATCAAGTTGACAGCAGGAATTTGGTGGCTCTACTCACTCTCGGTGAAGGTAGCCTGCAATTCCATATGATGTGCACGGCCCTTTCCAGTTCCTCACGTATTTTTTCATTTTCCTTAGGTCTGCATGGAACAAAAGGTTTTTGGCAATAAAATACACTTTGTTTATCAGAACTAGTAAAAGTCGCAAGAATGCTGTTATATAAATACAGTTTTAGATGTTATTTCAATACAATTCGAAACAAAGGACAAAGAAGAAGGACAATAACCTATCCTGATCATCAGAAAATTCAATATCGTCAGTGTTCAGCATTTGGTTTATCATCCTGATATCAAACGTTGATAGACACGGAGAAACCTAAGCATTTAACACTCTAACCATTAACCTTAAGCTCCATATAGATAAACCCAGTAGAAAGTATGACCATGCGCAAAGGACAGTTACAAGGAGACAAGGATCCAAACAGTTAAAAAGTGCAACCAGCGGTAGAAAGTTTCATACAAATCCATAAAACTTATGGAATGCAGGGAATCTATGTTCTTTGGAATTTCTCCTCTTGCTTGTACTTCTTGAGTTCTACAGAGTAGCTACAACGGTAAAATGATGGGAAGGACAGCACTGCAGACTTTCTCCCCTTGCAGTGCATTTTTTGTAATTCATTGTTTATTTTTTGTTAAACATATTTTACAAAATTTTCAGGGACGTCATTTTCAATGTGGAAAAACAGGACCGCTCATGGTGTGACTGATATGAATACTCATGAGGATTAAAATAATCTGATGATAACGAGGTTAAGAAAGCAAGTAAAATTGAACAACATATAGGGTGCTGAAACTTTTATGCCAATCAATAAGCGAGGTACAAAACCCAATAATTGAATGCGGGTGAGGTAATATAGAACGAAAGAAGCAGGTGAGGTAATATAGAACGAAAGAAGCACAATCATAACGGAAAAACTATAAAAAACTAACCTTTTATAGCGATTATGAACAAGAATGATTAATGGGCTGATGTCCTTAAAAACGGTTTCTTCCCATTCTAGAGTGGTCATGTCTTTGATAGGACGGATATAATTATCATCTTGCCAGACAATTTCATCGTTGCTATCTTGATTATCATCATTGTCTTTCTTGTTGTTCTTGATGGTAATCTTGTCAAAGAACTGACCCAAGCTGAATCCCCATCCATCAGCATCTTCAGGCCAATCAGGATCATCCTCCTCCACAACAAGGGGATAGTCAGCCAAAAGCTTTTGCATCTTCGTCCTCCTTTCTGCAGCATCTACCTCGTCAACATCAGGGTTCTTATCAATCACTTCTCGGATTTTCCTCCTCCATTCACGTCTCTCTTCAGCATCCATAAGATAAGGATCATCCACCTTCTTTGAAGGAGGTTCATCCTCCTCATCACTATCACTAGATGCTTCCCGCTCATTCTTTCCATGGTTAGACTTGAGTTTCCCGACACTTCTGAACGCTGGTAATATACTTGTTCTCATTGTACGACCCTGTGTTTGGACACAATCGATTCATAAAACAAGATATGCTGAGACAGTTTCAAATATACTGTAAAGTTTAGATTCTAACGGTGACTTAAACACACCAGCATTGGCAACTTTCGTGAGTTCGATGAGAGACTAAAACCCTTTATTTTTGAGGAAGAGACGTTACGGTTGCATCGTTTGTGATGACTTACACCAGTAGCTGAATTGGGACTTCTGAACTTGTTTTCTTTAAAAGGTGAGAACAGATACGATAATGGTAACCTTATCGTATGTTGTAGTGCCATTTCTACACACAACTGATTAGAAACGCAGAAACAAAATCCATATCAGCAATTAAATTTTTTATTTTTATTTTTGAAAAGTACGAAAAATCTTGAAAGACCAGAAACGTGGGAATCCCTTTCATGTTGGCATAAAAGCAAACAATTGGGAAGCAGTCTTCAACTTCCCTACCAAGCAAGCACGGAAACAAAACACGTGTACACAAAAACATAGGAAAGTTGTTTGACGACTAACCTGGGTACTTTTACTTTGCCTAGTATGAAGCTAAAGATATGATTATGTAATTTATGTTAATGGTGGGTGAAGCGTTGAAGGGTGTGGCTCCCTTGATTTGCCAGGTAAAAGATCACCTCGAGCGAAAAGCCTAAAACCCAGAAAGTACAGGGCAAGGGGGGTTTTGGAAATTTGGACCCTTTGGTGTCTCCAAAGAGTGGCGCTCTCTTATCATCGGATCGACACGTGGATTAGGACCACGTATCGTCACCACGTATGTATGTTCGAAAAATGGAGTGATTACCTTTAATAAAAAAATAAACGTTAACACGATATAATATTCTCGATAACCTTAGATAACTACTATAAATATAAAAAAATTATATAAAAAAAAATTTATAAATAGACGTGACTTTATATGATATGTTACATCTACTACACATCACATTAAACATCATTATTCTATAAATTTATTTTTGTGTAATATCTTTATATATAAAATATTTATCTTCGACTTAGATTGCCTTAAAATTCTATAAGAGCAACAAACAATAATTATAATAAGACATAATTATATGTGTCTATATATTTTTTATTTATAGAAAAAGATAATTTTATTGGATCAAACAATTAAAGAAAAACACAAATCTATATTATAAGAAGAAATGCAATTAGGAGGATTCGAGCCCATACATCTCACGTCGTTTAAATAAGCATGTCATGATTGGAACAAAATGAGGTGTTAAAAATTACATATGCAGGGGCCTGTAATGGCAGTAGAACCGCGTACCTGTTAATTGTTTCAATTAGTAAAATATTTATAGTTTATGTTAGAAATTTGGGGATTTCAACTAGTGAAATATATGGGACATCAGCTTAACCTAACTAAACGGGACGTCTCCAAGACTCCATCAATATCTCAGGAAGCATCTCCATCCCTTGAAGTATTCACATTCCATTCTTGAGCTCAAAGAAGGCGAGAGTCCCCATGAAAAAAATGATTGATAAGTGTTCTTCTAGTGATAAATATTTACCTAAGCTGATTTTTGGCATAATATACCTTATCTACAAAATTTCTTTTCTTTATTGATAAAAACAAATTCCATCAAAATGCTACATAAAACAAAGTGGAGCATGCCTAGGCAATTAAAAAATCCAGCAAGTGTTAAGGCATATTTGGCAAGTCTGACATCTCGGCGTCATGGCCATGTAGAGATGGAAGGAGCCATGTAAAGAAGCCAACACTAGTTTGTCCATTGTATTTCTGGTATGAGTAATCCACCAACATATTCCAGAGGTCTCCAACCGTCCACTGATGCGACAAAATCCATCGTGTAACCTGTTGTCCAATGTCGATTGAAACACAGTCGCTATGTTAATAAAGAATACATTTACGCCAAAACTTTGAAATCAATAGCCACAAATAACACTAATAATTCCCCCAAAAATTCATAAGTAGGACTTAAGTAATCCTTAGTGAGGATGTTAACAACAAATTCTGAATATTTAATACAAGATCTCAGAACTACCAAATACCTTGAAATATAGCACAAAAACCTCGAAAATCCCAGTATCAATGGCTCAGATAGAAATTTTGGAGTACAAGAATGAAATTGAAGGGAGGGGGGGGAAGAAGCTTGAACTAATCAAGAATTTTGTTTAATGTGAATATTTGCAGGCAAAGTTGTCAAAGGGATATTTTGCTGTGCACGCAAAAAGCAGAATAACAAAACGCTTATTGTGGCATTTAGAGTTTAGTAGGCCCTTTTTACACTACCAAAAGCCAAAGAACAAATTAAAGTGAAGATTATGGAATGCACCACACACTGAAAAGAAAACATACATACCTGGTCTAGATTGTGCAATGCCTTCAAGCCGAATGTGTAGTATGAAATGAAAGGTCTTAAGGCCTACAAAGATAAACTCGCATTATAAGAAAGATCAAAATTTATCCTTTAAAAAAAAAAAAAATCAAAATTTATTTGAGAGAGAGAGAGAGAACAGGGTTAGGTAGTGTTTCTCTGTTTTCGATCATGAACAACTCTTCAATCAGTTTTACTTCCCACTCAAATGTCAACCCTTGAGAAGCACATATAAGAACACTAAATATTTCTCACAAAATATGTGATTTTTGAGAAGCACAATGTATAAGAACACTAAATATTTCTCCCAAAATATATGATTTTTTGTGACATGAGCGGTAAAAGGCACTCAAGAAATGAGGGCCTCTGCGGGCCCCAGTCTTTGAAATCCATGTTTGCACACCCAAGAGACAAAGCACATATGTCACTATGAGGAAATAAGTAGTGTATTTGGTCGGTAATGTATATGCAAGTATATTTCTATTCCACCAAAGACCGTCTAAAACTCATAAAGGAATAAAAAGGGAGGGAAAATAAAGCTGACCCTTTTCGCTTTATTTTTTAAAGGCTCAAGATACTAGATTACCTGAGAAGCAGCAAGCCACTGAATTATGGTTTTAAGTTCAGGATCTCCTCCAAAAGCACCACAGCCCCAATTACCAGTCACAATCCCAAAATTATCTTCATAGCCCAGATTCTGACAATCCACATAATTTCCGATCGCTTGATTTAAAGATACTCCTTTATTTGTTTCATCTGAAGTATAGGTGGATTCATGCAACTGCCAAAAAGCACAAGACAAATAATTAATTAATTTAGCAAATTAGTAACACATGCAAAATCAAATTCTCAGGCACATGAATAAACTCAGCCCACGCTAAAATAATAAAGACATGTGTAGAGAGACTAGATAACAAAAACCCACATTAGAGAAAAAGTCCTAAAGAAACTCGCACCAAAAGATTATTCCCAGACATGTCCATCAGATCTTGTATGCTTTGATCAGGCTCAGCTCGAGAACATGCACTCTCTTGAAACAGTCTCTCATATTGCTGAGATTTAGATTTAGATTGATCAAAAAAGCCACAGAATGCCTTATTAATCTCCCTGCCAAAACAAACAAGTTGGAATGATAAAATTTTCTGGGTGACAAAAGATCACAAAGGAAAATATCTACAGAAGTCTTTCAGGCAAGATTGCATCTAAACCCTACTGATCATAAAGGGGAGAGCAATGCACCAATCTGATCCATATACCAACAAAAGTAGTCTAGTTATTTAATTTTTTAGGCTGGATGTAATTTTTCAGCCTTCCAACAGTCTGCAAATTCTGTACATTCAAATGCTCAGGTATTTCACGCATATTCTTTAAAGATATCTTGTCTTTGCAGCACTTCTAAGCGGAACCACATCTTCCTTCATATGCTCAGCTAGTAAATCTCATTGCCAATAGCTAACCCATCTCAACCAACTTCTTTAGCATGCCTAGAACTCAACAATTGGCATTCTAAATCAAACAATTGCCATCTTGAAAGCTTAAACTTAAAAAAAAAAAAATCTTGTAAGCTTAACAATAGCAGTAAAGCTAGTCTAGTTTATTGCACAGTCATAGAATTTATATATAGTCACACTAAGAAGCCAAACAAGCAGAGCCGAGTGGTCACAAGTATTGCAATGGTCAAGTTGGCTTAAACGGACATGACGAAAACATGAACAAAATTTCCCGTTCAAATAAAATCCTATTTCAGCGTCCCATGCATTATGTGTCCATGCAGTGCTAGAAACCAGAATTTACATACCGGAGGAGACACTCTTGTCTGTACTGTCTCAGCCTTGGGTTGCATAATGCATCTATCGCAATGATCCTGGTTTTATGTCTTCCAAAGCAGTCTACATCTCTTTTATCCACGTGGTCACCAGAAAAACGGAATGAAGAAGCATACCTATACCGCTTGTAAATGATATTTGAATCAGATTTCAATTGAAACACAAGTTAACTACAATAAAAGTGGAGTTCTAATATCTTATGAAGTCAACACTTAGACATCATAATATCCCCATAAGAATCTCAGTAAACATGGAATTTTAATATGCTCATAACATAAAGGTAAGACAATATTTGTGCAAACATGTCTAAAGTAAGTGTTTTAAAGAGAACTCATTGACTGACATAACTTATAAAGCGTCTGGCTGGAGAAGCACCTTGTCACAATAGAAGCCTAGTCTATGGACTATAATGAATTTCCAAGGAAACACTAGTAGTGGGTGTTCTTTTTCAATAAAACGAACACCCACTACTAGACTTTGCTCATTAGTCTTTTTTTTTTTTTTTTTCATTAAATAGACTTAGCTCATTAGTGTTCTTCAACTCACCCATTGTAACTTGAAAACCTTTCAGCACCAATAATTTCTATAGCCTCATTATCTGCCATGGAAGGCAAGAAGAGCATGCCAGCAATTAATTCAGGATTGGTCATGAAACGGATCTCTTCCTGCATAAGAGGACCAAAAACAACATCAAAGTTACTAATTATAAGTGAGAGTGCAATAAGATCACCGCCTGTTTGACTCACAGGAAAGTAAAATATGCATGTGGAATTTGGAATGAGAATCAAGTAACCTTTAGGGAACACATATCATGAACAATATACTAAATAACTAAGTGTATGGGGAAAAAAGCATGTGCTTCTGATAATTTCGTGAGGAAACAATGGCTCATTTCGATGGTGCTAAATCCCTGTTAACGGTGGTTGTATTCAGTGGCATTTAGTTCAGTTGCTGTATTGATTTAGGAGTAGTTGCGTTGTTATAGGGTCAATTAGGAATGTCATCATTGATTAGAAGTGCTTTGAGTTTAAGAAGGTTGATGAGAGGTGGTGGAGATGTACAGAGAGTAGCTGTCGTGCAATGAATCACATCTCCTTTAACCAAGTATCTTTGGGGTGATTGGCTACCATGGTGAAGGAAGGTGTAGCCTACGGGGGAACTTCAAAGTTTCTCAGATCGCGAAGAAGCGGGTCTCAGGTCTTGGTGGTGCAGAGGCAGCGTAACTCCTATAGGAGATTTCTCTCCTTATCGGAGTTCGGCCAAGTGAAGCGGTGTGGTATGATAGTGATACTGGAAGGGAGGAAGGGTGTAGGTTGGAGGAACTTTGGGGATATGTTGCAGGAGTTATCTGCAACATCCTCTGTTTCGGCCGCGGGGGGGGGGGGGGGGGGGGGGGGGGGGGGGGGGGGGGGGGGGAATAGAGGCAGTCGCCCATGGTTGCCTTCTCCTTCGTCACAGGGGCATCAACCTTTCTTGTCGTACAGAGAGGCCTTGTCTCGAGCTCCAAAAAATGCAAAGAGGGCAGGCAATCCTTCATCTTTGGTGAAGGATCAGAATTGTGAAGAGGATGGCAGGGGCGTGTCGGGGCTGAATATGGAAACATTGCTGCACGCTTTGGCTGAGATGGAGATGCAAGTGGGTACCTTGCAGAGAAATATAGCGTTTTTGAAATGTTGCGTTGAGGAGGGGAGAAAGAGGGATTTGGGTCTGGGCCAGATAGAAGGCCCATGCATTGAGTCTGGAGAAAATGGGTTGCTTTCTAAAGGTAAGGGCCTGGCGGTAGTCAGGCTTCAAGGGATTCAGAGGCCTACCATGCAGGCCCTGTCGAAGACCACCAGAGGCCTACCATGCAGGCCCAGTCATGCAATAGGCCCAGGCAACGATTCTCCAATGATGCAGTTTGAGTGTCGATACACCATCGTTGTCGTGTGGGCCTCAACCTCCACCACCGGCGATGGGTCAGGGGTTGTCGCCGAAGGTGGTGTGTTCGCCGGCGAGATCTGGGGTGTTGAAATGTGTGCCGCCAGAGCCCAATGATACTGAAGGTGGTGGGTCAAAGCCCAGTGAAACTGTAGGTAGTGTCGCAAGAAGTAGGCCGCAATCACCACCACTGGTAATGGGTTAGAGGCCGACAATGAAGGTGGTGGGTTCGCCGACGAGGTCTGGGATGTCGAAATGTGCACCGATAGAGTCTAGAGAAATAGATCCAAGCGTGTATAGTGTCGAGAGACCCATTCTGTTGCCGGAGTATGCACAAAAATGGTCGTCTAAGGTGGTCGGAGATTCTACCATCTCTACTGTGCCGTCTGAAATGCCGGAGGGTGGTTCTTTGTCCTTGGGGTCTCCGATATGCATTTCACCACGGGATTTGGGTGGTGTTGATGGAATGAGGTTGGGCGATTGCAGTACTTCCGAATATAGGAGGCTCTTTGAAAGTTTTGTGGCACCCAGAGGTGAATCTGAGTTACCTTGTGGCTCAGTCCCAAATGGAGTCTCGAATTTGCAATTGGCTCTGTTTGATAATGATGGTCTTGGTGGGGAAGGGACAGTGCTAACCCCTTTATGTACACTTCTTCCCAGTTCTAAATATGGGAGTTGTTTTTCTTCTTGGGTGTTCAAGAAGGTGGAGGAGATACAAGCTGTTATTGGGATCTCTTATTGTGGTGGATACAAAGAACAATTTAGGGCTCTTCTCGTGGCAATTGAAGATAGTAGGTCAAAGTCAGACACAAAGTGGGATAGGGAACTTAAAAGGCTAACTTGTTCCATAAATTATGATGTGAAGGAAGGGAGTGGCAGAAGGGATAGATCGAAAGGAAGTGTGGGTTGGTCTAGATGTAGCCTAAGATGATTTCTTGGAATGTGCGGGGGCTTAATGATCGCAATAAATGCCTGCGTATCAAATCATTATTGCGGATGTGAAAGGGTGATGTGGTGTGTATTCAAGAAATAAAACTGCGATTCATTGATAGAAGAATTTTGCGGAGTTTATGGGGATACCCATATGTGGGTTGGTCTTACTTGGCTTCTTTGGGAGCCTCAGGTGGAGTGTTATTAATGTGGGATAAAATAGCGGTTGAGGCAATTAAGGAGTGTATTGGGTATTACTCGGTAGCGACGTTATTCAAAAACATTGTTGATGGATGGGAATGGGCTTCTGTAGGCACCTATGGTCCTAATGTGGACAAAGAAAGGAGGAGATTATGGGAAGAGTTGGCGGGTCTATACTCTTTATGGAAGGTGCCATAGTGCATGGGGGATGATTTCAACATTACCCGCTTTCCTAGTGAGCATTCAGGGCATTATCGGAATTCTGGGGCTATGGAGGAGTTCTCTGAGTTCATTTTTGATTTGGATCTCATGGATCTCTCCTTGGTAGGGGGCGAGTACACTTGATCAAATGGTTGGGTTTGGTGGAAATTGGATAGATTTCTTGTACCTCCTTCATGGGAAGCCCACTTTCCAGAGGTTTGTCAGAAACGATTAGCTCGAGTCAGCTCAGATCATTATCCTATTATACTAGATTGTGGGGGCATTCACAGCGGCCTCCAATACTTTAAGTTTGAAAACATGTGGCTTGTAGCGGATGGGTTTGTAGAGATGGTGAGTGCTTGGTGGTCATCGTATCAGTTCACTGACATGCCAAGGTTTATTCTTGCAGGCAAGCTAAAAGGCCTTGAAACAAGATCTGAAGAAGTAGAACTTGGAAGTTTTTGGCCACATCAACAATCAGAAGACCACCCTTTTGGAGGAATTGCAAGAGGTAGAGGAAAGGGAATTATTGGGAAATATCTCGAAGGAGTTGCTTTTAAGGAAGGGCACAATTATGGCAAATTTGGAGAGGGTTTTGTTGTCGGAGGAGATTTCTTGGGGTAAAAAATCCAGGACCCTTTGGTTTAAAGAAGGTGATAAGTGTACGAAGTACTTTCACAAAGTGACTTATTCACATCGGCATAGTAATGCTATTGAGGCGCTACATTCAGGTTCTCAGGTGCTATCTTCTCCTCCCGACCTAGAAAATCATGTTGTGAATTATTATGAGACCCTTCTCACAGAACCGGCTTGTTGGAGGCCGAAGCTTGATGCCTTATCCTTTGAGGCAATTGACTCCTAGAGTGTGCGTGTTTTGGAGAGACCTTTTGATGAAGATGAGATTTATAAGGTCATCTTTGGTATGGCTAAGGACAAAGCACGGTCCGGACGGTTTTTCAGTAGGTTTCTTTCAAACTTGTTGGGACATCGTTAAAGATGATGTTATGCAGGTCTTTAGGGAATTTCACTCTTTTCAGAAGTTTGAAAAATCCCTTAATGCGACCTTCATTGCTCTCATTCCCAAAAAACACGGGACATCGTTTATTGAGGATTTTCGCCAAGCTTGGTTAGTGGCGTGTATAAGATTATCTCAAAAGTTCTTGCCAACCGGTTAAGTCTTGTGTTGGAACATATTATTTCCAAGCCTCAAAATACATTTATTCGTGGGAGACAAATTCTTGACTCAGTACTCATTGCAAATGAGTGTTTGGATCATAGATTGAGGGAGGGAAGATTAGGCATTCTTTGCAAGCTTGACATGGAGATGGCCTATGATCATGTGAACTGAGAATTTCTCTTATACCTGCTTCGGATGTGTGGTTTTAGTGGTAAGTGGATTTCTTGGATGCGTCATTGTATTTCTACCGCCCAGTTTTCAGTTCTACTTAATGGTACACCTGTTAGTTTTTTTAATAGTTCCCGGGGTTTGTGGCAAGGAGATCTTCTATCTCCTCTTTTGTTTGTTATAGTTATGGAGGCTCTTAGCCGGATGGTACAGGCCGCTGTTGGTGGAGGTTTCTTGTCTGGTTTCGAGGTGGGTAATGGTGTTGGTGGCTTGATTATACTCTCACACCTTTTATTTGTAGACGATACTTTACTCTTTTGTGAAGCGGATAATAGCCAAATCCAAACTCTACGTGCATTGTTACTATGCTTTGGAGCAGTGTCGGGGCTCAAGGTGAATCTTGGCAAGTCCGAGATGGTTCTAGTGGATGCGGTCTCAAATATACTCAATTTAGCAAGCCTTTTGGATTGTCAGGTGTCCTCTTTGCCACTGAAATATCTGGGCCTCCCGCTAGGAGCAACTTTTAAGGCTAGAGCTATTTGGGACGGGGTAGTGGAGAAGATAGAGAAAAGGTTGGCCGGTTGGAAACAAGTGTATTTATCGAAAGGGAGTCGTCTCACCCTTATTAAGAGCACACTTGCTAACCTCCCCACTTATTTTTTGTCTTTATTTCCTTGCCGGCAAGGGTGGGGAACAAGATTGAGAAGCTCTTTAGGGTGTTCTTATGGGGGGGCATGGAATAGGAGAAGAAATTCCATCTAATTAGATGGAAGACAGTTTGTGGTCCAGTTGTACATGGGGGATTGGGAGTGTGCGACTTGAGAACTTTTAATAAAGCTTTATTGGGAAAATGGCTATGAAGATATCACTCGGAGGGGGATCGTTGCGGAAGGAAGTTATCAACACTAGATATGGAGATGCGTGGGGTTGATGCTCTAACAAAATGAGAGGGGGGTATGGTGTGGGTTTATGGAAGTTTATAATGAGAGGGTGGTCATGTGTTGAGAAACATATTCGTTTTGTAGCCGGAGAGGGCAATTGAGTCAATTTTTGGCGGGACGTGTGGTGTGGAGATCATGCTTTGGTGAAAGCTTTTCCGCTTCTCTATCGAATTGCCGCTAATAGGGAGACTTCAGTGGCAGATATGTGGCTACTCTCTCATGGTTCTCATTAGTGGAATATTCTTTTTAACAAGGATTTTCCTGATTGAGAATTATCTATTGTATCAGATTTTTTCAGTCTCCTATACTCCATGGAGACTCCTTTGGTTCAGTGTGATCGATTGAAGTGGAGGTCTACCAATCACAAGAAATGTACAGTTAAGGCGTACTATAAAATTTTTTCAACACAAGATCATCCTCCGTTCCCTTGGAAAAACATTTGGAGGGCTCGTGTGCCTTCCAAAGTAGCTTTCTTTGTATGGAATGCCGCCCTTGGGAAGATCTTGACCATGGACAATCTAAGGAAGAGGGGTTGTGTAGTGACAGATTGGTGTTATTTGTGTAAAAAGGATGGAGAATCTGTGGATCACCTCTTACTGTATTGTGAGGTAACAAGGGAGCTATGGGATGAGATCTTTCAAAGAGTTGATGTGATTTGGGTTATACCTTCGAGGGTGGTGGATTTGTTGGGTCGTTGGAGGAAGATACAAGGTTGTCATCAAGTGGCAGTAGTGTGGAAGATGATCCCTTTGTGTATTATGTGGTGTATTTGGTCAGAAAGGAATGTGCGCCACTTTGAAGACAAGGAACACACTATGGCGAAGCTGAAGAACTTTTTTCTTCACACTTTACTGCTTTGGTTTTCCACTATTGTACTAAACGAGGACAACGTTCATGATTTCTTGTCTTTAATTCATCACTCTTAGAATGTATTTAGGTGTTCTTATGTATACTTCCTGTGTACACGGGCTATGCCTATTTCATTCAGATCAATAATATTTATCTCTTACTTATCAAAAAATATATATATATTGTGAGGCATACCTGTACACAGCCCCTATTTAGAGCACCACCCCCAATATACTTGTTTGCAAAATCTACTTCAAGAGCTTCACCAGATTGATCTTCTATCAAGCCTGAGTTTTGGACCTACAAAGATATGGATAGAGCACCTAAGATGCTATCTGTGATTTTTCTAATATAGAAAAAAGATAACAAAGAAATTGGATTAAGCATATACGATAAATCATCCAAATGACACTATTTAATACGTCAGTTCAATTGTTACCTCAAAACGGCAGAGAGGAATCACAGAATTGCTCCAAAATGTATCTTTGGGATATGAAATGCATAGAGGATGGTGTTCCAAAGGAAGTACTTTTCGCTCAAATGAGACATGGCCCGTAGGTATATATGAACATATCCTCTCAAAATAGTGTATAATGCACCTTATCTTATTTTCCTGACTTTCTTTATAACTGTCATAGAGACTCCTGAAGATCCATAAATATTAGTTACATGCATTCCATGCAATCACTATGATGAGATTGTTAGTGAAACTCCTGCAGATAGAAATATGGAAACTATGACACAGAATACAGCAACTTGAAGAAGATGAATCAATCAATTAATTGGATAAATACTAAACCTATAAAACCATATCAACTTAAAACATCTAGCTATGCCATTTTCTAAACCGCTCCTTCTGTATTAAACATTCATTACCTACAGTAAATAAAATCTAAGAATACTTGGGTAAAGCAAGTAATATCTATGGCATGGGTTCCTGCAGACATCCAGATGCATGGGAAAAATTAAACCCTCTACTGCAGACAGTCTTAGTTCTAGGGGCAATAAGACAAACACATTTAGTAAAAAAGAGCACATGATTAGTTTGATACTTTTCAGCGTCACCTAAAAACTTTTGAGGCATATTAATAAATATGGTATCAATGTGGACAATTTTCAGCAAAACTTGCCCACTGCATCTTCTTAAAAAATTTTATGTGATACCGATCAAATGAAATTGAATTTTTCCATCCAGAATATTATAACTAGAGGTGAACAAACCCATACAAGTAGAAAACTGAAAAATATTGTTATAATCAAACTTCATACCAATAACTTTTAGATGCATTGTAAGACTAAGAAAGATTTCACGAAGAAAGCAGAAGCTCACATACGCAAACATATGATCAAAGTTGATCATTGGAAGGTGTTCAACATCTCTATTAGAGATCGGGAACAGACAAAACAAAGAGCATCCAAGAAGAGCACCGATCAATTCCTGGAAATCAACATACACAATAAAATATCAACAAGTCATGCCATGAAGAGAAAAACAGTAACATCAAAAAGAAGAAGAAGAAGAAAGAAACAATAATCTTATACGTTATAAAGTATGATCCCCACAGGCTTAAAGAAAATTGGTTTCCCTTTGGAAATTCAAAAATTTTTATGACGTTCCGCTAGATGATACCTGGGAGAGGAATACTATTCCAGGTTCTTGTGAAGGCAATAAACGAAGACCAGATTGAACTCCATTGACACGGCCAGAGCCTGCATGTTGTTGATAGTGCGTTTCCAACAAAGAAGGAAAGCTCAGAAGCAAATTTGCCAGTGCCGGTACAATCTGTTCAAACCATATTGTCGATTCCTCCTTCGACATCAACTGCACGAAAGGGAACCAAATAGCGATCAAATCCAAATTTCGCTGCACTAAAGCAAGGAAGCGTGGAAGTTTATTTATTTATTTATTTATTTCAGAGTTTACATCATCGAAGAAGAGGGCGTAGCCATGGGGAGCGAAAGGAGCCAAGACGTCGGAAGAGAGGTAGAAAGTGTGGTTCCTGAGATCGGAAATGGCGAGGAATAGGACCTCCCCTGAGTTCACCCCGCTGTGACTGGGTCCTCTCGCCATCGCTTTCAGCGCTTCCACTATCGCCTCTGACGGCCATGACAGACTCGACGACCGTATTACCAGTGGCAAATACGGCAATATCGACTTCAAGTCTTCTCTGCTCTCCATTCTCTCTCTCTCACTCTCTCAGAGCAGCGTTTTTACCGTTTATGTGAGCGTCTATTTAGACGGATCCCGTGCACTCTACAAAAGCCCTGTAAGGCTCTTTTTCTTTTTTTTTTTAATAATAAAACATGTTTTATTCATAAAGAAAAGATCCGTACATGGAAGCACAAGAAAGTACAGTACAACTTGGCATCTAATAAAACATGGATCACCTCATACTTCTCAAACCGAAAAAGAAAGACGCTGAAGTTCTGCAATCATTACTCCTATCTGGATAAATTTCTGCAATATGAACTATAGTTTCATAATGCAGCCAAAGCTTCAAAATCACAAGTTAATATACAATTTAAGCTGCTACCCGCTCCAGAGGGCGGATGGTTGCCCTCCTTGCACCCAACACAAAACGCATACCAGACTTAAACACCATAAATGCAAAATCAAAACCCAAGGCTCTTAACACCAAAAAATTAGAAATCAGAGAACAGACGGCAAAAATTGATTTTAGTCATGATAAATTATGAACTAAGTGACAAAAGGACAAAAAAAAAAAAAAAATACCCAATAAAAGTTAAATTTTCGGGGGTTCCCATATGAAATGAAGATATCCTAGTTCTCAATTCTCGCTAGATGCTTACTAAGTTGCTATCAATCATTATCAAGTGGGAATTAATTCTCGTTTCGAGACCCAAAAAGACGAGCGTTGGTTGTTTAATTATGGAACCGCTGAATAGCTGCAATGCTTTTAGCTCATACTAGCTCAAGTTGCTTGTAGACTGCAGAAGCTAGTTCTTCCCACGTCTACATGACTTTCACAAGCCAGAGTGAACATGAATTCAAGAAAATTAGTCTGCTTGTTTGTTGAAGCCTTGCAGGCATGCCGCCCAATGGCCTCAGCCAGGATTCCGTAGTACTCGAGCATGGCCCCTTGAACACTCAATTTGCGTTCGATAGAGGCTCATTAGTGAACACGCATATTTCCCTCCAATCCAAATTATCATTGCAACGAACAATCAATCATGTCGATCTCCTAAAATAAACAAGAAACTGACAGAAACTGACTCGGTTCAAAATTATGAATCCAAAATTGCAATCCCCATGTTACTCGACCAAAATCTTCTTTAGCTAAGCTAAATACTAATACAAAGTTGCATGCAAACCCAACTTCATCGCATGTTTCCCTCCCGCAAGACGTCAATCATGTCGTAGATCCGCTTGTCGGCCTTTGACCGGACCTGCAAATACACAACATTTGCACAATCAAACAGTGAATGGCTGGACAGACTCTGGAGAAACAACAGGATTATTATTACTACAAATTCAATTAATATTCTTCTTCCGACTGATTCATTTAAAAGTTTTAATTACATATTTTTAATTAATTTGTAAAAAAAGATATTAAGATATTATCTTCAAATATTTTGAGAACCAATGAGATATTGCAGAAAGAATCAAAAGAGAGCACTGTCTCTTTTGCCTTCTTTCCACAATATGTCAGATAAAACCACAGCAGTTATAACTGCTGGTACAGTTGGATTGCACGAGGTTGTACATCATTCTCACAGCGGTCAGAACAACAGGGTCTATATCATTGTAACCCTAGTTGCAGAACATTGTAACAGGAGGAAGAGAGGAATGGAAGCGTTACAACCTTCTTAGTAAGGAACAACACAGCATCAATGGTACCCTCAGCATATATTGACCTACCACAAACATTATGCTGGAACTCAAAGGAAACTCTGCACAAAAATAAAATAAAAAGGAGATCAAATCATTCAAAGCATATTATCAGACACAATAAAAGTCCATAGACAAAATTAGGAGAGAGAAAATAGAGGATATCTATTGTTACGTTTCATCAGGTGATGTCAGATGATACATATGAAATGCATGACCAGGCAAATGCTCCTCTGGAACTCCCACCATCTCAAATTGTCGCCTGGGATCTCGTATCATTTGTATCTGACAAAAGTATATACAAATTCAAATTTTGTTTGATGAGTAAATTGGAAGATCGGGAAAAAGAAGGAGCTACGTTCACAAAAACATCTTACAAAAGTAAAGTTCACAAACTGCTAAATATGATCGTTGGATATACTTTACAAAAAAAAGTAATTTATAATCTGATGTATTACAGAAAGCCACATCACTTTGTAAGTTTATTTTTGCGAGATCTCTTTCTGAACCAAACATTTCTAAAAACAAAAAACTTAATGAAGATGCCAAAACTCCTGGAAAGCATTCAGAATCTCAGACAAAAATTGTTTTTCACCATAAAGTAAATGCGGTCAGATGCAAGTCAGAAATGACATACTCCCATTAACAACATAACTGTACCAAATTGGAAAAACTAAGCTTTGTAATCAGAATGCTTTCTACATATTTAATCAAGTGACTTGAGGCAACAACTTGATGAAAATTTTAATATTGATATCTGCCTGCCAGACTCTTCTACTCCAAGGTACTAATAAAACTGGACACGCTCTAAGATTTTATACATTGTTGTCCAATCAATATAGCTGCAAAAGATTGCTCTCATTTCTTTTTGACAATCAGCACCCATAAACATGCATGTATGTCAGAGAAATATTACCATAAATAGTTAAAAAGCACTTTTATCATTTATCCTACATTCCTAGGCTCCCCCATTTATATATCCTCCAAAACGCACATAGAAGAGGAGTAAAGAAAGGGGACAGAGGATAAAAGAAGATCACTATAATAGAGGTCCTTTTGACATCATATATTAGTATTGGTATTTTAAATAAATGAAGACAAACACTGGAGGAACATGAATATTGCCCATATAGTTCCAAAAAAGCCTTTTAACTGCTAATATGGAATGAATATTGGCAGCTATATAAGAGACAACAGATCACATGGATTCAAGGCAAGTTGGCTGAATTCTAACACATTTCTCTAACTTTTTTTTTTTCAGGTCAATAGAAAATTAATATGTATGAGCAAAACTTCCATAAACCTAAACAAAATAGCCTTTTTTTTTTTATTGGAAAACAAAATAGCCTAATTTAAAAGTTATGTCTATGTTTATGTAATTTTTTCCTTAATAGGATGAGGTCTTGGGCTGGCGGCACAGCTACCAGAGATAGAATTTTTTTTTTTTTTATGACGAGGTATCCGAGAACTTTCACTTCCCTAGATAAGGCTCTGGTTCTCGACTAATCACCGAGGTAAAAGACGTCTCTGCCAGCAAATTTGTCACCTTCACTGTGGTGCCTGTTCGCAAGGACCAGATATCAGCCAGGAGCAACCCACCTGTAGGGTCTCATTTCAGCGCCTTCATCGCCCAGATTGGGGTCATTGGGGAGCCTTTTAACCACCAAAGATAGAATTGGAGTTTGATCTTTCCAATTATAGGAGAAAATGATGACAAATTATCCCCAAAATTATGAGAGACCATCACATTTGTCCAGTAAATTTCACAAGAATTATTTTGAAAAAGAAAAACTAATGCATACATAATCAAAAGAATACTATACAATTATTTTTAACATACTTGGTCCATATCAAAAGACACGCCCAATTTCTGGAAGCAAGAAACAACAGCTTTGGCAGTTCCAGATGTGTCCACTTTGCTTGCTTGATGGGACTCCATCACCTAAAATTCGAAATCTATGCATCAGACCAATAATACCATGGGCTATGCCTTTTTCTATCAATAAAATTCCTTTACTGATAGAAAAAAATAATAATACACGAGAAACGTGAAGTCTCACTTAAGGTTCAATTGTTTTTAAAGACAAAACGAATTATGAGGGCGGAATTTCTAGCCTAGTTAGTTCATATAATGTTTGAAGCAATTCAGCGTAGACTCTGAACTCCACACAGAGAGAAAGAGAGAGAGAGACCTGTAGGGAGTACCCAGAGAAGGCCCCGGGAAATTCCTTTGCCATAATTTCCATGGCTGCAAGAAATGCAACAACCTGACCAAACAAATGAATTATTTTTTCTGATAAGTAAAACACTCAAGTTTTGACCACACCAATGAATTATACAAACATGAAAGAAACAGTACCAAAGTATGGGAGTATACACAATTAAGCATTCAAATTAACAAGAAACAAAAAACTAAGAGCACGAATTCTGATCACCTGTTTACCCATTTGTGGGGAAATTACTGCGTAAACCTTAGAGTCTTCTACTGTCTTATAGAGCCTGCCCCTATCTCCACCAGTGGTTCCCATCACGAAGGGCACTCCAACTCTACAATAGAGCTCTGCGTTATCTACATATCCACAACACAAATGGCACAAAAGATGAATATAAGCATTAGACTAGGGCATGTGCATTAATGCAGTAAAGTTGTACTTATGGGATACATATTCATGATTTCTGATGACAACAGGACAGTCGTGGTTTAAGACACAGTTTTGCACAACAAGCGTGGATTAAGCACAGTTTTTTTTATTGGCACCAGGTGTCTAGGAACAACGATTAAGCACTGTTATTCCGAGTCAACTTTTTAGGACTTTTTTATCGGTAATTTGAGTCAATTTTTTAGGAATACTGATAGAACATGGTTATGACTTCCGTTTAATTATATAGCATCAACCAGGTTAACTTCCCCTACTTGATAACATATAATTGATATTTTATTGAAGGTGCACGATGACTTAAATTGCTTTGTTGTAAGATATTATATCAAGCCTCCCTTAGCCACAAACCAAAACAAAAGAAACAAGTGTGTGGAGTCCAAATTATGGCCTTTTTTTAAATAGTATGTTCCAAAATAGTTACCATTTACTGTGGAAGGCACTGTATAGTCGATCACAATCAAATTGGGATGTTCATCAAATACAGATGCAAGGACATTTTCTCTGTCAGCAGGACCATGTACCAGAAAATCTTTCCCATTCACTTGCACAGTTTTTCCACACTCCTCTGCAGAGCCAAATGATACAGGAACAAGATTCAGTCCTGCAGAATCTGCTGCTTTGATAACAGCCTTCCCCATTTTGCCTGTACAACCATTTACCTGAAATAAATGTGGTAACAAAAAAATGCCTGAAGCGCACCATCTCAGCTGAGAAATAACAGCTAGTCTTAAATTCATAAACTGCAAAATGTACTACTACCCTCATAAGTCATACAAGCGGTACATATAATGGCATAATTATCAGCGCAAAAGATATGAAATGACAGAAATAAGATCAAACGTCATTCAACGATCTTATATGTGTTGGATACCATTGGCAGCATACAGCTATGACATTATGCATATGTTGATCCTCGTCAATACAGCTCTGTTTGCTTCCATAATAACATGCAACGACAAAAAATAAAAAAATAAAAATTCTGCCAGAAAATACTACATGTTTGGGTAGCCATATCTTTTCATGAATGACCAAACTTCAACAACAACCCATATTTCTGGAGGTATGTGAATTAGCATTATCTTTACCCAAGCAAATTCACTTGTTACCCTCCTAGATAGTTTTCTATGGTACCAAGTACAGAATAATCAGAACCCCGTTTGGTTACCCAAAACATCTCATCTCATCATTACAACTTTCACAAATTTCCACACAAAATATAATAAACAATTCAACTTTTTCAAATCCCAAAACAAAACTAACATTAAAAGATTATATTACAACAATATTTTATTCAACTTTTAAAAAAATATCTCATCTCATCTGTGTAACCAAATGGGGAATGTGTACGTGTGCGACTAAGTCCAAGCAATGCAGGTTAACTGCATCTGATCCAACCAAATGCAAGATGCCCAAAAATAAGTAATCTCTGGGCATGCTAACCTGTAGGACCTCTTTTACGGTCTCATGTCTCAAAATAAAATCCCATATTCTTTAAATTGGAAGATTTCCATTAATTAAAAATTAAGACTCATAACAAAATTAACACACCAGCATCACGTAAGATTAACATTGGAATAGTATATCTTTTTTTTTTTTAATAAAAATTTTTATTACCAAGAATAGGCAAAGCCCAAGTACACGGGATATATACAAAGGAAATACCTATTACACACTAAAAATTAAAAAAGAAGGCTAATACAAATTCTGAAAAATTTCATCATTCAGTACAAGAGTCTTAGCCCACAAACACAAAGTATTAAAGAAGAAATCCCTAAGTTCTCCCAAAGAAAGCTCTTTGTCTTCAAAGCATCTCCTTTCCAGCCAAAGACACCACATCAAGCACAAAGGAATCATCTTCCATAAGGCAGCAACCCGTTTTCTTCCCCCAAAACCATACCAACATGCAAGTAGATCCACCACTTCCTTAGGCATCACCCAAACTAATCCCGTCCAACCAAAAACCTTATTCCACAAATACCTGGCCACCTCACAGTGAAGGAAAAGGTGATTTACAGATTCACCATCTTTCTCTTTTTCTTTTTTTATAAGTACTAAGAAATTTATTAATGCAAGTAGATAGGCATAGCCCAAGCACACAAGAAGTATACAAAAGGAAACACCTAAATACAAGCTATGAAACTAGGAACTAGCAAAGTCTAAAAAGAAAGATTCACCATCTTTCTTACACATGACACGCCAATCCACTATAAATATACCACGCTTTCTTAAGTTATCAGTGGTCAAAACTTTACCAAGAGAAGCTACCCAACAGAAAAATGCCACCTTAGTAGGAACCTTCACTTTCCATACGCTTTTCCAAGGGAACTCACAGCCACAGTGACAAGTTAACTCCTTATAAAAGAACTAACTGAAAATCTGTAATTCCCTGCAAGATCCCACAGCAGACTGTCCTCCCTTCCCTCCACCACTCTTGAATTATAAAGTCTTCCCAAAAAATTAGAAACAACATTCACTTCCCAATCATTAGCATCTCTAACAAAATCTACATTCCACTGAATATTATTATTCGAACAAGAGAAAGAATCTAATAGGCAGCGAAGATATCTTGCATCCCAATATATTGACCAGATCTGAAATATTCGAAATGGAACCCACAGGAACAAGATTTGGATAAGTTGACTCTTAGTCCGAAACCACTTCAAAGCACAACAAGACTGCTCTTAAAGCACAAAGATGTTCTTGATTAGGCTCATTGAAAATCCAAGTATCATCAACAAATAATGGATGAGAGACTTTTAGGCAATTCCAAGGCTCAACTCCCACCACAAAACCCGACAAAAAATTATCAGTCATCGCCACTTCAATCATTCTACTCAATGCATCCATAATAAGAACAAATAGAAAAGGAGAAAGTAGATCACCTTGTCACAAACCACACGAACTGTTAAAGAACCCAAATGGAGAACCATTCACCAAAATAGAAAATTTTGACGCCGAAACGCAATGCTCAATCCTCAAACACCATTTTTCTCCAAAACCATATCTCCTAAGCAAATACAGAAGGAACTCCCAGCTTAAGCCTTCTCCATGTCCAATTTAATTAAAATTCCAGATTCACCCAACTTGATTCTACTCTCCAAACATTCATTAGAAATTAAAACAGAATCAAGGATTTGTCTCCCCCTTACAAAAGCATTTTGAGACTTCAAAATAATCCTCTCCATCACCCTGCTCATCCAATTAGCACCTTTGAAATAATTTTGTACACTCCATTACCCAAACTAATAGGCCGAAAGTCTCTCATCTCTACACCCCCCACCTTTTTAGGAATGAGTGGAATAGTATATCAAAGTAAGTGATATTATGTTCAATTCAGAATGAAACCTGCACATGCATATTAAGGCTATGTAGTAGGTGGTTGAACCCTCCCTACATCCCCACATAAACCCATGTAAGAAATGGAGAACCTAAAAACAGAACCTTCGATATATCGTTGATTTAAAATGTCTTTGGTAACATAATCACTTAGAATCTAAATGTTTCATTCTTTTGGTCTGTCTCGAAATCAAAAGTGGCAGTATAAATCGGGATTTGTATGACGCTGTTTCCGGATACCCGGTGCCAATAAACAAAAAAAGTGGCAACATAAATCTTGTACAAGCTAAAATATATTTCGGAAAAATCTAATTACCATCTTAATCTAGTCTAAAACAAAGCCAGCTCAACTCTTGTACTAGGTTTAGAGCAGTTTACTTGCGTCTCAAGTATAAATTAGACTGCAAATGCAGAGACGAAGTCTATGAACCACCTTTCATAGGACAAGCATTTTGTTTAAGCATTGGTAATTATTTATAAAGAGGGTGTAGTCTTCGTTTACCATGACGGGAATGCTGAGATCCTGCGGTGACGCCGTTTTCTCGAGATGTTGAACGAGTGATGCGGACGACGACATAGAGATGAGAGGCGATCTTGATCTTGACCTTTGATTCAGATTAATGGCATTTTTAGGTCTAATTCCCCCAGAAAAGAACGTCAGCTGGTGGAGCAAGGTCGCCATTCTCTGCGTCGTCTAAGAGAGAGACAGAAGTAGAGGCGCGAGGCTAGAGTTGGGGTTTAGCCTTGAAGTCTAAAATCTAAAACCCTGGAAGGGGCTTGTTTTTATTCTTCTATGCAACTCAGCAGCTGATCCCGTCTTTTGGGCCCCTTTCTTGTCTTGCGACTGTTACCTACGGCTCACACGTGATGGATGCTAAAGCAGAGTATGATTCATTTGAGTCAGTTTGATGTCCCATGTTATCTACGCAAATATAAATATAAAACAAAAAAATTAATTTTTAATTTTAATTTTTTTAAAATTTTAAACAATTAACAAAATATAAAAGACAATTTAATATTTTAAAATTTTAAAATACAAATAATATTAAAAAGTTATATTTTAATAATATTTTAATTTTATAATAATTTATTTAGTTTTTTCTTTATTATTTCCTAAATGGGTTATTCTACAATAAAATCTTACACCACATAACTCCACCTAATTAATATGTGATTTATTATTGTTATTTTTTTATTTAAATATACATGTATTTAAGTATTAAAATATAATAATAAAATGGCAAATCATATATTAGTTAAGTAAAGATATGTGGTATAAAGATTTTATTTAGAATCTATACTCTTTTTCGAAATTTAATAAAATATTTTAATTTAATAAAATAATTTAAGTAATTTAAATTATTTTATTACTATTTATAAATTATTTTATTATTTACAAAACATATAAACGAAATTAGGCACACAAAAGGATGCACGGAGGACTTTGCATCTCTCAGTACAGCCTTCGGTCCTTGTAGCAGGACAGTATGTTCTCTTCTTTATTTGAAATAAAATATTATGTTATCTATTAAAGCACACGAGTATTTTTTTTTTTATCTCATTTTATTCTATTGATGTAATATTAATGGTGGTGCCACGTGATTTATTAGAAAATATATATATATATATATTCGAAAACAAAATTGCATAAAAAAACACAAAAGCTGACTGAAATTTTAAGTTCCATATGCCCTTTTATGTTTGATTTCTTATTTTTTTAATGAACCATGTAACACCATCATGAAATAATGTAAGCGGTATAAACTGGGATGGATTTGGGTGTTGAGGTATGATGTGAATAGTAGTAAAAAAATAATAAAAAAATATTAAATAATAAAAAAAATATGTAAAAAGTAATAATAAAATAATAAATATTAGTTAAGAGTGTTGAGAATTATTAACACCTACACTGGTTTATTAGAACTACATCAATTAAATTCGTATATTTAATTGGCGATGCAGTATGAAAATCTTAATAGGACCAATCACTAGATGGATATCGTTGCTCCAAATAAAAAAATTATAACTATGCTCGCAATCAACAAAAATGTGTATTATCATATGAAATCTATATTATCAAGGAGTGATACTACAAAATCTAATATTATCTCATTTTATAAATGTAATACTTTCCATTATTCTAAATTATTTGTTTACGAGTTCTGTTATATATAATCAGTGAATTTTATATATTTTTTATGTACTCTACTAATGTCATTGGTCAAAACAATTATTTTTTTATTTATAAAAGTGACGCAGCTAATTATATTAATAAAGTGCACAAAGAATACATTAAAATAATTGTACATAAAATTTTTATTTCTTATTTATCCAAATAAATAAATTTCAAATTTGATGAAGAATTCTACCTCATCTTACTAGAATAAGAATAAGATGATGGGGCCCATGGGGGGTGGTTCATAGAAATTTTCAGAAAGGATTTTCAATTATGAAACTCACCGTTTTGAATATTTTCGGTAGTGTTCGATCACGCGCTCACAAATGGCAGAAACCGTAAATTTCTAGATTTTATAATTAACCTTGAACTAAACTGAAGCTGCGATGTAGCATTCATCTCCCTTATTCATTCTCTACCGCCGACCGTCAGCGACACTTCCCAGCCATCGCCGCCTTCGACCAGCCGCCGCTCTTCTTGGTAAGCTTTTTACAGATCTGCTGTTTTAATAAAAGCCGATCGATTGGCATTACTTGTAGTTCTGTGCTGCGAGGCCTATTGATTTTGCAGTTGGTGGTTCTAGCGAGCCCTGTCTGTCGAACTCTGTCGACCGCGAGGTTGCAAAATCAGCCACAGGAAAAGTTTATATTATATAGTCTTTGTTAAAGAACAGTTTGGGATAAATCTTATTACCAGAAAGTACGGCCGAACAGATTCAGTGACATTGGCTTTGACACCTTTGGACTAGTATTATGTCTAAAGTTTCACTATTCCTCTTGTGTCCTGTTCTCAGAAGGCTCTCAATAGCGTTTGGTTGAAAAATGGCTTCGTTTGCTTCCACCGAGTGTTTCCTTCCCCTCCATCAATCGCGCCTCTCTTTGCCAAAGCATCATAAGCATCATCCTGGCAATGGTAGTTGCAGTACTTTCTTACAACTTCAACGTGCTGCTACTCACAAGTCAAAATCTCTATCCTTTACTTTTTCTACGCAAGGTAGCTTCATTTAATCAATCCCTCGTGCAAAAAAACACTGTTCTACATGTATATATTCTTGATATTTTAAAAATGAATTGATTTCAGGAACGATTCCTTGCGTTTCCGTTGAGAGGAATGACCGCTCATATTTTGTAAAAACGTCCGCAGTTCGATATCTGACAGGATCTGTCACCAGAACTCAGGGTCTTCGCTTTGCCGTGGTCAGTTACTCTGAATGTCCTACACATAACTCGAGTAACAAAAAAAACCATTTGTATACATATCTGTAGTTGTTGGGGAGTTGCAGTTTTCCCAAATTGGCTGCAAAATCCTTGAAAATTTAATTCCAGCTAATGATATGGTTCTGCTTTGGGTAGCATTAGCTTCCCTTCACTTCCGATATTGGTTTCACTGAATTTTGATTATTGAAGGTTGTAGCACGATTTAACGAGATTGTGACAAAGCAACTGTTAGACGGAGCGTTGGCTACATTCAAGAACTATTCTGTCCAAGATGAAGACGTCGATGTATGGAGCCACTCTTTTAAAAACAACTTAATTGTCATATGTTGTTATATGTTGTTATGCCTGTTATCACGGTATCTACGAGAGTTATAGAATGTAGACTTTTGCAAATATCTTGATTGTTGTGGCCAAGTATAGCATCTTCTTAAACTAATACATTCATTGAGGAAGTAGTAGTTGTGACTAGTTATTGCCGTTGCTGTCAAAGCATGCAAAAGATCAAAAGCCAAAATCACCATGACCATCCTTTTTTTAGCTCATGACCATCCTTCTGTAAACATTCCCGTCATGGTGGTGATCCACTGATCCTCATACCATCCCTTGTTGACATGCTTTTCGGATAAATGCATTGAAGCTTACAGGGATTTTGTGCCTTGTGATTGTTAGCTTGGTCTGTTTTTAATTTTGCATGAGAACACTATGACAATGGATAATTAATTTCTTCGCTTTCTCCATCAGGTTGTATGGGTTCCTGGTAGTTTCGAAATTGGTATTGCTGCAGAAAGGCTTGGGAAGTCAGGAAAATATCATGCAGTTTTATGTATTGGAGCAGTGGTATGATTTGTTGATGCGCTACTGATTAAAATCTTTTGATGAGATATAATATCTCTCACTGAGAGGGTTCTTTAACTCCCTATGTTGAGAACATGCTTGTAATGAGTGCCCTAACTTATGAACCATTTTTGCTGTCATTAGATTAGAGGTGATACTTCCCACTATGATGCTGTTGCTAATTCGGCTGCATCTGGAGTTCTTTCAGCAGGTTTAAGTTCAGGTTGGTCTCTGTGTTTTGTATTTGTTGCTGAGCTGATTTTATTTTATAGCAGTAGATGGGAATATAGTATTGTGATCTAATAATTATTGCGTGAATCCGGCTTTTGTATGTAGCAATATCACATATATAGTTTGCTTAAGGCAACGGGCTCTAGCTCAAATACCACTTCCTCCCCTTTCATGACAAGGATGGAGGGTGAGATTGTTGGATCAAGACCCTCCGGGTGCATATGTAACTTACAAACAAAAAGGGGGAGGGGGGGAAGCTTTAGTTTGCATCTTGTTACTTATGAAGAGAGGAAAGAAAGAAAGAAAAATGCATCTTGTTTGTTGCATGGTTCTTCCATGGGTGTCTATCTAGACTACGATGGCTATGCATGTACATATCTTTTTCACGTAGGAAACTTACTTTACATGTAGGGCCCTGAGTCTGCTTCTTGAAGGGGCTTGGAAATTTGTCTTTTGATTTTTTGATAGCTATTTTGGCTGAAGGACAAGACAAAGTACAGCTACACATCAATTTTGCATCTTATTTCTTTTCACTATGTTGTTAAACAGCCCACACATCAATTGTATGTCCTTGCGCATTGGCAAGGTGATCTATAAACTATCTGAATTTGCTATTAAATTGGAGAAATGTGACGGAATGTCGCAGCTTTCATTCTTACATTGATGTCATATCCAAATTATCTTATTTTTTGCTTCCTAATGATAGACTGAAGCTTTTTCTACATGACTTTATAGGAGTTCCATGCATATTTGGCGTTCTGACTTGCGATGACATGGAGCAGGTAATCTGGTAGTTAAAGTCAATGTAAATGGGAGCAAGCTCCCTAAGGCTGCCTTTGGGGTGGGAGTGCTGCTAGATGAGATGTGATCTCTGACAGTGACTGTTGCCTTTATAATTATTGCAGGCATTAAATCGAGCTGGTGGGAAATCTGGCAATAAGGGCTCCGAGACTGCTTTGACAGCTGTGAGTTGAATGTGTTAAGTTCATTTTGTCTCAATGTCACAATGATGATACCAATGCAATGTATTTTTAATAACAAAAACCTGGACTAGAGTTTTAAGATGCAAATTTGTAATCCTCGTAGTTGTATGGTTGTGTAAATCATAAGGTTTGACAAAAACGGCATCTATCTTCAATTTTAGTTCTGACCTGAGCACTTTAACCATAATAATCTGATTTCAGTTTTTTAATATTTTCAATGTCTCTATTTCCATATTTGTTCTTTGACTGAGCAATTAAAATATTGGGAGACAGATTACTTATAAAAAAAATTAAAATATTGGGAAGTAGATTAGTTGTTTTATGCATCTTTCTACTGATTTTATACTCCTTATACTGTATATTGGCTATGGATGTGTATTATTTATTTTATTCTTTACATGATTGAGTTCTCACATTAATTAACTTCGTTTGTCATGCAGATTGAGATGGCATCTTTGTTTGAGCACCATCTGAAGTGAGAGAAATACTGGGGACCATTGGATGTCATGACATGATGCCTAGGTTTTTTTTTTTTTTTCCCTCTCCTCAGTTAGACATATTGTTTCGTTTGTCAGCTGCCAGAATGTCTCTATGTTGAGAGTTCTGAGGGACTCCCAAAGGGTAGCCACATTTTCCGAAAGAATAAAGAGTATTTATTGATTGCTTTGCTGCACATCGAAAGAGCCCTAGTGCTCAAACTGCTCAGACACACAGGAAAAGATGTATGCTTGATGTTTAGAATCAGAAATTATCTTTTTACACGGCTCCCTTGTTTTTTTGCAAACCAGTGGGTAACGCTTCTCTTGTTAAAAAGTGGTTGCATATTCCTGCCTTCTGTAACTTGTTCTCAATGGTCCTTTATATGATATGCTGCTTTTGTGTTTGGTCGTGTTTCATGTGGCTTCTGTCCGCTGTGCTTTTGGTTGTTAAGTCCCAAATAGTTTGCAATTCCAACCTCTTCTATAATTTGTAGAGAAATAGATACATAGATACAGCATGTGAACTCCTCTGCATTAACTGTTATCCATGGGTAATATGATCACTAACATTTAGGGCCATTGGGATTGAAAAACCATATCATTTTATCTCATCTCATCATTAAAACTTTTTTAAATTTTCACGCAAAATATAATAAACAATTCAACTTTTTCAAATTCCAAAATAATAATAATATTATAATAATATTTTATTCAACTTTTAATTTTCATCTAAAACTATCTTTATCTCATCTTACTATCCAAACAACCCCTTAATGTAGTAGAGATTATATGCTATCTCTCTCTCTCCTAATTGTAAAAAGTATTTTGATTAAAAAATTGTAAAAATTCCTGATCTATGCAATTTACTTTATCTCTATTTATTGAATTCTGGGACCAACATGAGCTGGAAGACCAAAGTTAGCTTCTAAGGTGATTGCGCTTTAATTGGTTAGCAATTTGCTTAGACAAAACTCTGGATGCAAAGTGTTGAAACAACTGTCAATTGGAGGATGAAACCTATTTTTGTTAGTCGAATTTGAGACGGACAGGAAGCTTGAAGCACAAAAGCTGAGACAATGCCTGCCTTCGATACTACTCAATTCCAAAATGAAGACGTTGGACACAAGCCCCCAATACACTTCTGCTCCTCATTCCCTCCAAGAAAAAAGGAAAATAATCAGACGCATTTGCTCTTTAGTAAATCACCAGTACAATCTTTCAATCCAGCACATGAGGCTAAAACGTGAAACGTGTTCCAACTACAATGCGAAACATCTTTTTGCAAATTCTGTAGTTGTTTCAGAGGGTTATGTGGGTAAACTGGTAATTTGTATTGGCATTTTATATTGAACGAGCCCTTGTACAAGTTCTTTTGCTCTTCTTGGACATCTGCTTAACCATTATTCACCGAACCAAAAAGAATTGTTAAAGACTAAAGAACCTAAAGGCAATAAGAAACTTAGAATCAAAGTTAAACACCACAAACAAGTTTCTTTGAGAAGGTTGATGCTAGCTGAGCTTCTTGTTTATATTTTGGGTTCCACTAAAAAGAAAATGTTGACAGTATCTGGTCGGAAAATCAGCTCCTACCCACTGGCAATGCAAGGAAGATTTCCTCTGCAGTAGCCATGAGGAAGAAGAAACCAAAGTATTCCATTCTTATTCTCTCTATTAAATCTCATTCGTAGTGGGGAACAAGAGAAGCACTGTAAAGAGATTAAAATAATTTGTTAGAAGAAAAGTGGCATTTCATATCATTGCTTCCTGTTGCTTTCTCTTGTCATGGTGATATTGCAGCTTTCTCTTCCTATATCCATGGATCTCCAAAAAAATGGTGCCATTAATGGATCAGCAACAATTCATCAAAAACGTTCATCGAAGTTCCATTGTACACTTCCGCCAAGATTGTTCATATCCAATTCACGGCAGCCTCAGTATCCCAATTTGCTGTTTCCCTCAACTCATCAGGTCCAAAGTTTACTACTACCTAATGTTCTCTCCTCATGCATATTCTTATACTTCGTAATGACGGGATGGTTATTTGTGTTTTAGGCTTTAGTTAAAAACAGTTTAACCTGTTTTGCTTTGGCATGGTTCTGGAAGAGTGCCGCTAAGTATTTCTGGATTAACATATGTGAATTGATTGATGTCAGAGTGTAGCAGCTATTGTGTTAGAAGATGGATCGCAGTCAAGGCTTTACCCATTGACGAAGAAAATATCAGAAGGGGCCATTCCTATAGCAGCAAATTACAGACTCGTTGATGCAGTGGTCAGCAACTGCATTAACAGTAACATAAACAGGATATATGCTCTTACTCAATTCAATTCAACTTCCCTCAATTCCCACCTTTCCAGAGCTTATACTGGACAAGGTCCTGGAAAAGAGGGATTCGTTGAAGTTATCACTGCTTACCAGAGCCTTGAAGACGATGACTGGTTTCAGGTTTAAAATCATATAATTCTCAATACTATTAGTCTTAATGTTATATTTTATGAGTAATGTTATGTACAGTCGTAAAGTGGGCAAGTGCACGCAATCACTTTGAAAAAGAGTGAGATCCATTATTAAAAAAATTAGTTTTTCTTTTTTCTTTTTTTATAATGTAAATCTCATATTTACTCACTTTTTTTAAAGAGATTGTGCGGCGCTTGTGCACTCCACAACTGCAAATATCATTTCTCATTATGTAAATGCATATATTCATGTTCCTTCTCTATATTAGGGAGCTGCAGATGCTGTTAGAAGATGCTTGTGGTTGATGGAAGAGTATCCCGTGACTGAGTTTCTAATCCTTCCTGGCCACCATCTCTACAAAATGGACTACCAGAAAATCATAGAAGCACATCGAAACAGCAAGGCTGACATGACTATTGCAGCATTGAGTGCTCGGAGAGAGCAAGACCCAAATTTTGGCTTTTTGAGATTGAATTCAGAAAATCAAGTTCTAGAGTTTAGATTGAAGTCAGATAGTGAGCCAATCACTTTTGTTTCAGTAGGTTTCCCCCCACAAGCTCCGCTCTGCTTAAATTTTATAGTTTTTGGGGGAGTTCTCTGAGGAAGTTTACTTCTGAAATTCAGGGGGAAAGCCCAATGAAATGCAATGATGTTGCATATCGAGAATTTTCAAGTATGGGAATATATCTCATTAATAGAGATATAATGGTAAAGCTTCTAAGAGAACATTTTCCTAAGGCAAATGACTTCGCAAGTGAAGTAGTACCAGGTGCAATATCCTTAGGAATGAAGGTCAGACTTATTTTGTATGCCCTTCCCATGTTGCTTTTCTTTCCAAATGTGAAAGTACTATTTTCTTTCTTTCCCTTCATAATGATGCCGTGGTAGACTGTAGTTATTTTTATCTTTTTAATTGCAATTGATAAGAAGATTCTCCTCCTTCGTGATAGTCAGGTACAAGCTTTTCTCTTTGATGGGTACTGGGAAGACATGAGGAGCATTGAAGCATTCTACCTAGCAAATATGGAAAGTACAAAGAAAGCAGACATGGCATTTAAGTCAGTAACTTTAATACCAGAAAAGGGCTGAAAGTATTATCCCAGTGAATGTTCTGCCTATATTGGACACCTCACAAACTAACAAAAACTTCATCCTTTCATACCAGCTTCTTTGATAAAAAGTCTCCCATCTACACTTTACCTCGGGTTCTGCCTCCAACTCATGTGACTGATGCTATAATAATAGACAGCGTCATTGGAGGTGGTTGCATTCTCGGTGTAAGGAACTGCTTTCTCTGCCTCTAGAGTTTGCAATGGTAAATTTCAATGATAGGCAGTTACATAGTATGGAAACAAATGCGTATACATAGAACAGGGAAATAAGTTATAACGCATGCATACCGTGTATTTTCTTCTGTTCTAAACTGTGCTTTAAATTACTGTTTCTAATACATTTCTAACCTTTCTAAGAGTAGAGGTGCAAGATCAAAGGTACAGTAGCCGGTATGAAGACAAGAATTGGAGATGGGGCTGTAATAGAGGACTCAGTGATCATGGGTTCTGATATTTATCAAGTAAGATTGCTCTAAATGTTTATCCATTAATGTCTCTGTTGGCATTGTGAAGAGTGTCTAAGAACTCGAAAATAAAACATTTTAGCCACCCATCCTCCTCACGGATGGACTCATGAATGTTCTTTCAAATCTCCATTGATTATCTTATATATAGTGCAAGTGTGCATTCTCGATCCACAGATGGAAGATATTCGGCGGAGTGGCATGGACAGGAAGGGCCTAGATATTCCTATAGGAATTGGTGAAGATACTCAAATAAGGAAGGCCATTGTAGATAAGAATGCAAGAATTGGCAGAAATGTTTTGGTATGGAAAGTACAAGAAATAGTCAATGGCTCTCAATAGCAATCTCATTACATCATTAATATTTATATTAAAGCTTAACCATCAAGAAATTTATATGTATTCTTAGACTAACAAGCTATAACCAACTTCATTTATCTAAAATCCCATCCATTTTCAGATTTTTCCTGCAATGCACTTGCATTATTATTATTGCCAATGCCAATATGTACTGTGCACAGACTGAGCACTGACGTTTCTAAAATAGAATGCAGAAGAGTGATAGAACAGGGTTATCTGTTGGACATCTTTTTTAAGTTCGGCACCTAGAAAGTATTAATTGAGCCTTTTTCTGTTTAAGCTTCTTTTGTGTGAATGTCTGTCTAAAACCTGCAACTGAATAACTGAATCAATATGTGGCTTCTCTTCTTCGCACTTTACTGTCCTTTATGTTTTCTAAACTAGGGGCCTTTCCTATATGACGGATATAGAAGTAATGTATTGGCAATTCTATGCAGATTATAAACAAAGACAACGTCAGAGAAGGGAACAATGAAGCCAATGGGTACATGATCAGTGAGGGAATTGTGGTTGTTCTTCATAGTGCAGTCATCCCCAACGGCAGCATTATATGAGAGTTTTGAGTCAGAAGAATTCTCTCCAGTTTGGTTCTTCGATTGAAAATTATAGTGTATACCAACTATATATGTAATGCACACAACACAAAACAGACGGTTCATCATAGAATGATCATTCTTTTGACGAAATGCGTCGCCAACAATAAGAAAGTTATATTCATGCACAGATTTTATTGAATGTAAAATTCACAATACTTCATTGTTCATGCTGAAAATAGTCTTTAATGGATATTTTGTGTGTGTGTATTTCAGTGGTCCTTTTACATAAAAGGGTCCCTTTCTTAACATTTTCTTTTCAATTTTCTATCCCTCACTAGAAGTAGGGAAAAAAAAAAAAGAATGCAAACTAAGAACGAAAGTGCCGAGCTTTTTAAGTTTTCCCACCTAAAAATTCTCGGGAAACTTGTTATGATAGATACACTCTGATTCAATGAAAAATTCTTTTCTTTATCATACACACAGAGAGAGAATACCCTGACCTTATTGGACGGGGAAGTGATTTTAACACGTTTCTAAGAGTGTGCGAACGACACCGTCCACCTTGGTAACTGGAGCATAGCCAATCTCTACATTCTCTTATCCAGTTCCATAGTCTTCCATTCGGTTCAGTTCAGGAGGCTCTCTAGCTCTTCTTCGCCGTCACAAGCTGCTTCTCGTAAAAAAGAATTACCCAAAATAAAGGAAAGGAACTATCTTTGATTCAATCTGTCTGGTTTCCTCGACAATCAGCGGAATTTCTTCAATGGGTACGAATGTTTCACTTTCTTAATACTGTGATTTCTCTTCATTGGGCACTTGCGGTAGCAGCAGGCATTGGTATTCCAAATTTATATGGGAAAATATGGTGCGTACGGGTTGTGATTTCCGAGCCGTATAGCCCTCATCTTACCTCAAAAAAAAAAAATCTTAACATGCGAAAGCATTTTCGAGAAGCAGGGGTGTAATGGTCCGATCCGATTTAATTTTAGACAAAATTTAAGGTTAAATAGGTATGTATCCGTTTTATATTTTTTAAAATTGATTATCCACATATTATTTTTTTAAATCGATACTTTTAGTTTTTTTAATTTTAATAAAATGTAAATTTTTCATAAAAAAAATATGTTTAAAAAAATTACATTAAAAATTTTTTATTATTTATAAAAATTTATTTTATAAAAAAATCTGTTATTTAAAAATTTTCTGTTATAAAATATTTATTTTATAAAAAAATTCTGCTATAAAAAAATTTTATACGATTAAATAAATTTTCATATTTAAAATTAAATTTGTATGTTATAAGTTATAATAATATTAATATTATCTTATAAATAATTATAATTTATATCATTATATATAATATTTAAAAAATTAATTTAAATATATATTATAGTAAATTGATACTGTGTTAAAAATCATGAAATCGGAACCGATCGATTTCGGCATTGTACAAACTTGTTCCAGACGGTACAGAGGTGTACTTCACGTCGACTTTAAAATAAACGCTGAATGGTTAGCGGTTTTTGCAGTTGACACGTTGTGGGTTATTTCTCGTTATTAAATGTGTGAGACCGCGTAGCGATAGCCACGTAATTACGAAATGGGGCCCATTCCCCTGTCCCATGACTTGTCGGCAAGTCTATCGTCAGGACTCAAAATTATTATTATTTTTTAAATAAATTCTGTCAATCAGCCATTGCATTTACGTTCACACACACACGTACTCACATATGCTCTATATATATCATCGGTTGTTCTGATACTGATCTTTATTCTTTACCAAAGGCTAAACAAAGATATTTCATATCAAATTCGCTCATTTCCATTTCCAGGTATACTTATATATTTTTATAGGCACCTCTGAACCCTCGGTATCGTCGTCTTTCTCGTCGTTGCTATTGCTTATAGCGATTTAGAGAATTCGTTTTTTGTGATCAGAATTAAATATACTGCTGTGATCTGTTTGATCTTACTATAGATCTAATTCTACCCTTTTGGATCGCTCATTTCCTTCTCACAAACTAACTAAAAGAACGGGATTTCCGATTTTTGTGGGATATTATTGTTATTATGTGATCTGTAACTTGTTCGATTGCTTGCTCCATTTAGAGCACACTATGATCATTTGCATTGTGCAGATCCACATCCTGATCTTTGATCTGATTATATGCAATTTTGTACCTTTCATTTTTCTTCTGGATAAATGGATGTTGCTCTGGAAGTTGATTGGTTGGTATTTCCAGATCCTTAAATTTGATTACTTTAGATCAAATTAGCTGTGTAAATTGTTTAATTCGCACCTCCCATAAGTACTGTTTACTGGAGGGGGTATTATGTTTTTCGTGCCTTAGGTTTTCTTTGAAAATAAAGAAAAAAAGGGGGTGATGACTCTCACACCTTTTAATCCTCTAGTCACATCTGGATATATCACTGATTTCTTTCTTGAGAGGAATTTTATTACATGATTAAATGAGAAAATGCAAGTTGGGTGACGCATTCCCGGGACAAAGTTGCATGTCGAAACCTTTTAAAGACATAGAAGCAATTTCTTGATCTGAGCAGCAATGACATTGAGCCAATATTTTATGCATTTTTCAAAGGAAAGCAATCGTCTGCATTCTTGTGTATGTTTTAATCCTCTAGAAACTTCTCTAAGCATTGCTTGTGGTTAGCATGTGGATTTGTGGAATTTCATTTTTTGATCAATAATACAAGTGCACTCCTTCTGTTTCATCCATTATTGCTTCCCCATGTTGTCCACTTAAATATTGTTGCTTCTGTTATCCTGGTTATTTTACCAACTAATTCTTTTTACATCTGAAATCTCGTTGCTATAAAGGCATGGCTTCATCTGATACACCTGAAGTAGTTAAAAGGGATGTTAAGGACAAAGAGCGCAAGGAAGATGAGAAAGATGAAGAGAAAGGGGGATTTATTGAGAAGGTGAAGGATTTTATTCATGACATTGGCGAGAAGATAGAGGGAGCTATAGGATTTGGAAAGCCAACTGCGGATATTACTGAGATTCACATCCCTCGTATCAATCTTGAAATGGCAGAGATTGTTGTTGATGTTCTTGTAAAGAACCCAAATCCCGTCCCCATCCCTCTGATTGACATAAACTACTTGGTTGAGAGTGATGGAAGGAAACTAGTTTCAGGGTTGATCCCAGATGCCGGGACGATCCGTGCACATGGCGAGGAGACTGTCAAAATACCACTTAAACTAGTTTACGATGATATAAAAAACACATATGATGATATCAAGCCTGGAAGCATAGTTCCATATAGGATTAAGGTTGAACTCATTGTGGACGTGCCTGTTTTTGGTAGACTGACTATACCATTTGAGAAAACTGGAGAGATCCCCATACCTTACCAGCCTGATATTGATGTTGAGAAAATTAAATTTGAGAGGTTCTCTTTAGAAGAAACTGTTGCAGTTCTTCATTTGAAATTGGGAAATAAGAACGACTTTGACTTGGGACTAACTTCACTAGACTATGAGGTTTGGCTTTCCGATGAGAGCATTGGAGGTGCAGAACTCGCAAAGTCCACAAAAATTGATAAGAATGGAATAGGTTACATTGATCTTCCCATCACCTTCAGGCCTAAGGACTTTGGCTCTGCACTGTGGGACATGATGAGAGGAAAAGGCACTGGTTACTCCATGAAAGGACATATTAATGTAGATACACCCTTTGGAGCAATGAATTTGCCCATCAGCAAGGAGGGAGGTACTACCAGTCTCAAGAAGAATAAAGAAGATGGTGGGGATGATGATGACGAGGAGGAGGAGGTATGTTAGCTCTAATTCTTTCTATTAAAGACACAATAATTGTATTTATTTCCCATACCTCCGTTAAAAATTTATATTTATTTCTCATCCTGTGCTGTCTTATGCTCACAAAATTCTGTGAATGAAATGAGAGATTGTTTAATGCTATATAGCTTTATCAGTTGAGTAATCACAAGACGTAAAATCTACTTATCCTACTCTAATTTCATTTTTATAAGCGTGAAGAACTCAATAGGTTTTTACACGCATCATGTAAACTGTTTTATATTTTCTTTTCATACTTTCTGGTGCAGTATAGGCCTCTTATTTCCTTGTATTTTTGTACTTCTGTTTGTAAATTCTACATAATTAAATGATATAATGTACATTGTAACATATGTTTCAATAACACAAGTTGATATCTACCACGCCAACTAGGCTGATAAGCCATCTCATATTCTTATGCTTTCACAAGAAATTAAGCAGTGGCTGTGGAGAAATTAAAAATTAGACATGATGGTGCTCACAATTCCGTCCCAGAAACAGTGAATTATTTGTATGTGTCAGAAGAATAACAAGTACTGCATTGGTACCAACATCTTTAACGGAATGAAATAATGAAAGGGGAACCATGAGCTTGATGTCCCGGACAGATGTGTGCAAGTGACCTGACTAGATTGAAAAGGTAGGATGGAAATATTTGGATACACGTATCTGCAATGCATGCATTGAAAATTTTCTAGTCGAAATTCAAAAAAGGATGTCTAGTAGGCAAATACGTAACAAATCCATAAGTCTATTGGTCTAATAATGATAGGTTAGTAGTTTGTGCTTCTGAATTGGCTAGTTATGATGATAATGTGAAACTCTCAGCCATAATTCCTTGCACCAACTTTGATGGCTTTGCATCTACTTTGAACTCACCGGATTGAATGGATTTATTACAACTTTACTTAACTCGGTAACCTGCAATGTTGTCATCTGGTGCATGCGGCCCTTTTATTTTAATGTTTATTGTTACTTTATATTCGTAACAGACTACTTTCCAACTTATATATATATTTCTATAATACGATTATTTTGTTTGGGTGCAGGAATAGAAACTGCATCGGCAGGAGTGCTAATACCAGTAGCAGTGGTCCGTTTATCAGCACTCATCCCCTAGAATAATTGATAAATAGGCCCTTGAACACAAGGTTTTTACTTCTGGTGTTGATGTACATCCCTTGCTAGCTGAAGTTGAGGACTTTTATTTATGCATATCTATGCTTATATTGTTTTGATGTATGTGAGGTTTGGCGCTTTGTAGCTTGCATGCCCGCCCTGTTGTCGAGACCTTTGGATGGCAGATGAAACTCTTGTTTTTCACTTTATAAATTATGATGACGATGATAATGATTCAACTCATAATAGGGAAGTACGAGTGTTATATATGTTTCCAAGTGCGTTTCTTTTATTTGCTAAATCCTTTTTCTAAACTCGTAAGGTCCGGATTGGTTACACTATCAAAAATCTTATCTCAACTTATTATTATAACTTTTTTAAATCTCAATATAAAATATAATAAATAATTTATTTTTTTTAAATTTCAATACAAAATTAATATTAAAAAGTTATATTATAATAATATTTTATTTATTATTATTTAAAATATCTCATCTTATCTTATCTGTGTAAACAAATGGAGCTTTAGTCAAGGGCACATTCATGCGATTGTAGGGGCACCTCTCCTAGTGGGCAAGTATTAAAGCCAGAAATCCCCTTGATAGCCTCTTCTGGTAAACGATGAGCAGCTTGTGGCAAAACTTGCAGTGTCATTTACTCGTTCCTCTATGAACATCATAACATGTCCCACCAGTTAAGATCCTGGATTGAAATGGATAGAATTCCAAAACCCAACAACCATTTTTAGTTTATCTGAAGCCCATGTAGATTTTATTTCTGGGAAAGCTGAAGTAGGCAAGGCATGATCACAGCCAGTCAGGTAAAACTCTTCATTGGATTCCCTCACTCCTCGTGTACATTCTCTTTCTGATTAATCTAGCACACGTCAATGCACATATAAAACCATATATTAAATAAATAAATAAAGGAAAAACGACCAAGTCATCTGTTGTCATAAGCGTATGCGTGGAAGTCCCAAGGTGATCAGGAAGACAATGCCAAAGGCATAATCGATCCTTAATCTCCAAAATGAAGATGTGGAGTTTGAAATTTTGCTCCTCTAAATATATAATAAAAAGAAAAAAAAAAGTGATCAGGAGGACACACTGCAACTGAACTGAAGGGTCGAGTACAAATCACTTAAAAATTTAAGATAAATATATATAATATGTATCATGAAATAGACATGTATGGTTGGAAGTCTTGTTATAATTATTACGATGGACCATTTAGGAGCTGACGAGAGTGTGGATGGTAACCAGACAATAAATGGGCAAGTGCGGGGGGATGTGATATGACAAGGGAGAATTCTAAATTGGTGGTGTATGGGGAATGCATGTATGCGCTCACCATCTTTTCTTTTAGCTTCATTGGCCGTATCATGTACCCACATAACACCTCGAAGCTTCTTTTTCTTGGCTCTTAAGAAAAATTTAAAAAAAAAATATTAGAAAATTATTTTTCCCCTCCTTTCTTTTTCTTAACAGGCACTGCCTTGTCAACTTTTATGATAGAGAAGGAACGAAAATGAACATAAAATCAATCCCAAAATTAAAGTGTTAGGTCCATATGTAAGAAGATACTGAAATTAATTTAATTTTAAGTTAAATTTAATATCTAAATATTTAATTTAAAATATTTTTATAAGTAGGATTCACAATCTTTTTCAACTCAACACTTATTTACACGCAGGACTCAAAATATTTTTTAATTCTCATAAATACATCTAAACTCATATTAACATTCAAACATATCTAAATTCATCTTAAGTGGACCTTCACAAAATTCATTCTACCATCTCAATTCACTGCTATTAATAAATAACTCAACTCACTTCAACATTCGAATAGAGATTTAATATACCAACCGGTTTATAATTGTGAAATGTTACGATCATAAAGAAATTTTATATAGATAAATCTATAAATTAATATAACACGATATATTAAATCTATTTTATAATAAACTTAATTTAATAATTTAATAAATCTTGTCAACTGATATTAATTTATAAATTTATTTTTATAAAAATATTTTATTACCAAAAGATTTTTCTTTATAATTTAGGCACAAATATCTTTTTAAAGGGAAGGTAAAAAGGGAGAGAATTTGGATTATATGATTGGATGTTATTGGATCTGATTCTGGATCTCTTGGATAATATCGAGAGTCTCGCTTAATTGTTGTATTATCATGTGCTAAAAGAAAAAAATTAAAAAGAAAATTTAAAAATACAGCCATATTTTGTAGCGTTATGCTTAGAGATAGCCAGATGTCACCCACAAAGTGGACGGAGTAAGATGATTATCAAAGTTTTTGACTTTCTTATTTCTACTTCATTTTGAGATGGCTAGGTTTATGAGTTCTTTCACCGAATATTGCAATTTTCTTATTATATTAATATAAATAAAATTATATTTATGAATCAGCATGAATAATATATCTAATAAAGCACTTACATAACATGATTTAATTTGAAATATAAAATTTTAAACATTAAATTTTATGAATTAAATTATGTGAATGATGTACACCTATTTGTTAATAAATAGGGTCACACGTCCTGGAGTGGCTTTTGAGCCCACACGCAGTCCCAGTGGCTTAAGAGGCCTCAAATCTTTTGAATTTGTCTGTCCGTTCCACTCTTCAGGTGGCGCGTGTTGGCCATTCACCGGCGACTCGGCTCAGTATCTATCTGCAATCTTATGTTACCGTTTTTCCTAATCCGTGATTTTGCAAGAGGGATTATAGACCTATCCAAAAATCATCTCAAGACAACAAGTGGCATTGCAGCCGACATCATCATTGCTTCCAATGGAGGTTCCACCGCCACTAACAATGGTTCCATTGCTCACGTTTATGTGAACACCTTATTTTCGTCTTTTTATAAGACGATGTCTTATTGTAGGATATGTGTATGGATCAAGAAATTGATTCCAAATAAACCAATTTTTTTCTTATTTTCATATTTTTATACTGTTATTTATTACTTTGAAAAATTTGTTAAGAAACTCCACCCACTCTTCATATATAATCTTTTTAATTTAATGAAGTTAAGCTTGCTTTAAAAAAGATGAGATTAGAACAGCATAATAAAACGTTAATAAATATGGATCCCACGATCCCATCAGCGGTAGAGCCATTGTGACGAGTAAGACTAAAGAGAGGAAAGCATGTGCACTTCACGTGCTTCAAAAGGGCATGCCTGGTGGGCAAGATATTTTCCTGGAACAACATGGGGCCAGCCAGCAGGCAAAACCCTCAGCCAGCAAATGCAGAAACATTACTTTAATGAGAAACGAATCGACTAACATCTTTATAAAATAGGATTTGAATGCCCCCCACCCTTCATTATTTTGATCATTTTTAATATTGCTTATATATACGGTCAAGATTTGAGTATAATTCTCAAATGGGGAGCCGAATCTTTGAAACAGGAACAAAGTCTGCAGCAAATAAAAAAGAAAATACAGCCGACCAGCATTAAAATTGTACGCCTTGCCTCTAATGGAAACCCCAGTGGTGAATCTGGACACCATAGAACTAGACTATACAACAAATTCATGGAAAATCGTTTATGTTTGAGTAATGTTATATATAATTTAGAGGGGCAAGTTTTAAGTATTTGTTTTTAAAAAAATAAGATTTACCGTTTAAAAAAAAATATATGCAAAACTTACACTGAACTGCAAGTATCGTTTCTCTCTACTTTCTTGAGGGTATTTATTCTCTCTTAATTTTTCTTTTTTCAAACTTTGTACTAGAAGTCCTCAAACTTTGCTATGGCTGGAATCTTTTTTATGAACATGATGGAGAAGTCATTGGGAGAATGAATGAAGCCAATGAAGGTCTCTACACATCCTGATTCATGCACCTGTGCATTCATTTGCTGAACTTTATTTCTTGAGCTGGTATTATTCAATATTCATGAACTTCCATTGCCTCCTTGCTAGGGGGGAGGTGAAGAGCAGGCGTGCTGTGGATGCAGCGTGGAAAGTGGCGTGCCCATGCTTTGAATCCCAAATGGCAAATATAATAACACTATTATTGCATGGGTGGTGTGGATGTACGAGGAAGACTAGAATGACAAGCTGCACACATGAAGATGCAATGAATTGAAGGACGAGGTAGCTCTTAAAGAATTACAAATAAAACGTAAGAGGAAATCCACTTGGCACATGCCCATTTTATGGATATATCATTCCATTCAGGCTAAAATATGGAATCATTCTTTTTTTAATGTCCATTTGGTATTATCTCTACATGTACACTGAATGTAGAATGAAAGAGAGAGAGAGAAATTTATAAAATTAATCTCAAATATTTATGAATATTTATTATAGATATGGTGTGATTAAGTTTATATGTTTATATATTTCACTCTAAATTTTGGAGTTTTGATATAAATTTAAAAAATTATATTTCTAATCATTTTTTCTATCATCTTCTCAATATCTCTTAATATAACGGGAAGTTATTGATTCATAAGTAAAATATAATAAATAATTTTTAATTATTTAAAAACCATGAAAGAATGGTAAAAGAGTTGAGGGGGTGGCATTATTCTAAAAAATTTTCGAAGTCCTGATCAATTTTTAAGAATGAACTTGTTTTTTTCCTCAAAAATTAGAAGTTGAATTTTATAAATTTATTCTATATAATTTTTTTTATACTTAACAGTTCCTTTGAAAATTGATGGAAGAAGTTAAAGGTGGAAACGGGACACGAAGTTAATCCAAAACAGTGTGGGAAGCAATATGGACCCATTTGCTAATGGAAAGGAAGAGTGAGTTTCAATGGAATGATTTCGTATTTTGAAAAAAACTTTGGACACGGGTGGGGGCCATTGGAGTGAATTCACAAGCTTAATTAAATTAAATATAGTTGATGCTGGTGTTAGGCTTTTCTTGAGGGACAGGACACATAACTTTCTAGAGAGACAGGTTCTACGGAGAGAGAGAGAAGTCCAGGGGAGAAGAACCTTGGGAGACACACTCCCCGCAGTTTCTAAAACCAGCAACTTGTATGTCAGCAACCGACCCCACTTGGATTTGGAATTCACTGAACCCAACCCTCTTTCTCTCTCTCTCTCTCTCTCTCTCTGCATGATAGCAATAGTGATAATTCAAATACAGTGCTACAACCCAGAGCTCCATCAAAAGGAAGGGGTACCAATTCTCCGTTTCACCATATAACTTCCATAACATCTTCAGAAATTATGCAATCATAAAACTCCCTTCTCCTTTTTTATGCTTGTTTTTGTTTTGATGAGTCTTTTATGCTTCAGGCTACCACTAAACAGATAGGAACTGTGAGAGGAGTTTGGGAAAATTAGGGGGCTGAGATGCAAAGGGTGCATAAAGGTGCTTCTCTGTCTTGTTGCCTTATTCGGAAATTTTACTACCACCAGCATCAAAGGCTTCAGCAGCTTCATCAACATCACAGGTATCATCGACTTCTACTTCTCTATCTTTGCTTTACCTATTTGTTGCCTGATCTCTCTCTTCTTGTAAAAAAAAAAACCAGATTTCAAATCTGGGTATACCCTTTTCCTATTCTGTCATTAATTTATTGGGTTTTGTTGCAAGCCACTCCTATAAGTTTCATGGGGGTCACTTGGAATCTAAATCTTGGAGAATCAAAATTTCATCTTCAGTACGATCAAAACTTCCACTTGTGGTGTCCCAACTTTTTGTACAAATTGGGTTGGCTTGCCATGGTTTTATACCGGATCAGGACTTTGAATCTGTCCGAGTTGTTGTTTGCAGATTTATTTGATTCTTTTGGTGGGATGTTTGTGACTGATTTGAATGTTTTTCCATGATTTCCTTCAATTGTTCGAAACTCGGAGTGCAGCTGGATTATTGGGGACGACGTCTCATGGTTTGCGAGTTGAACTAAAGTTTTGATTCTTTGGGAACAGACGAAGACGCGTGGTATTGATTTGTTTGAAGACGGCTGGAAAAGTTTCTTCTAGTGATACCAAAAGTCTATTTTCATTGCAAGATTTTGTTTACTTCCACTTTGCATTTTTAGTTGGTAAAGCTGTAAGTTCTGAACCTGGGATCTAAGCAGCATTAGTTTCTAAGAAGAAACACTGCATTGGGCTGTTGAAGTACAAGGATAGCAACCTTAAGAGGATTCTGCGAGTTGTATATTTGATTGCATATTGCAACTACAAGAATTCCCTCTCCACATTTGCACCAGCATTATAACTATGGCCCTCTTGTGTTAGAATTTTGAAGAGTATTGAAGTTTGCACATTTCTTGGGTGGATATATATCTTTGAATTGAGTCATTTGTCATTTACATTGGTTCAATCTGAATTGGGGTGCTGTGAATTAAGTGGCTAGGAGATCTTTAAATGAGAGTTGAACTTCCTGAGGTGGATCTGAGATTGTTGAAAGGTTTGATTTGTTTACAAAATCATTCTGCAAGTTGCATTATGGATGCGAGATCAAGAAAGGTTCCTGGCCCTCTGGTTGAAGGAAAGATGATAGAATATCATCATCAAGGAAAGAAGATTGAATACCAACGCAGCCTGTCACATGGGAAGGGGAGCAGCAGAAGATTCTTGGCTTCAAGTTACTTCAGCTTAGAGTCATTGCTTTTGCTTGTATGTCTCACAGCTTCTTTGCTGATTCTTCCATTGATACTTCCACCTTTGCCTCCCCCACCGTTCATGCTGCTTCTGCTTCCAATAGGGATCCTAGCAGTTCTTATGGTTTTGGCTTTCATGCCTTCTAATGTGAGGGATATAACCTATACATATGTGTAAATGGTGTAATAAACATGCACAGCAGCACATGCACCTTTCTCATCATACAATTTTTGTAACTCTCTACTTAAAAAGAAAAATAAAAAATAAAAATAAAAAAAGACGAACAGTTCTTTCATTTCGTATTCATCATTTGTTTTGCACCCGAAAAATCCTTGCCTAAAGCAGCATTTGATTTTGCAGTTGTTCCTAAAATCTTTAAGGTCTCTTGCCTGTATAGTTTAATGAATCGTACCCAATTGGTAGCGCAATTTGATATGGATAGGCTGCCTGCCTGCTTGCTTACCAATTTTGGACCAAGAGACAACTTATAGAGGGGGCTCCCATCCATGGACTCGAACATTTTGCCATTCTGGTGAGAAAAATGGTTTTCTTGAGTAGGCCATAGGTAACCTCCAAACCCCATATGTCATTCATGGAATGATTGAATCCACCACCAACTTGTACTAGGGTTAGGCGACGTGGACCAGTAGTTAGAGCAGATTGTGAATGTGCACGTGACATCATAACATATGATGTATGAATGGCGCATTACAAGGATCATCCTCATATATGCCATGTCCATGAGTAAATGCCCGTAAAATGCATTTTGTTGACAAAAGCTTTGAAAGCAGTGGTTGGATCCACCTCAAATGGGGGTATCGCCATTTAAGGAAAGGTAAAGAAATGCCCAACTATTGTTTCCTTGGTTTTTTTAATAGTAAGATGTCATTTAGCAGCAAATAGAATGTGATCTCTCCACACCACAATGGGCTCCCCAGAGAGGTATTAGATCAGATGGAGATTTCGTGTAACCCACCGATCCTATTTATGAATAATCTAATAGATCTGCACCGTTGATGGTATATACGATGAAGGCCACCATGGCCGAGCCCTAGTACTTGGGGGTGAGAGACAGGCACCGAGCATTACAATAATTTGAACAACATCAATTGGTGTAGAATCCGACGGGTGATTTTTATTTTTTATTTGGTTGGAGAAAAATACAAAATGATGGATAAGATAGATCTATGTATCTACTATGAACCGCACTGGCTGAATTGGAAAGGATTGCTTTCAAAGTGGCCATTGAAACGACCCATTTTGCTAGATAAGATAACGTCTTGCATAGTTGGTGACAAACCAATAACCATCTGAGTAGTTACCCAAGCAGATTGTAGATATGCGTGCTGAGATAGTGTGCTACATGGCAAATTTATCGTTTTGTGTTTTTATAGTCTCGGTGAGCCGTCTCACTCGAACTAAAAACAAATTGAAATCAATGTACAAGTTTCAGCAAGTTGGACGGTAAAGAAGACAAAAGGAGAACAGAAAAGCGTGAGGGAATAGATGAAAGAGAGGAGGAAACAGGAGGTCAATGCCAGCCAATATACACAACCATCATATTCCAACCTCTTTGACAATAGTTACACTGTGTATTACAAGACAGATCAACTTGCACATGCGATATATAGATGCTATATGCTTATATATATAAAGTGTGCAGGGAGACCTAAAATATAAGGCGACCACATAGGATGGAAAGAAAATTGCCAAACCTTGATAGACTCGTCACCTGACCTCCAGCTAAAGCATATTATTACTATCTATGGCACATATAGGCTGGAAACAAGAAGAAGCAAAAATATGAAAGATCAGCAAGCAAAAAATCTTGCTAGGTAAGCCAGGACGTATGAACCAAAAATGGAGGAAGATGATGCTCCAAAACAGCTAGGAGTTCTCTGCCCTGGTTCACCTCTTGAAAGACCCCTCCTCCAAGCCTTCTCACTGCTTCAACAAGCTGACCTCTTAGCCTTTGGGACATCAAACAACCACCTGCCTTCATACATTCCCTATACAGCGGCAGGTAAGCAATTGCCACCTTCAGAGGACCGGGAAGATCTCTCAAGCAAATCGGAGATCCACCCCACTTCAAAATCCTCACAAGGTTCATGTAATGTTCTTGTCCTTGCCTTTGTCCATCCAAGAAAGCTGCCTCTGACCAATACTCTCGAAGAAAAGACCTTAGCTCAGGGGCTACAGCCTCATCATCAGACCTAGCAATACTGTCCGCAACAGCATAAGTAGCTGCTGGATCACCCAAGAAGTCTGAACAGAGAAGAAATCCTACACCATCAAGAGACCCACCACTCCGTTCACCAGCAGCCTTGAGAATCTCAATGCTGAGTGTTGCAAGGACATTCTGAGGAACACATGGAAGAAGATAGGCAGCGACACCTACTTGACTGCTTGAAGTGGCAGCTGTGAGGGCAAGGCAAAGCTCCATGTCTCGGCAACCCCTTTTCACAAACCACTCCACAACCTGCATACAACCTCTCTCAGCAGCTCTCATCAAAGGGCCCAAAAAAGCAATGGCATTACCCTCTTCCACCAGACATTCCATAGTGCCGATCTTGCAGTAGTGGGAAGCAAAGCCCAAAGCAAGGTCAACATCAACATCCAAGCTGTTTCTTTGGGCAATCTAGAGAGAGAGAGAGAGAGAGTTACATTTTTGTCAAAGACAACTTCATGATAAAAAAGTGTTTTTGCGTCTGTGTGATTAAGATAAAAGGCATGAACGGAGAGGAAACACCCTGCTCAAATAAATAATAAAGGTCAAGAATACCATTTAAATTGAACATTGTAAGCATCATGGACCAAAAATATTACATACTAGATCCACTTGTTAGAGCCGCCAAACGCAGGAGATGGAATAATTGCTAATGCACTGGTCAATAACGTAATGATGATGGGTTCAATATGCATACTTGCAATATCACAAGGGATTACGATGAAGAGCTCTAACCACTTCAAATGTCTGTTAGACACCCCCTCCCCCCCCAACAAAAAAAAAAAGGATCTCTCTCTCTCTCTCTCTCTCTCTCTCTCTCTATTTGGAAAATGAGCTGTCCAGATCTGAAGCTTTATAATTGGTAATGCTAACAGTTAGCTATAAAGATTTAACATGACAGCTGCAAAGACACATTTTTCTATAACCTAAGCAATCCCATGAACCCATCAGAGATTGGAAAGCAGGATCATTTCTACCGAGAGGGAATATGGACACCTCCCCAATTTACAATCCAATAAAATTGGACAAAATTTTATTCGTGAATCTCCAACCAACAAAATAGTACGAGAAACACCAACTGATTTTTGGAGTTTGGGGGGGGGGGTAGGAAAAGAAGAAAAAACAATGGATCAGACCCAAGATAACCGATATTTACATCTCGTAGTTCTCACTTATTGTTTTTCAAAGATTCTCCAAAAGCCAATCATGGCAGGAGAGCAGTTCAAAATAGAAAAGCTTGCATCAAGTTTAGGCATGCATGTGAAATGAGGGAGTTCTCTCTCAAAAAATTCTAACAATACTGTTTTCCATTCCAGTTATGACATAAATAAGCAGGGAAGTCATTTCAAATCATAAACACTGTTGCATGGCAAGGTAATGAAAATCTACGAGAAGCTAGGGAGTCACCATACTTTCTTATTTATCTCTTGCTTTGCACTAATCTTTTATCTTCTTTCTCTATTGATTGGATTTTGACATAAATGCTTGGGATGTGAGATATCTGATCTTTTTAATTGCTAGTTTAAGTATGACCAGCTTTACCATTTAATCTTCACTACTAGTAGTTGGAAAATCCTTTTTCCATTAGAATCCCATACAAAAGTCTCTGTTTGAGGAAATTATGTCCATCAAGATACCATCTTTTTGTAATATAACTCAACAATATTTAAACTGCTAGTAAGCATGGCAGAATGACTTCTGATTCTTTCCTCCCATATCTCTCCTTGACCTGTCCTTACTGGTGGTTTCTTCCAACTCTGACTTGAAATGTTTAAAACTTACAGAGATTTCAGCCAAATATAAAAGTGTCTTAAATGTTAAAACCACTCATCAAAAAACAAAAAAAAGATTTCAGCCAAATACAGTCAACAAAATTTCATTATGTATTACAAACACAAACATGATATCAACAACATGGGAACTATATAAAGCCATTCATAAGTAACACTGACACGTGCACATGAAGAACAAAGGCATAAATATTCATGGAGAAACATACGACTTGAACCTAGCAAAATAATTTTTAAAAAGGAAAACAGCTAAAAGCCTCAGGCAACTTCTTCTTCTTCTTTTTAATAAGTTCCCATTAGGCAACTTCATGTCACCATCATTGAGCATCAACACAATAATAGCTTTCACAATAATGAGAGGAATAGTAGGTGTTTTGAAGACTGGGAGCATTCCTTGGATGAGCAGAAAAGATTCTTCTTCAACACTTTTTTCTCGGACTTCAGTCATTGATTGTAATGGGGATAGTTTTCACAAATTGCTTGTATCCATTTCTAGTTCCTAGATGATGCTAGGTGTAATCCGTGTATACTTCCTGTGTACTTGGGCTATGCCTCTTTCCAATCAACAAACCTTTATTCTTATCAAAAACAAAAACAAAAGTTCCCATTAGGCAACTTCATGCCACCATCATTGAACATCAACACAATAATAGCAATACCTGCAATAAGATGCGCACAAGTTCTGTACTCCCAAAACGTGAGGCTTCAAGGAAACACTGATTGACATTGTCAGCACCACCCTCTACCAACATACCCAACAATCCTTGGATTGCAGTTGCTGATATCCCAGTTGCCCACCCAGGATCAAACGAGCTAGAGAAAAGAGTGAGAGGGAAGCAGGCCGCATCAAAGGCCTCCGTAAAGTCCTTTCCAGTAAGTTGGTTGCCAGCAAGGTCTAAAAATGTCTTGAAAGCAGATAACTGGAGTTGGATCTCAACAACTGAGCTGTGACTCACCCTATCCTTATTGCCCTGGCAACGAGAATGGAAGCCTATACATTTTAGAGCCCATTCAGTAAACTTTTGAACCTTAGCACTAGCTTCTGCCTTCAAGACCTCATCCCCATTACACTCCTTAAGACGCTCATGCAACCTGATCAAAATATGGAGCAGAACGCCTCATCATTCAGCATAAAAGTAAAACATATCTTACTTTTAATAATGAAAAGGTATGGAATTTGTTGCATAAGATGGAGCAGAACGCCTCATCTGTTGCATAGTATGAACTTTGTTAATAGTCCATGCCCTCCCTAGATCAGTAAGGAGACTTTCCAACGATGAGTTTTCCCATCATAACTGTTTACAAGCATCCCCAAAAGGTTATGCTAAGAATGAACATGCACAAGTAAAGAACTGCTTCCATTCTACATTGTAAGCATCATGAAGTCAAAGTAATATAGACAATAGTAACAGTCCAGTAGACATACAGTTTCCCTTTCTTTGCTTTTCTTTTTTCCTTTTTTATCAGTAAACAAAAACTTTATTGATGCAATTGATATGCATAGCCCAAGTAACATGGTTTCCCTTTCATCCTATCAAAAGTTCGTTTAAGTGAAAAAAGGAAAAAAAAAATATTGAGAGAGGCTTGCTTCTAAATCGTCAACTAAATGGAATTACAATATAAAAGAAACGAAAATATTTTTGATCAAGTGTTGAATTTTAAATCCTCAAGCGGCTGGTAAGCTACACAAGTATCGTCTCAATAAACGGTAAAAGAATATTACACTTACCTCTGAGCCATTACAGCGACTGTATCAGCAAGACTCATTGTTCGGCTCTGGCATGCGGAGACGCACGAAGCTAGAAATGAAGTCCTCAAAGCAGCTCTGGTAAAGTCATAAGCACCATTGGCAATGATCTTCTTAATCAATCCTGTAATCCCATGAAGCTCTTGCTGTGTGCTCAGGAACCAGATGGAGTCCAATGTTATGCACAAAGCATCATTAAGGGTCTGTGGATCTGCCAACAAAATCAAACTCTCTGCAAGCTCCCAATCGTGAGAACTCACGGCACCTTGAAACAACCGACCCAACTCGATCCTGTCTTGTCTACTGAGCTTCTTCTCATGCCCAAATTTCTCTTTCTTTCCAACCTCGGAATCTGTTGCAATAATCCTGGATTTGAGCTTCTTGACATTGCAACAACAAGCACTGGATAATATCAACTCTTTCCTCACAAGAGGTCCTTCTCTAGAGAATACCACATCACTTCCCTCACCTTGCTCTGAGCCATTCCTTGGACTATCAATTCCATTTTCTTCAGTTTCCATTTCCATAAACACGGGGTCTTCACTATTTTTTTCCTGACACCCCACAACAGATATCTCCGCTTCCATCCTGACTCTCTACCCAATTCTGCCGTGCCCTCCCTAATTAAAAAACCCCTAATCAAGTAGACAATCGACGTCCCCAACAAGCACAACAAAATGCATCCTAAAACAACTAAGCCCCCCCGACAAAAATCCCTCCCTCAAAATCTTAACCCCATCAAACTCAAAATGGTATAACAAAACCGAAAACCTACAAATTTTTCTCTTTCCTTCAAACGCTACTAAATTTTTTTGAAGGCTAGCGTAATTTTAGTAGCCTTCAAACGCTACTAAAAGTCGCCCCAGTTAACGAGAATGAGAATTAAAATCCCATTTTGGCAAAATCCAAAAAAATAGAAAAAGAACCCACGAGCCAAAACTAAGTGAAATCCAAAAATCAAACCCCACTACCACAAATTACTGAGAAGTGAGATATCTATGGCCAAACTATATATATCTTGGTCTTCGGACACGATCCAAGCAAATGAGAAATAAGCATCAAAGCGATCAAAACCAGTAAACCTAGGAAAGAAGCGCAAATCTACCAGTTATACCCATCAAAATAGCATTGGCCAGAGAAGGCATAAACATTAGACCCACAGCTGCATCTGTCGAAATCCCCAGAAACCGCCCCTTTAATAAATCCACGGGGATTCCAGAAATATCATTAGAGATCCAGAACCAACCCTAAACCATCAAAAACCATTTTGGTTAACAAACAGACCAGGTTTTTTGAGTGATTAGCAGCTAAATAGAGAGTCCGTTCGGAAAGCGAGAAAATTAAGGAAATAGAACAGGCCGAAAAAAGTAAATCCAAATGCATAAATAGCAATATTACTATGAGAGAGGGAGAGAGGAGAAATGAATAGACAGCCAACCTGATAAATGGAGAGATGCTGAGAGAGCGAGAGACATGGGAGCAAAGAAAAACCGTCTGCCTATGATACTCTTTGAGAATATTTCTACTTGTTTATTTTATAAACAGGAAAAAGGTCCAAAAAAAACAAGACAAACAAAAAATCTCAATTTTATTTTATTTTATTTTAACACCTCTCAAGACCTATAAGAGTTTTATCTCATCTAATCATTATAATTTTTTTAAAATTTTATATAAAACATAATAAATAACTTAATTTTTTCAAATTCTAAAATAATAATAATATTAAAAAATAATATTCTAATAATATTTTATTTAACTTTTAACTTTTCATCTAAATCATACTATCTTATCTCACTATCCAAACTAGACCTAAATATCCTTCTATTTCTAAAAATAAAGTTGCTGGGAAAGATAAATGGGTAGGATGGAGAGTATTACACCTAGGTCCATTTGGACACAAAAGTTTCTCAACTCGTCTCATCTAATTATTATAATTTTTTAAAATCTTTATACAAAATATAATAAGCAATTCAACTTTTTCAAATATCAAAATTATAATAATATTAAAAAATAATATTTTATTTAACTTTCATCTTAACTCACCATCCGGACCTCTCTTTAATGGCTAATTGAGGATAATGAAAATGTAGTTTTGTACTTCGTTTGAGTTATTCGATTATAACTTTGTTTTTATTTGTTTGGGTTGTTCAATTGTCGAAGTCGAACACACAATCTATAATACTTAAATGATAAAATTTGATGATTTACAAAATTTAAAATTTATCTTTTAAAATAAATTATTTTATGTAAGCACTTTATTAGATATACTATACGCACGAGCTTCAGAATATTTTTTTTATAAATAATAAAAAAAAAAACAAAAGAGAGAATGGGAAAATCTTTATCTACAATCTCCAAAGTTTTACTTTTTTAAGATATGTTGAGTTATTTATGAATAATAATGTGTTGAGACGGTGGAGTGAGTTTTATGAAATCCACTTAAGATGAATTTAGATGTGTCTGAATATTAAGATGAGTGTAGATGTATTTTTAAGAAATTAAAAAAGATTGTACGTCCCGGTGTAAAGTAGTGTTGAGTTGAAAAATGTTGTAGGCCCCACGTGTAAATAGGTTTTGAGTTATAATGAATTTAGTAATTTAAAAATTGAATGTTTAAATGTTAGACTCAATTTAAAATTAAACTGAAGTAAATTAATATTGGTTTAATCTAAGTTACAAACAGGACCTTAAAAGATAGTTAGATTATATGTAAATGAATAATTTTAAGGATGTTTTAATAAACTCAAATTAAGAACATGAACTAGGATTCAATTTATTAAATCTGTTGTCTGTTAATAATTTAAAATTGTAGACTGCATCTCCTTTAATAATAGCATGTCAGCATCTTTAATTTACTGTCTCTTATTGTATTTCTTAGTCAGGAAAATAAAGGGTCACACGTACAAAGTTACCCTCCCCACCACTAAGATGACTACACACTACACATCCCCTCTCTTTCTTCTTCTTCTTCTTCTGATTGTCTTTCTTTTATTTTGGCTCTTTGCTATGCTTCTTTGGCATCTTTCCTATATTCATTTCTTTTGCTTTAATGATATGGGCATCTACTCCTCTTTCCTCATGTTCTGCCTAACTTCAATGAGGAAAAGAGACATCATTGCCAGCCCTTGGGGGGGGGATGTATAATTTGGAGAGATAGAGAGAGAGAGAGAGAGAGAGAGAGAGAGGCTTGCTTGTTCAATATGGGAAATGGTGAAGGGCACAGGTCAGAGGGATAGCGAGTGAAGAATATTTTAGCGGTGCCGCTGATAGTGATAATACTGATAGCAATCGTTGTGTATTATGTAGGAAAAAAAATGTATTGGGCCCCATAAAAGTCCACAAGCCCACTGAGATTTTTGGGCCATCTTTGTGTTTGCTCTGCCAGTTCTGAATGGGCTGAGTTTTGCTTTGAATTATTTTTTGAACGGATTTGTTTGACCACAAAAGCAATTTAACAAGGATGCACCACCGAGAAACCCACCTAGAGTTTCTACCGGCAGTGTAAATTTTATTTTTTAAATCTTCTTAAATATTTTTTTTTTAAATTTACAAACTTGTTAAAAAAAATTTCTTTAACCATTAAATTGAAAAAAAAAACAATCGGTACGAATCTCGGTATCAAAATTAAACTCACTTGGTATCAACTCACAAACCTAATTTTGGTGGAGCCCAACATATCTCACCTAAGCTAGTTTTATGAGAATAAATATTTATAATCGTGAATTGTGTAGTTGCTGCATGATCGTTTTGAAAAAAATGAATAAAATATAAGATTCACATTAAAATATTAATTTTTTAATAATAAATCTCACTATTTTTTAAAATGATTACGCAGTATTTACACACTTCACACTTATATGTAGAATTACTCTAATTTTATTTTGATCCAAATGGCGTATTGATGCCTAATGGGCTGGTAGGTTCATATTGTGTGCCAACCATATTGGCAGGTGTTACTGGCTATTGGATCTTATGGACTGCGATTGGAGGTTAGTAATATCAGCACAACTATAATATCATTTTATTCTTTTAAACTATGATCAAACTATTACTCAAATTTGTGGTAATAAAGTGTGTATATTTATGTTTACTTATCCACAAAATATTATTTTTGCTTATCAAGAAAAAAAAGGATATATATATTCATTTTGAGTACTGTTATTTTAAGATATATACACTACACTATTTATGTTATATAATTTGATTTAAATAATAAATTTTGTAATTTAAATTTTACCGATCAACATTGATATGCTCTAGAGACTAGCTTGATAATAAAATTCCTCATTTATTTGTTAGAAATGGATGTTAACGTCGTGTTTCGTATGTCCTTGGGTCGGGTTCCTCAGCGGTGCAGGTCTTCACTCGTGCCGGACCCTGAGGCAGGAGAGGAGTGACCCTGTGGTAGCTCAGGAAACCTCTAATGCCAAAGTTAGTATAGAGTAGAGATCAAAATGTTTCAAGGAAGAAGACAACATTTGTATATAATTGACAATATATTTGAATTCGTCATCCTTTTACCTCATAATTATAGGCACCTTTATACTTGGTCTTTCAGATCAGGAAGGCCATGCCCTGTGTTATGGGGCAGAGGGATGCCTCTCATTGGAGTCTCCACCGCCATACTATAGTATGGTTTTCTTAGTGTCAGTCATTTAATGCAGCATAGGTCTCTGGCAGAACTGCCTAATGCTGTCTCTTCCATTTTTCCCGATCATGATTTCTAATGTCATTCTACAATATCTCATCTCAATGCTGATGATTACCCCCGACTTGCACAGGTCTAGAGCCCGCCCAACCCGCACAGGCCTAGGACCCACACCGGGTTACTAAGGGGGGTCTTTTTGGGCTCGGGCCAACATTCACGGGGCTCATGGAGGCCAGCGAAGTAATGGGTTTAGGGCAATATTATGGACTTTAGTCCCTAATGAAAATATTCCATAACAAGAAAAATACTCTAGTTACAAAAGGGTTATACAAATTAATCATACAAATTGATGTGACTTAATATGATTCGTCAGATTATAAAATTATTTTTATTATAAAATAAATTTAACAAATTAAATAAAATTACATCAATTTATAAAATTATTTTTATATAATATCTTTATAGATATAGCATGACTCTTTTAGAAAATATATTTATAAGCAAGATGAAATGTAAAATGATGGCTGGCCTGTAAAGGAATTCCTACGTCTTTGCACTTTAAAAGTTTCCTTCAGCATAATTAATTGGAGTCATTAGTCAAGCAAAACCCATTTTTTAGCATTTCCTCCATCATCAAACAAAGTATCACCTCTCCTTCTCTCTCTCTGTGAACAAGTTTGTGGGAGTATATATATCTTGAGAAACATTTGGCTGGCAAACCTCTAAACCCTTACCCTCCTTCCCTTTCCGTATTTCTGGTTGTTTGTTCGTGGATCTATCCGGGAAGCCAAAGCGGCTCGATCGCCATGGATGAAGAGTATGACGTCGTAGTTTTGGGTACGGGTCTCAAGGAATGCATCCTTAGCGGCCTTCTCTCCGTTGATGGACTCAAGGTTAGATTTATCTCTTTTCTTCTTCCCAATCGTTAATTCCTATTGTCAATTCCCATTTATTACTCATTTTGATGGGTCTTGCATTAAGATCGAATAAGGGTAACCGAGAATTGAATTTGACCGTCGCGGATCTGCTGTGTTAAATACCTGCTCCTGTATCTAATATGGCGGTTTCATTTCGGTTGCATGTCCATTTGTTTTGTAATCATATGCTCCTCGTTTCAATTAGCCAACAGCACTGTATCTAGCTTTGGATTTTTTTATTTGAGATCTGGATTGCGATTGCGATTGGAAACCCGATTATAGCACTGAAAAATTGAAAGAGATCCAGGTAACAGCTTCCTCTTAGCAAGAAATGGATTTGTAGTCAATTGTGCTGAGGTGGCCAACTAAATAACTCGTATCAAAGTGGGCTATTGAGGATGTTACTTACTGAAAAAGAAATGGAATACATGACTGACTGGGAAATCTAGAGCTTGTTGTGAAATGTGTTTGTCAGCCTGAATACTGCTTATTCATTTTTGATGGTTGGTTTTAATTTCATTGGACTATCTTGTATTTATGCTCTTATAGACTATCTTGTATTTTTCGTGGGCTCCATGCAATTCACGGGATGCAGTAGTGGGTGAATATCACTGTTCTAAAGCAGCGGTTAATTGATATTCATATTTTATGAACCAGGTCCTGCACATGGATAGGAATGACTATTATGGAGGCGAATCAACATCACTTAATCTTGTTCAGGTCCTATTTTTGACTTTTCATTTGAGATTTGGGTGTCTGAAATTTAATATTCCTCTTTTATTTGTTAAAATTCGATTACTTATTTACTGTTTTAGTTATTCTTATTTTCAGCTCTGGAAGAGGTTCAGAGGAAATGATAAGCCTCCAGCACATTTAGGCTCCAGTAGGGATTATAATGTGGACATGATCCCTAAGGTATGAGTTTACTTTCTTATTTATTATTTCTTTCTTTATCTCTGATTTCATCTTGTTCACCAATCATGGGTATGATTCTCTTATGTTTCAATTCCTTTGATATATTGAATAATTCTCGTTTGGTAGTTTATGATGGCAAATGGCACTCTTGTACGGGTACTCATTCATACAGATGTTACTAAGTATCTGTACTTCAAAGCTGTTGATGGTAGCTTCGTCTACAATAAAGGAAAGGTGTAATCTTATTCCTAAGATGTTGAATTTTTTCTTTCCACGTTGCTTACCTTTTATGTTTGATCTTAACTTGCTTTGGTGTTGAGTAAACCCATTGTTATAGATTCACAAGGTTCCAGCAACTGACATGGAGGCACTCAAATCTCCACTGATGGGTATATTTGAAAAGCGCCGAGCTCGCAAGTTCTTTATTTATGTTCAAGATTATGTTGAAAGTGATCCCAAAACACATGATGGGATGGACTTGACCAGAGTGAAAACTAGAGAACTAATTGCGTAAGCTCTTGCTCCTTGCATTTGCTGTACATTTTACTTTCTTGCATCCTGTTTTGAGATATCCAATTGTATATATAGGCCATCCTGCCTTTTGTGTTGGGTAATTTCATACAAAATGAGGTTTGAAGCATAACGACATAAATACTACTAAAAACATTTATTTGGCAGGCAAACTCATAGAGTCCTTTAATCTAATCAGATAATTTTGGATGAAGTTCGTAAGTGGAAGTAATAAATTTGAATTCTTATTTCGTGCTGTATATATCTTTTTTCTTTTTAAGGTTTTAAAAAAAAGGGTAGGTGGTCTCAATTGATGGCTCTGTTTACAGTACTCGTGTCCTGAACATATTGAGCATTATAGCCCATCTGCTCATTATACCCTGGGCATTTTGACAGAAAGTATGGTCTTGATGACAACACTGTGGACTTTATTGGTCATGCATTAGCGCTTCACAGAGATGATCGCTACCTTGATGAACCTGCACTAGATACCGTGAAGAGAATAAAGGTGAAAACTGCTTGGGGTTGATAATTAATCCGTTTTTGTTGACCTGGATTCTTGTACATTGAATGTTTAGCAGTTTTGTGTGCCACTTATATTTTTTTGTTCCTCACTTGTGTTATAGCTTTATGAGGAGTCCCTTGCACGTTTTCAAGGAGGATCCCCATACATATATCCTTTGTATGGATTGGGAGAGCTCCCCCAGGTCTCTCTCTCCTTCTCTCCACCTCACCAATCTTTTCCCTTGGACTTCTTCTTTTGATAAATTTGGGGTTCTAGTGAAGGTCACTCAGTTAATGTCAATTTATTCTCCCTCAGGCATTTGCACGTCTTAGTGCTGTTTATGGTGGGACATATATGTTGAACAAGCCTGAGTGTAAGGTAACTCCTCTATTACCTGTCTCCTATCAACATTCTCTGTGTCCTTGCACTTACCATTGGTCTGGTTTATTTATTGTTGCAGCATTTCTTTTTTTTATTAGGAGAATTATTATGTATGTTCGATAAAGGGGCTAGATTTTCTGTTTTAATTTGGATGCCAGGTTGAGTTCGATGAGGAAGGCAAAGTTGTTGGTGTCACATCAGAAGGGGAAACTGCTAGGTGCAAAAAAGTTGTTTGTGATCCTTCATACTTGCAGAACAAGGTAATAATTATACTATTTCACACCCCTCTTCTTTTTCTTCTACCATATTCAGTGGAACTTCTTTCATTAGATACATGGTGAATCTGCAAAGATTTTATCATAGAGCCCAAAGCTCTCCTTCCTTTCTGAAGACAGAGGACATTGAATTTTGTGTGCTTCACGAAAGCTGTGCATTTTAAACAGGTTAGGAAGGTTGGCCGGGTTGCAAGGGCAATTGCCATAATGAGCCACCCCATCCCCAACACCAACGATTCTCCTTCAGTGCAGGTTATCCTGCCGCAGAAGCAGTTGGGACGCAGATCGGACATGTGAGTTCTCATGCAATGCTTCTGAGAAAAATTAATCGTGTGATATATGTTGGGTTTTTGCTATATAATTACCCCAAAAAAAGAGTTCTCGCCATGTATGAATGCATTTATGTAGCACAGAATTTTGTCAACAGAATTGGGGATCTATCAATAACCTGGGTGCAAGATGACATCCAACTCTTTTACTGGGAGTAGGAAGATCAAAAGATAGGATGATGAGAATAATTTAGATTTTCCAATGGCTTCTATAGGCTATAGGGTAGGTTCCTCGATCATCATAGTTGATCAGTTTTTGACAGGGTTTGTATAATTTTCCCAGGAAGTTTTGATTAATTAAGCTTTCGGGTATCCTAGACTCACAGCCATCTTTTGAGACTAACTCATGCACTGGGGATATAAACAGTCATATCCTAAATTTATCTAAATTTAGTTGTGGAAGAAAGTCCCAGAAAAAATTACATTGAATTTTTGCATGGACGCATCTAGTCACACTAAGATCTTTAGGAGTATGGAGCTTAGCAAATATTAATTGAACTCAACACCAAACTCTCCATTTTGATAGGGAACTGGTCAAATTCCAATCAACAAGTTCCTTCTGCATCTGTTCCAATTTATTTGGCTCCTAGACAGGAATATTGAACAAAGATTGGAAGTATGTCTGACGAATTTTCCAATCTCTCAGTCCACTGATCTTTCTGCTGTGTTATCATTTTCAAAGTTATGTTGAAAACTCTTCTTCACTTTGCCAATTTGCTCTTTTTATGAGAAGATGGTTATTCCCTAAACATACTGTTGAATTACTGATGCCACTTCACTCAGTCTATCAGAGGACGTTTCAAATATTGTATTTCAGCAGGAAAAATTCGCTATGTGAAAAAATACTATATTTTCTCATCAATTCATCTGAATTATTATGTTTTTCACATGCGGTTATATATGTGAAGAGCCTCCTCTCCCCTGCAGGATGCTTTGATGTATATCTCGGTTTTTTTCTATATTGTTTGTGCCAGAAGGAACTCTCAGCATGTCCAATCATAGTACTAACTTTGATGTCAGAGATCGCATGTATTGTTGCTCCAAAAAAAATCCAGACGAGAAAAATGTGTTTAAATGTTGGAGATCACATATATTGTTGGAGCAATAACTTGTTAGATATTTATTTTGTTGCTCTTCCTCTCTTGTGTTTTCTTTTGAGGCTCAGTTTTTTTATCCTTCTATGGTTGGGCAGGTACCTTTTCTGTTGCTCTTATTCCCACAATGTTGCTCCAAAGGGAAAATTTATTGCATTTGTATCAGCAGAGGCAGAGACTGATCATCCTCAGACTGAACTTAAGCCAGGAATTGACCTTCTGGGACCTGTCGATGAGATATTCTTTGATATTTATGACAGATTTGAACCAGTCAATGAACCATCTCTGGATAATTGCTTCATATCCACAGTAAGTGATCGCATAATGTTTTCTTCATGCTTGCTTTGATCCCATTGCTAATTGTGCAGCTTTTAGCAAGCGATGGACACTAACAAATTTCATTTTCACATTTAACAGAGTTACGATCCAACAACACACTTTGAGTCGACTGTCACAGATGTACTCAACATGTATAGCATGATAACTGGAAAGGTAGTGAATTTTACTAATCGTTCCTCTGTCACTTAAGTCATCTCTTGAGGTCCACGTTTATGTCATGGACATGCTTGTAGGGATATCCATTTTTGTAAATCACGATACCTTAATCACATATGTTGACAAAAAATGGAGCACCCATATAACGCAATGGAACGTGCTGAGGATAAGTCTTAAGCATTACAGTTGATTGGACTGTTTTTTGGCCTAGTAATTTCACCATAATGTTCAAGTTGAACTGCTTAAAATAAGCTTTCATCAGGGCCAGGTTTTACTTGCTTTGAGCAACAATTAGGAAGGGCCATCTTGGCCATTGAAAGATGAGAATAAGCTTTTCACACTTAGTAAGAAAAACTATTTTAGTGGCCAGTAGAATATTTTCTTTCGAAAAAAAAAAGTTGTTTCATGAAAAAACGAACTAGTCTCAGTTGTTGGATGTGCATGTTCTACCCTCGCCATGTTTTAAATAATAATTGGTTGGTATTTTTGAGCAGATTCTTGATCTCACTGTGGATTTAAGTGCTGCCAGTGCTGCAGAAGAATGAGGATTGACGAACACTACTTTTGGTGCTTGAACTGATAATTCTGCTTTATTCCAAGTTCCTCAAGAGTGTCAAAGTTGCCAGTCAAGAAAGTGGCATTATGCCTCGTCTGTCTTGTTTTCTTTTTCTGTCTTAGACCATATGTTATTGTGATAAAATGTTGTTGTCATACGTACTCCATGTGTAGATTTAAGACATGCATCAGAAGATGCACTTATGGTGGCAGCTTTGAAATGAAACTTACTTAGAATTGCATCGTATGACGTTTTCCTCATTGCCCCCCTGCTGTTTGGTCTTTGCAATTCCTGGATTCAGGTGCTGCTTTCTTTGTGAGTGGTTTTTCCCTTGCCCCCATTGCATCGCATTCAGCCGCAGGATCGCAACTCTCTTACGAAAAGTGTATCAAAATCGCCTTTCTGTGGACCGTGGTATTTTTCTCGGTTTTCCAGGTAATATGTGTCGGGATTAAATTTGACTTCATGGTTCTTTTTAATATCATTTTTATGCTGTTATAGCAGAATATTTGTCGGGATCTCACCCTTTTCTTTTGTACATCTTGTATTTTTCTTCCAAAAATATTCACTACTAGGTCATATTAAAAGAGAAAAAAATAAAACGTAATAATCTTTTTTTTTTCCCTCAATTATGAGTCATATTCTCTTCAAATCTATGTTTCGTTCTGATTTTATATTAATAATAAAGACTATAAAACAAAGTCCAACTATGGGATGCTATATATTTTTGGCTCAACAAAATAAAAATGAAACTATGATTTTGAAAACAAGGGAGATTGATCGAAACTTCTGTTAGCATTATTGTTTGGTAATGGACTGTATATGCATTTTTGTAGTTTATTAAGAGATTTAATAATCGCTTGTAGTTGCTGATCAATCATTCTACGATTATGATAACAAATTAATATTGATGATAATAATAAAAAAAAAAGATTTTATGTTCTGGTTTTTTAATATGACATGGCAATGTCATGAGGCACTGCCCATCAATCAATCCATCTGAGCAGTAAATTCAAATGGCTGGGTAGCAGCATCCTACTACAAATGATGAAAAATGGTATTCCTTTCTTTATTTTTTGACATTATGAGAAATGGTATTAGGGGTGAAAGCCGATGGCTTTGGTGAGGTTTCGATGGCAAACTGACGTCGCACTGACGTTGCAGAATGACGTTTAGAATCGGCCGAAACCAATCGACTGGGGGAGAGAAAACCGATAGTCTCAGTCTCGATGTGCGTTGGTGCGGTCTTTGGTCTGTCGTCTGCGTCTCTGTGACGAATGAGGGAAGTCGTGCCGTTGTCTGCCATGAATATGGGAAGAGAGTTGTAGAAGAGAGAAAACCTAAGCTGAGGAAGAAGGAGACGGGAAGAAGAATAAAGGAGGTGGGGACGGTTTATAATCACATTTTGGAACGACGCCATTTTCTATATGTATAAAAGAAAAAAAAAAATATAAGAACCGATCGGCCGGTTCAGCGGTTTTTCGCACAGGAGAACCGAAGCCGAATCGGCCGACGTCGGTTTCTATATATTTAACTCGCCCGCCGACCGATTCTCCGCTGGTTTTGGTCGGTTCCACTGTTCCGAGTCTGGTGGCCAGTTTCCGTCAGTGGAGGTTGGTTTATTGATTTGGTGTACAACCCTAAATGGTATTCTAAGTCTTGTACATTACACACAATTCAATGATATAATTTGTTTTGTAAGATTTAAAATTTAAAATTTATCTTATAAATTAAATTATATCAAGTAGATGATGTGTGATGTCGATGGTTGAAATATAATTATTGAAAAATTATATGACCATCCAATCATTATCCTATTTGCCAAAATGTTTAGTACCCTACAAAATTTTAATATGAATTCTTCATATTGGGAAATGATTTATAAAATAGTAGATTGTACAAGTTTGGCACACACTGTTTGTGAAAAATAAATAGACAAATCTAAAATACATGTGAAAGAAGTTTACTTTTTAATGATGTGTGTCACTTTTTTAAAAATAAATGCACAATGCTTGCATATGTTAAAACTGCATATATAATTACTCCATTATGTTAATGCAATACTATCTATCAAATATTAGATCGATTTTCTTTTAAAGAAAATAATTAAAGTATTGCTCTATTTTAAAATAACAGCACGTCAATATAATAATAATAATAAAGACGTTAAACAAGAATATAATGTAGACAAAATTCAAATTATTCATATACGATAGCTGTAGGGTCATGCCACTGGAACTTATGGTTCCAACGAATAGACCGATTAATGCATCTGTAATCTTTTTAAAAAATATTTTTTTAAATATATAAATTTACTAATAATTACTTTTTTAATCATTAATAAAAAAGAAATGCATCCGCCGATTTTATCGATAGGATGTAGCAGTTTGTTTATCATTTTTTATATAAGAGCATTATTATTAGTTTAGGTAAAAGGTAAAGCTAAAATCACATTTTTTTTTTGGTTCGTTTCATTTATGAGATATTCCCAATTATTTATTTATTAATTAAAATAATAATAAAATAATATTTTTTTTATCTAATTTATTTTTCTCATATTTTACAATTCAAATCTACCGTAAATTATATGAACTTAAACACCTATGTTTAGAAATATGAAAAATTTTATTTAAAGTCTCCAAGTGGAGATTGCATATGCAGACCCTTTATTAAAAGAGAAAAAAACATCATTTTAATGGAAATATTTTAATAATTTTAAAATTTTTTAAAAATAAAATTGCTTATGCCTGTATTGCAATCTCAAAATAGAGACTATATGTAGCATTGGTCTAGAAATATTTTTTCTATTTTAATATTTTGATTGCCTAGTGTATTTCGATCTTTTTATTTATTCCGATTGGATCTATGTATTTTGATTCAGACTAGCATTTCATATATATATATATAAATAATAATTAGTAGTGCAATTTATATGTAACAAAATAAGAAAAAATTAATATAAATTAGTAATGGAGGATGAATAACCATACAAACATAATAATAGTTATAATAATAATAATAATAATAATATGAAATTGACATGCAGAAGGATACGGATCGAGCACAGGCCAAACCTGCCGTCATATGCGCTTGGGAATACAAGGTACATGACTCCATAACGCCACCGTTTCTATTTTTATTTATTATTATTATTATTTTTACAAAACCCTAAAACCCCCTCTCCCTCTCTTCCACTTCCTTGCCGCTACCGCTGTAATAAAGTCCTTGAACAGTCGGTCCTGGACCCTGAGGATTCGCCCCGTTTTCCATCTCTGGCCTGATCTCAGGCTCTGGTTCACTATACTTGAATCAACCTCGTGGTGAATCAATCCTTAGGTTTCAGCGCATATCATATTTGGGCGGCGGCGGCTCTCCATCACAGTAGTGGTCGCAATGAAGCTGGACGTGAACGCCTTGAGATATCTCTCTAAGGATGATTTCAGAGTTCTCACCGCGGTCGAAATGGGAATGCGCAATGTACTTATTTACATTAGTCGATTTCTTATTTATCAGTGTGGATTGCACTTCGATTTTCTTTTTCTTTTTTCTGATGTTTTGAAATCTTACTATCATTTGTTTTCAGCATGAAATTGTGCCTACAGAACTCGTGACCCGCATAGCCTCTCTCAAGTATGAACTTCTTTTTCTTATACTCCGGCATTTGTCTCTTGTATGCTCAGTCAAATTTTGTTTACCAATTAGAAAAAAAGTATGATATTTTTTTTTTCTCGTTACTTATACTTTATTTTCCAGCTATATATGATATATCCATCTCACCTACTCGCTCTCTGGATTTCTATTCTCAATTCTTTAACTAGTAATACTTTCTATGCTTCAAGTATTATGTGTTGTTTTGATAGTATATGAATCCTTGCATGATGCAGACACGGGGGTGCTTACAAAGTCTTGAAGAATTTGCTAAAGCATAAGCTCTTGCATCATGACTCCTCCAAATGTGAGTTTTCTGCACTTGAGTATACTCTTTAATTTTGATGGAACAGCTCATATTTTTTATGCCTGATTTGAGTATCTCTTATGTGCATCTAGATGATGGGTTTCGGCTCACCTACCTTGGTTATGATTTTCTTGCTATTAAGACCCTGCTTAACCGAGGAGTTTTTGTGGCTGTTGGTCGTCAAATTGGGGTTGGAAAAGAGTCTGGTATCTTTTCTTGCATCGCAATGCGTTACCTTTTCTAGAATATGTTAGCATTTCTTGATGACATTCTTAAACGGGTGCGTTTGTTTTCTTCAAGATATCTTTGAGGTGGCCAGTGAAGATGGTACAGTCCTAGCAATGAAGTTGCACAGACTCGGTAGAGTTTCTTTTAGAGCTGTTAAATCTAAGCGTGACTATTTGAGGCATCGTACCAGTTATAATTGGCTGTATCTGTCTCGGCTTGCCGCGCTCAAAGAGTTTGCTTTTATGAAGGTTCTATGCTGCTTTATTTTTTCACGTGTTACCTTTTTTTTAATCGATTTATTGTGACATTAGTAGGTGTTGACTTGACCCTTGTGTTCTGCTCAATTAGGCTTTGGAAGAACACAGTTTTCCTGTTCCACGTGCTGTGGACTGTAATAGGCATTGTGTGATTATGTCACTCGTCCAAGGTTACCCTCTGTGAGTGTTTCTTATTTATTTTACTCATTGGTTTCCCAGTTCATCTCTCAATTTGTATTGAATTTATATAAAAAAATGTATTACATGTATAACGCCCCAATAGAAGGCCCAAACCATATGGCCTATACTCCAAAAGGACTAGTCAATGATACAATTTGGAGTCCCATTGGAACCTTATAAATAGCAAGAACTTTTCCTTCTTAAGCAATGTGGGGTCCCATACACCACATACCTTTAATCTTATCATATGGGGTATCACAATTTACCCCCCTTAAATTCCCAATATCCTCATCGGGCATGTCCGTTATAGGTGGCACAGCTCAAGTCCCACATTTCTAGTTGGGATAGGCTCTAGTACCATTTGTAACGCCCCAATGGAAGGCCCAAACCACATGGCCTATACTCCAAAAGGACTAGTCAATGATACAATTGGAGCCCCATTGGAACCTTATAAAGATCAAGAACTTCTCATTCCCAAACAATGTGGGATCTTATACACCACCTACCTTTAATCTTATCATATGGGGGTATCACAATACATCTGACTTTGGGAGAAACACAAACCCCAGTCCATGAATCTGAAATGAAAGGAAAGATGTAAAAAGGTTTTTTATGGTGTCTAATATGAATTGATAGTACATCTGTGGCACAAATAGTATTTTGACCTTAGAATCTGATTTTATTTTTCTTAAAGTAAAACTAATTAATCAAAAAGGATGTTTTCCAAGCACAAAGGGCGTGTATACACGATAGAAAGAAGAAGAAAAAAATAATAAAGTCCCGAAGATTAGGAAAAGAAACACACCAAATGAGCAATCTTCCAGGATACAAGGTTTTCAAAAAGAAACCCTTATGGGCCAGTTTGTCTTCTCCTTGTCCTCGAAGCTTGTTGTTTCTTTCTCTTCATGTATATCACAATAAGCAACCCGGGATCATCTTCCACCATGCTTCTTTCTAAGTACAACTAAACCTTTCTTTCCAACATGCCAAAAGCTCAATCATTCTATGAGGCATGTTCAATCTAAACTGAACAAACTGAGTATTGCATTCCAAAGAGTTACCTCACAATGCAAAATAGATGATCTATCGTTTCTTCACTCCTACACATGCCACACCAGTCCATCACTACAATGCTCTTCTTTCTCAAGTTATTTATGGTAAGAATCTTTCCTAAAGCAACTGTCCAAACAAAGAAAGCTACTCTCTTAGGTGTCTTGTTCCTAAATCTTCTTCCATGGAAAAGTGTTACCATCATGGGGATATAGAACATGGTTAAAAGATTTTACTTTAAACACATCACACTTTGAGAGAGCCCAACAAAGCCAATCCTTGCCACCACTTCTCAATCAACTAGAAAAAAAAAAAAAGTCTAAAAATGAGATAAGAAATATAAGAACTGATAGTAATTTTACAATGAGACTGAGCACGCATAGGCGTTACTCTTGTATATGTCCCGCATACTTGGGCTTTTGCCTATTCTTTTGATCAATAAAATCTTGTATACTGATCACAAAATAATTTTACAACGAGTTCCTCTTTGTTTGACATGTCCTTTTCTGGTTCCTTAACCTTCCTCCCCTCTTTTTTCCTTTGTTTTCTTCTGTTTGCCTATATGCTTTGGAATTACTAGAAAAACACCAATGAAATTTCATTGAGCAATGGAATAGTACTTTTTTCTTTTTTTGATAGGTAAATAAAATAGTTCTAATTATCAGTTATTTGTATTTAATGTAGTGTCCAGGTTAAGCAATTGCAAAATCCAGATATGGTTTTTGAAAGGATCATTGGTCTTGTGGTTCGTATGGCAGAACATGGCCTCATTCACTGTGACTTCAACGAATTCAATATTATGGTATGCAATTAAGGCACTCTGTTTGCATCTTAAGAGCTGTATTCTTACTATTAACCTTATATTGGGTCTCCATATTCCCAATGACCAAGTTGTCACACATGGGTAACAACTCCCTCATTGGATTGATATGATTTTTTTCGTGGAAAATGTCTTATCAGCTTTCTCATTTAGTTTACTGGTGAACTATTAATTATTTCTTATTTTGTATGCGGTGTAGATAGATGATGATGAGAAGGTCACCATGATTGATTTTCCACAAATGGTATCTGTAGACCATCATAATGCACAGATGTAAGAAATGCCATCTATTCTGATGCTGTGTCATGCTTTCGTCTGATTGATTTTATATCTGATCCTTTGCTTTTTATAATATCTAATTGTTATATTTGATATTCGTAATTTGGATGCCAGATGAAGTTCTTTCGTATCTCAATATGTTCTCATCTTTCAGGTACTTTGATCGTGATGTTGAATGCATCTTCAAGTTTTTTAGAAAGAGGTCAGTGTGTATCTTGGAAGTCTAATTCTTATTAAGCTGTTTGGGGTTTGCTTTTTGCCTGCGTGAATGTTTATGAAATGTGTGGCAATTTAAGGGATATAACAACATTTGTGTTTCTTGTTATCCAGATGAAATTAAATAAAGGAGAAAACCCAATATTTTCTAAGTCCGTTACTATCTCTTGATGGAAGCTTCATAGTCTGTCATTTAATTACATGTCTCTGTATGAGAAATATTGACATACCCTTTTACTGACAACCAACCTTACCATTAATCAAACTAGTTCTTAATATTTAACTTCAGTCTTTGCTTTTAAATAACCTAGTTATGCCATCAATAATCACTTATCAAAAAAAGTTATGCCATCAATAATCATGTCATCCATTGCTATTGCGGTATGGACCAATATGCCTGTATAAATGGTAATAGTGCTTTTAGAAAGTAAAGAAAGCAGATAAGGGAATGGGCATAGGAATTATGGTACCATTGCAAGAAGGGGCATAGGAATTATATCTTATATTTTTTGATAAGTAACTCTAATATATCATATCTAACTGATTATTTGTATGGTGTTGAAGTGATAATCTGTTGATCAGTTGTGTGGAGTAGGGCTTTGGTTTTAAGAGGTTGGAATACTGAACTCCTTAGTGGGGGAGGGGGGATTAAACTTTCTTCTGTTATACTTTTAAAAATGGAGGATCACTAAGAAGAAAAAATGGATGACAGTCAATACCAAACTATTAATGCACAAAGTAAGAAGTGTGTTCTCATTTAGCACGTTCTAATGTAAGGAGTATTTCTCAGAGGTTGTATACCTCAGCCCTCAATCAAGAAATAAATTATTTCAAAGAGGAAAATAGGGAACACACTGTGCAATAGTAGTCCCACAGAAACCTCAGAAAGTATAAATATAAAAATATCAGACTTTGTTGCCATTTATTTCAATTTTATTACCTATAAAAAAAATTCAAAGAAGAAATGAAGACATGGTGCAATACCTTCTTGAAGAAAGACCAAAATTTTTTACTTAAAACCTTAAGAGATCTGAATGAGAATTTTGAGAATATGTAGTTCCAAATCGCTAGAAATTCCATGTTTATTTAAACAGTGTAGTTTACATTTTATATTTGCAAACTAACTTCAAGCTTAGGATATGTGCTAATTTCTTAATTATTCTTTTAAAAGTTATGTATGCCTGATCATTCTCTTTTTGTCTTGTAGGTTCAACCTATCTTTTGAAGAAAGCCCAGATGAAAATGATGGTTCAGAGGTAGACACGGATGAAAGTGGCAGGCCTCGCTTTTCTTCAATAGCAAAAGGTGTTGGTTTTCTAGACAAGGAACTTGCAGCTAGTGGATTTACTAGAAAGGATCAAGAAGACATTGAGAAGGTATGCTGAAGTATGTTTTATTGTGTGTGTGTGTGTGTGTGTGTGTGTGTGTGTGAGAGAGAGAGAGAGAGAGAGAGAGAGAGAGAGAGAGAGAGAGAGTGTTCTAACTCTTTTCATGGTTGCACACATTTTTTCTTTTACCCTTGTCTTGCCCGCACTTATATTTGTGTCCTCATTTAAGTGGCACTCCTTTCATAAAGATGTTCATTTAATGCTAACTTTTAGGACCAAACACTCAGCAATTTTCTCTTCATTCTTCTTCCTCCAAAATATTGCTGATAAAAAAAAAAAAATAGTCCTAAGAGTTTATGGATGTAGCCAAAATCTTTCTGCATGTGGATGTCAGTTCATTCTTGAACTAGACAAATCTGGTGTCATCATGTATTACTTTGTACTCTACTTATCAAATATATTTATATATTACTTTGTACTCTTTCTGCAAAGCTTTTCATCCAGGGTACAGATGCCTTCCTTGTAGAGGATGTGTCTGATATAACAGGTTTATAGAATCCTAAAGGTCTTCCTTTCATGGATGTTGTTTTCTGCTTGCTCCACAAATTTGGACATGTGGTAGGCTTTTTATAATTTTTTAGGACTATTCCTATTTCCTGGCTTGGGGTGTACCTGGCTCATTATAAGCATATTTTGAAATATATATTTCTAATATATTATTCTCTATCAATGGTCTTGAATATATTTCTATTTTATATAGTTCATTGAAGGAGGGATTGAAAAGGATGCGGATTCGGGCAATGAAGAAAGTGAGGATGATGGACGCAATTCTGACTCTGAGTTAAATAAATCTTATATCAATGGTGTTGATTCTCTGCACTTGCTAGATCAGGTATTTTTTTAAAAAGAGGTGGAGCAAATATATTCTTCTTTTTTTAGTAGTTATGTTATTCATGTTTCACTCTAGTATGGCAATTTATGCTTCTAACTCAAAAGATTCACTGGGGTTGTGTTGCTTGGAGAGAAAGCACCGTTAATGCAAATTGCCACAACCTATGAATTTGCATAGAATAAACTAAATTTAACGTTCTTCTGTTTGTTATAGGATAGTTGGAACAATATTTACTGATTGAGCTGTGAAAAGTTGAGTTGTAACATAGAATCTTATAATATCTGGGCTTGGCCAGAAATCTCTCTCTCTCTCTCTCTCTCTCTCTACTAGTATTCTTCAATATTATGCTTCTGTTTTTGGGCTTCGAACATTGTAATTGCTGACACGTAACATAATTCAGCAAGAGCAGACAATTCACTGTGATGAAGAAGCCAGAGTAGAGAAGAACCGAGAAAATTCTGAAACAGGTCAAAGTCAAACCAGCGTACCTGAATGTCCAGATGCAAGTGACAAGGTATGCTGTCATTCTTTTGTTTCTGATTCTGTGGATGCAAATGCTGTGAAGTTTGGAGTATAAGTAAATGTTTTCTTTTTAAGATGCTGGAGTACAGTCTCAATCATGATGTTGCAGATATTTTTTTTTTTTTTTTATAGGTAAACGGTAATATTAATAAGAATAGGCAAAGCCCAAGTATACAAGATGTATTACAAGAGATTAGACCTATCTAGTTGCTAAAGAAGAAAGAAGAAAATCGTGTACATCTTGGCCATTAAAGTCTATCTTAATGGCCCAAAGAAGTAACGTATTGAAAAAAAGGGAGCGAAGCTCCTCTAGTGTCCTCTCCTTATCTTCGAAGGTCCTTTCATTGCGCTCTTGCCAAATGTACCACATAATGCAGATAGGAACCATCTTCCACATAGCTTTAATCTGTGGGAGTCCTCCCGGTATCTCCCAACAAGCCAAAACGTCAACTACCATCGCAGGCATCACCCAATTCAACCCAATTCTGCTGAAAACTTCACACCACAAAGCTCTAGCTGTCTCGCAATGTAACAAGAGATGTTCCACTGACTCACCGGCTTTCTTACACATACAGCACCAGTCCGCAATAATGATCCGACGCTTCCGAAGGTTGTCAATGGTCAGAATCTTACCCAATACTGCCGTCCAAGTGAAAAAGAGTGCTTTGGGGGGCGCCTTATTCCGCCATAATTTTTTCCATGGAAAGTGAGAGTTTGGTGTGGCTATAAGAGTCTTGTAGAAAGAGCTTACCGAGAAAATTCCTTTACGAGCAGGTGTCCACCACAAATTATCTTCTCGCACACCATTCAGTTTCCAAGAGTAAAGTCGACTGAAAAAAGCCTCAAAACACTCAACTTCCCAGTCTTGGGCAGCTCTACTAAAAATAATGTTCCAATGGATTAGATCCCCTGACCGAGTTAAAAGGTCCGCCACCGAGGCATCTGGGTCACTAGCCACTCGGAACACAACTGGAAAAGCTTCCATCAATGCCTCTTCCCCACACCAGATGTCCCTCCAGAATTTTATACAAGTCCCATCCCCCACCAGGAATCTAGTATGATTAGCAAACATTCCCCATCCTTGTCTGATGTGTTTCCAAAGTCCCACCCCATGCGGCTCAATCCTCTCTCTAGTACACCAACCCCCCCATGTTCTGCCATGCCTGCAATCAACTACTAGTTTCCATAGTGCTTCTGATTCCGTATTGTATCTCCAAAGCCATTTTCCAAGGAGTGCTCGGTTAAACGTTCTTAAATTCTTTATCCCCAGCCCACCTGATTGGAGTGGTTTGCACACCTTATCCCACCTGACAAGGTGGAACTTAAATTCCTCTCCCATCCCACTCCATAAAAAGTCTCTATACAGTTTTTCAATGCGTGCCGCCACACATGCTGGAATAGGGAATAATGACAGAAAATAGGTTGGTAAGTTAGAAAGAGTACTTTTAATGAGCGTAACACGACCGCCTTTAGACAAATACAGTCTCTTCCACCCTGCCAGTCTTCTTTCTACTTTCTCAATGACTGAGTTCCAAATTGGTAAGGATCGTGAGGTAGCTCCCAATGGTAAACCAAGATAAGTCATAGGGAGCGAAGCAACCTTACAGCAAAGTGTGCTAGCCAACTGCTGAGTATCACTGACTCTCCCAACTGGTACTAATTCTGATTTATCAAAATTCACTTTCAGACCTGACGCCGCTTCGAAGCATAAAAGAAGAGCCTTCAACACCCTAAGCTGTTCCTTCTCTGCCTCGCAGAAAATTAACGTGTCATCTACAAAAAGCAAGTGTGAAATAGAGATAAGGCCATTGTTTACATCCCCCACTGGGAAACCGGTTATCAAACCATTAGACACCAGCGCCGTTAACATCCTACTTAGGGCCTCCATGATGATAACAAAGAGAAGTGGGGACAAAGGATCTCCTTGTCTTAGACCTCGGGAACTAACAAAGAAGTCCTCCGGGCTGCCATTGATCAAAACTGAGAATTTTGCCGTTGAAATACACCAGCTGATCCATGTACACCATTTCTCCCCAAAACCACATCTCCGCAACAAATACAGGAGGAAATCCCAGTTAACATGATCATAGGCTTTTTCCATATCTAACTTGCAAATAATCCTGGCCAAACCAGATTTCATTTTACTATCCAGGCATTCATTAGCAATTAACACAGAGTCCAGAATCTGTCGGCCTTTCACAAAGGCATTTTGTGGCTTTGAAATTATCTTGCTTAAGACTTCCCCTAGTCTATTAGCTAGTACCTTAGACAAGATTTTGTAAATCCCATTAATGAGACTAATGGGTCTAAAATCTTTCACTTCCGAAGCCCCAGATTTCTTTGGAATAAGAGCAATGAACGTAGAATTCAGACTCTTCTTAAATTTCCCCGTGGAGAAAAATTCCTTAAAAACCTTCATGATATCCTCTTTCACAACCTCCCAACATGTTTGAAAGAAACCCATGGAGAATCCATCCGGTCCTGGTGCTTTATCTTTCCCCATTTTTCTAACAACTTCAAAAACCTCATCTTCTTCAAAATCTCTTTCTAACCAAGAAGCTGACTGAAGTTCAATAGAATCAAAACCGAGTCCATCCACAACTGGTCTCCATCTCTCTTGTTCGGAAAATAAATTTTCAAAAAAACTCACCACATGTTCCCGGATCACATGCGCATCTGTGCAATCTCTACCATTGATTTTTAACATTTCAATGGTATTATTTCTCCTATGTGAGTTAGCCACTCTATGGAAATATTTTGTGCTTCTGTCCCCTTCTTTTAGCCAAAGGGCTCTTGACTTCTGATGCCATGAGATCTCTTCTAAAGATAAAATCCTTTCCAATTCAGACCCCAATTCTGCCTTACGCGATATTTCCTCCGGTGTGAGGACTCTAACTTCGGTGGTCCTATCAAGGTTCTGGATCTCCTCCATCATGGTTTTCTTTTGTGCCCCTACATCTCCAAAGATTTGAGCGTTCCAAAGCTTTAAGTCTGTCTTTAAAGCTTTTAATTTGGCTGCAAATATGTAAGATGGAATACCCTGAAACTGATAATTAGACCACCAATTCCTTACTCTCTCCACAAAGCCTTCACTTTTGAGCCACATGTTTTCAAATTTGAATGAGTGCCTACCACCTTGAATGCCGCCTCCATCCAATAGAATGGGAAAATGATCTGAGCAAAGGCGTGATAGTCTCTTTTGACACACCTCTGGATAGTGACACTCCCAGTCAGGCGATATTAGAAATCTATCCAAACGAGACCATGTCTGGTTATTCGACCAAGTGAAAGAACCACCTATCAGAGGGAGATCCACCAAGTTCAAATCAAAGATGACATCGGAAAATTCAGACATGGCTGAGCTTAGACGACTGTCTCCTAATCTTTCGCTTGGAAATCTTACGATGTTAAAATCACCGCCTATGCACCAAGGAAGATCCCACCAGCTATGTAATCCTGAAAGTTCTTCCCACAGAAGCTTGCGGATGTTATCAATATTTGGCCCATATACACCTGCAAAAGCCCACAAAAAGTTATCTTCCACCGTCTTAAAAGAGACGGCCACTGAATAATCTCCTATGAATTCTTCCCTTTTCTCCACCACCCTTTTATCCCACATCACAAGAATACCCCCTGAGGCCCCAATCGACGCTAAATAGATCCAATCTACGTACGGGGAGCTCCATACACTTCTCACTAAATTTCTGTTCACCAATTTTAATTTAGTTTCTTGTAAGCAAACTATATCCGCCCTCCATTCTCGAAGTAAATTTTTTATGCGGAGACGCTTATTGAAATCATTCAGCCCCCGAACATTCCAAGACACTATTTTTGGCTTCATAAAGAAACAATAGTGCCCTTTCCTTTGCTCCTATCACGACTTGAGCTTCCTTCATTCAGAGACCAATTAAGTCTCTTGAGTTCCCTCTGTTTCTTGGATCCAAGCTTCTTTGATTGTACATGACCTGCCTCTATGGCCGTAAGAAGTGCCATAAAATGCTCTTCGTAACCCACACATTTCATTCCTACAACATGCTGGATATCCTTAACCTTTTTGAAAACCCAGTCTGACATCTCAAACTCTCTAGGTAATAAACAGTTCAACGGAAAAGGATTCCTATCACCATCATCAGAGACATCTCCAAACAACTTCATTCCTCCCCCCACATTGTTTTCAATCTCAACAGAAACCATTTGTGAATCAAGGATCAGGTTAATATGCGTGTGTTGCTGCAAAAGCCCCTCACAGTCTACAGCCTCCCTCCTAAGTTCCAAAGCCCTCTCAACCTCATCTCCCAAACACAGATCCAAATGGTCATCTCCCAAACCTTCAAAGTTATTATCAGAAATAATGGGAGCAACTTCAGAACACAAGTCAACCGAAACAGAGGGGATTACCATTTGCGCGTGCGTTGAGTCAGCATGCATTTTCGGAATGTTCTGTGCATGAGATTCCAAAAAAGTCTCAAACACTACACTGGGGGTCTCCGTCGGTCTGTTCTGTGTGTCAGAATCCGGCAGAAATGAAGAAACAATTAAGTTTCCACTACATGGAAGTTGTTCCGTGTGAATCGAGATAGTCTGTGTACGCAAACAGTCCGTCGGTCTGTTCTGTGTTATGGGATCCGGAAGAAACAACGGAAAGTGGACTTTTCCACTTTGCTCTGCTTCGCGTGACGGGAGGATCTGCTCCTCCGAGGTCGCCGGTGTCATCTGCTTCACCTGTGGATGGAAACTCGAGAGACCCATTTTTTTCGGGTCCCTTTCCGACGTGCGTGGGGTGGTAATCGGGTCTTTACCCGCTACGTTGTGATTCAGAGCCTCGCTAGAGCTCCCCTCTCCATTGGACGCACCATATGATGGTGCTGGGCTTGCGTGAAGGGCCTTGGAAAGGCCTGGGTCTTGGGGGCCAGGACATTCCTGGAAGGCCTGGAGTTTGAAGAAAGAATTCAATCCCGATGGGCCTGCTGCATGGCCCAAGTCCGTTTCATTAAAAACCCCCTCCTTTACGCACCGTTTTACCACAGCCATATTAGCCTGTAAAACATTTACCTGCTTCTCCATCTCAGCAATACCGTGTAGCAGAGTTTCCATTAAAGGCCCCGACAATCTCCTGCTACCTGTTACCTCCTCATGATCTTTACCCACAGCAGAAAGATCTCCTCTCATTTCTGTGATTTTTGGCAGAAAGATCTCCTCTCATTTCTGTGATTTTTGGCGCTCGAGACAGCGCCTCTTTGTACGAGATATTACGGTGCCCTTGCGACGGAGGTAAGGCTCTCCCTGCACTTCTTCCTCTGTTTTTTCCTCCCTGCACTGCCGCTAGTTCCTGCAACATCTCCCCAAAATTCCTCCAACCTTCTCCCTTGCTTCCTTCAGGTATAACGATCAGTCCTCGACGCTTTACTTGACCAAATTCTGAAATGGAGAAGAATCTCCCGAAAGAATTCCTCTGTCTCTGAATCACCAAAACTTGAGGCCCTCTTCTCCAAGTTTTGATGAAAGCTGCAGGCCCTTCATCGGCTATTCCTTCTTTAAACATGGCAGCCAACCATCCCATAGAAGTTTGATCAAAAGAGATATAGTTCACTGCACGACAACTACTCTCCGTGCATCTCCACAACCACTCATTCAACTTCCTAAACTCAAAGCATTTCTGATCTATAATAACATTCCTAATCGATTCCATACTTCAGGCCACACTAGAAAAGAGTAGCAGACTAATAACAAAAAACATGTTGCAGATATATCATCCATGCGATAGTCCCTGTTAATATCTATGTGTTTAGATATGGTTCCTCCAATTAAAACAAAAATACACCACTAGCACTTAATTCTTCATGATTTTGCTTATTAGTTACTGCTACTGCTGATTCTTCTCCTTTTACTTTCAATCTTTGGAGTTTGGGTACTTTAAGAGCTCGTGTAATAGGAAAACTAATTGATTAGAATAAAAATACTTGGACCATGTTAGCACTCATCCATCGTTCATCTTCTTCCATTGTTGATACTGTGGATGTGATACATAAATCGTACTTACAGTTAAGACAACTGTATAGAAAAAAACATTAAGAAGAATAATTCTACTTAGCATCCCACACACCACACATTGTTTTTTCTTTTTTTTTTTCATAACAAGTATGTGGTGTATGGATGGTAAGTAGAACTCAATTAGTTTAGCAGGAATAAAAATTAAAATTAAATATGTATGATGTGTAGCAAATAAGAATTGAAAATTCATATTAGGGGCGGCACTTTGCATCCAAATTTTTGTAAATTTCGAGCTATTGTTATCTGAGATGTTTAAAACATCTCTCTTGTGTATTAGAAGCTATTGGTGATATATGAGGCATTACAGTAATTTTTTAACTTCCAGGAGGAAGAGAACCAGACTATGAATAATAATGATGCTGAATTGACAAAGCGTTTGAGAAAGCAGAACCGACGTGTCATAGCATCAGTGCGTGGAGGACGAAAGAGTCTTGCCTCCAGAAACAGCTACAAAGACAAGGGTGGCAGTTCTTCTCGAAATTCCAAAATCCAGAAACAAATGAGCGACTGGTAAAATTTTGTGAAAGAAACATCATGTGGTTTATGGTGAAGTTGTGAGAGGAACTATGACCTTTTGCTGGCATAACTCTGACCATCAAACAAGCATGGTGATGGGAAGTAGGAAAACAAACCCAAATCGCTTTGTAACTACCAGAAAAGCTTATAATATAGCGGGGGAGATATGGCTTGCCCTGTTCCAAGATTTTGTATTACAAAGTTATTATCTACATGTGGTAATATAAAAGTCTTGGTAAATTATAGATTTATTTGAATGATCTCCTTATTAATGTTAAGTGTTCTCAGCTTGTCTTAGACATGTTGCCCCATTCCAGAACTTATACCGAGTGAACGCACTAAGTTCGTGGGTGTAATTTAGGTCACAAGAAAACTTGTTTGATTCACAAACCAATATCATAGATTGATTTTAGGAATAGAATACCTTTTTGGTCCCAATAAAAAAGTTCAGGGAAAATAACACATTTTTCAATTTCTAATTAACATGCAATTGGCATTTTGAACAAGTTAAAAAAATTTGGATTTTGGATCTAGAGTTTCTATCCGAACTCTAGTAGGAGAGAGAGGAACATGAAATGAAATCTACAACACATGAAGCAGTAATTTTAAATGTTATAATGTCTACTTATATGTGTCTAATCTCTATCTCACTATGAGTCAAATTAAACCGCTCCACTCCTGGTGGTGACCTTTTGTCAATTCTTACGAGTTTCAAACTTGTGACCATACTCTCCCCAGAACCTAAAGACTTCGATTTCTCATAAGGTGCCGGCCGAGTTCTTAAAGTAACATCCACCGATATCTAGTCGGCATCGTTTATGGTTGAGAGTTTGGATAAAAATTAGGAATATATAAAAACTGACAAATTTTATACCCAAATAACAAAAAAGTAGTAATACACATATTCCCATCAATATCTTCCCGTGAAGATTGTGTAAAATCGCTTAGTTTCACTTATAAGCGAGATGAGAGGAGGGTGTTATTTGTAAGCCATTAGCAGTTGATGGTACAATATGTCGGTTTTAATAGTTTGAGGTGCAACTTGCAACGCCAATTTGTTGGAGGGGGAATTGGATTTTTTTCTTGTGCTTTTTAAACTGATTCGTTAGACGGGTGATGGGTTTTAGGGGAGGCCTTTCACTCACATGATAGTAAACATAATCTGAAAGATCATATGATAATTGACTAAAACAACATATTGTATTGACAGCAAACCAAAACTTGGATGGCAATTTGTTTTTTTTTTTTGTTTTGCCAGAAATATTACATGTTTGTATATTCTTGGAAGATATTTCTTTCAATTGCTGTTCTTATTGATTGCCAATGAGCTTTATACAAGTATTCAGTAAATTTTGAAAACGGTAAACTCTAACTTCAGTAAGAGGTTCGAACGACTATAGGGCCTCAATTCATTTGTGTTCATGGGCGACATTCGCATGTTCAATCTCTCCTGCATTGCCATTGCCTTCTTCCATTCCAGATTCAGTCAACTCAACTGCCAAATCAGTAGTAGTCTCTTTGCCAACCTCGTGGCTAGATCCATGAGTAGTGGTAGAGCCGTTACGCCTAGTGCCATTGGCAGCCTTTCTCAAACCTGTGGTCTTTTTGGCATGTTTATGCCAGTCAATTATTCCTTCTTGTACGTGTTCTGCAAATATTTCCTTTTTGAATGAACTTCCCATCTACGTTTCAGGGAACCATAACAGCAACAACTTTCATTAGCCAAGAATTCTAATATAAAGATGTTGAAACAGGAGGGCAAGTTTTCAATGATGATCCAACCTGTGTGACAATTGTGTAGAGTGGTAGGGTGCTGTAGCTGCAGACGAACTGAATGAATGCCCTGAGAACTCAAATTGGCATCGAACTAAATCATAAGATCTTGTGCCTCAATATAGAGAGATGGTTCCAAGAATAGAACATATGTAAATCATTGTTTTGCATACCCTATCACCAGTCTCGGGATGACAAAACCCATTTTTCCCATTATGCAGGAGTCAAAACCATATTGAGCCTGCAATAGATCGTGAGATAAAATCCATCTGTAGTTCACGTTTCAAATTTTATGGGTTTTCGTAAGTAGGTAATGAGCGTTGAGTTATGTTTTTTACCCATATCCAAAAGAAAAATGCCAGTTCAAAAGCATTCTGAAACATGATGATATGAATCAATAACAGAACAAGCTTGGGCCTATGGAACCAGAAGTGGTCATCTGAAGGTTTAACTACCAACTCCCCTTCAATTGCCACATGTTTCTCTGCAACCTCCTGGGCCAACTGGCAAATCACATGCTCCAACTTGGTGCCAACAGCCAGAAGAAGCTGTGAAAAGAAATCACTAAAATGTTAAGGTCCATATCCTCAATGTTCTCTGGGAATTTTACTAGATGAACATGTAATCTGATGATCTGAGCAGTGAAATGTGGCAATTTTCATGAATCACGCACTCATTAGTAACAACTAAACCATGGTCAATAGAATTGAAAAAAACAGATACATCTGTGTCTACACTTTGACCCTGAAAGGAAGATTGTTAAAGGCACCCTCAACATAGAAGAATGTGAGCATTTGAACAGTGTGAGGCTTCTGATACAATCTGTCATGCAAGCTAGTGGACATCAAAAGGTTAAATTCGAGGGCTCTGATTTGTTGGTATGGAAACAAATCGCGAGGGCTCTGATTTGTTGGTATGGAAACATTCTATAGATGGTGTTTTTACCACTAAATCAGCTTGGAATATTGTTAGAGCTCATGGTATCATTTGTTGTTGGAAGAAATGGTTATGGCAAGCTTATGTACCAAAGAAGATGTCTTTCTTATGTTGGCATGCACGTCTTAGTGCTATACCGGTGGATGACGTAATTAAGAATCTTGGAATCCCAATTGTTTCGAAATGTTATTGTTGTCTTTCTTCCCAAGTGGAGTCTGTGGATCATATTCTTTGTGAGGAGGAGGGGCCAAGGAAGGTTTGGGATTATTTTGCAGCGATTCTTGGGATTCATTTGCCTTCCACGCAGATTTGGACTGGGTTGATGAATATTGGGTGGCGTCATGCTTTGCAGTCTTCACAGGTGCGTTGGTTAAATGGTGTCATTCCTATTTTTATTTCTTGGGCACTTTGGAGATTTTGTTGTGCGGCTCGTATGGAGGGGTTGAATTTTAATTGGAAGAATGTTATTCGAATGGTAAAAGGTTTTATTTTAGAATCTTCGGGTATGGTGCGTAAGTTTAAAAAATTGGGCCCACATGATGTTTCAGTTTTGACAGATTTAAATTGCCCTATGGTGGATGTGGTGGGTAGAACGCCACAATATATTGCGTGGGCGTTGCCGGAGGCTGGGATGGTGAAACTAAATGTTGACAGGGTTCTTCTGGTAATCCTGGGTTGTCAGGTAGAGGGGGCATTGTTAGAGATGACCGTGGTTGTGCTTTGGGTGGTTTTGCTCATTGTTATGGTCATGCCACTAATACTATTGCGGAATATCGAGCAGTACTTGATGGTCTTCGGATGTGCAAGCAACTTGGCTTGAGGAATTGTGTGGTGGAGTCGGATTCTAGTGTGATAGTGGGATGGTTTGTATCAGGTGTTTGTAATTATTGGTATCTCTAGGATTTTTGGGAGGAAGCTCAAGATCTTGTTAGTGAGCTTAATGTTCAGTTTCAATTTGTGTTTAGAGAGGCTAATATGGTAGCTGATTTTTTTGGCTAAACTTGGTGCTAGTGGTGGGTCTTTGGAATTTTCTGGGGAAGATGTTGTGTCAGGAAGGTTTAAAGGTCTTTTACATACGAATAGGTTGGGTATTCCATATGTTCGATGTTAGTGGCGTCGGTTGATGTTTGTGGCTTTTTTATTTGTTGGTTGTGATGTTTTTGTTATAACGGGTATTCTTCCGCCATAAGTGAGAGGTTTTAATAAAATTGGGAGGGGGTTCACTCATGGACAGGTGATCTTTGTCTCTTAAAAAAAAAAAAAGGTTAAATTCAAGGAAGGAGAAGTGTGAATAGAAACTTCGCTGGACTTTCCTTTCCACCTATAATTTTTAAAAATAAAAAAATAAAAACCCAAATGGTCATTATGGTTTAGTTTTCACACATTGTGATTAATCAAAGTGCATAAATTAAGGGAGATTTGAAAGGAAAACTAAGATGGACAACTTACAATGAAGGGAATGAATGCAATCCAAAAATATGTATGCCAACCTGCAAGAAAAATCAGAGCATGTGATGCTTTGGAAGTGATGATCTTGATGTAGAAGAGCTTAGAATAGAGATGCAGGACCATGGCCTTATGTTCATTAGAATCTTTTAAACTCAGAACACCAATCCAGGAATTCTTGTAACTAATAATATGATAGAGCAATGTGTGCAAGAGAAATGTGTACAACAAAAAAGGATGATAACAAACATCTACCTCTAAAATTTGCACTCCACTTTCCAAGCCAGTGATAGGACCATATTATGAGTGAGAATAAGCATGTCATATACTGTTCCATAGTCAGTTCAGTATGAACTATGAAATAAGAATTTTGACTTATAGTTCACCATAAAATTCAAGTTCTAGCTAGAAAAGTGTGTTTCTTAGCATTGCTATTGCCCGAGGCCATATATCACACGATGTGCCCAAAACCAATTATACTGTCAATAACAAAAATGCTGCAGTCATCTAGAGAGAGAGAGAGAGAGAGAGAGCCCTTACCAGAAACGTTCAGCAACAAGAAGATGACAACAAACAACCAAAGATACCAACTGCAATTGATGAAGTTAGAAAATTAGTTAGACACTACGAGGTATCATATTAGCAGTTACTACTTTCAAGGAGAGATAGCACATGCATGATAAAAGGACTCATGAAAAAAACAAAAAAAACAAGCAGAATACATGGTTTCAAGCTTCCACAGAATCTTTGCAAAAAAAAGAAGTTGAGCCTAGGGCAGAACCATCCATGCCAACACTTGTGAATTGGTTACCCTTATAAGATGTACTCCACATAAGGAACAGTAAAACTAAACATAGAAAAGAAACTAATGAAACTATGCACTTCGCCTGTCTTTCCTTGTCGCAACTAACCTTATTCCAACAACTTTTTTGAAATCAGCTTCAAAGACACGTATCATGTACTTGTAGAAATTGAACTGTGGGTTTCCCCTGCAATGAGTCTACAATATATATGTACATATAAGTGTATAAGAACTCCGGAAGAGTATCATAGAGTTAAGGAAAAAGGGGATAAATAATGAGCTTTATATCACTTACCATAATAAAGCCTAGTCGCATTGTCACATATTCTGTTTTGGTCACAGACCCATAAAATTGCTTGAAAAATGAGTGCTGAAATTGATGAGGACATTAAAAAGGAAATCAGTTGTTAGTAATGGCAGGAAAAAGAAGAAAACAATAGTGCATTTTATTTACTGCCCAGATTTTTGATGCATCACACAAGTCAGGCGCACAAACTGAAAGGTTTGAATTTCTATATTTATGTAACTTAAGTATTTAAATATTAGAACTGAAGTATGTATTCTAGATCATTACCATCATGTAAACAGCACAAGAAAGATTATCTGCAGTTCCACTGAGAAACTCAAGTCTTAAAAAAGAATCATTTCAAGTTCAGCGTTATAATCATTACTTATGCAGTGAAACTTGCCTTTCCCTATGTATTGCAGGGTAGTTAATATTTAAGTGAAACTTGGGTTCAGTAAAAAAAAAAAAAAGGGAAAGGGAAACAGATTAGATGGAGTCTGGCATGAAGGAACATATAAAAAAATTTCTGATACACATTTTTTTAAAAATAAGTTAATTTTCTATTAGAAATATGATAAAACAAGAAACATTCCGAAGTTGTAAATCCTACAGTAAGCCAACTCTTATCAAACAAATTTAACTGGGGAAGTGGTTAGTCTGAACATTCTGTAATTTCACATAAATTTCAGCAACGAAAGTTCAACATTCTGGAAGAAAAGAGACACTTCAAAGCAAGGCGGAGAACTGACAGCGTTACATCTTGAGAAACAGTTCATAAGTACTAACTATCTTCGAGTATCCTCGCAATTACATTGACCAATCGCTTTCTTAGAAGTTGTGATAACAATTGGTATTAGTCTTCACTTGATGATGAAGGATTCGAAAGCTTACCGCCCATCCTAGCAAAGCTGAATCCTTGCCAAAACCCTGATAGTGTCTCCGGATAAAAGCATGATTTCGGACATGCGTAAATTTTGTTTTCAGAACTGCACGCACAGTATTTTCATGAGAATAAAAATTGTAAACAGAGGCAACTAGCAGTTGGATATTGAAGAAAATCCAAACATTTTAGGGTAAACTTTCGTTTTAGTCCATCTATAGTGAAGATTTTCGGCAGACTTATTTCTGCGTTATTCAGCCCAAAAGAGTTCAGATGAGGGATAATTTTTCTATGACCCAGGATTTGAATAAATGAAATTAATGAGGAACAATCCGAAAGTCTTAACCCGATTGAAAATAACAGGGGAGAGTCTGTCGATATTAGCTTTTAATGAGCATTACCTCTTTCTGGATCACATTCCTTTCGAAGGATAGAATCCTCCCACTGTTTCCATTGACGTATCTATGCCATTGAAAACGTAAAACAGAACAATTGACAATAAGACTTTAGAATAGAAACTCTAGGTTATGAAGCGAAATTAGAGAGAAGAGAACAAGAATAGGGACAACTTACCTTTGCTCCTCCGAAAAGGATGGTTAGAGCACTGAAAGTCACATGAACAATAGCTAACACAAAGATAAATATGTGAAGGTGATGAAGCGCTTCAAGAGATAACATTGGGACCTTTCCCTGGAAAAACGACGTAAAGAAAAGCAGAAACGAATCAGATATTTCAGTTCAAAATAGGTGTCCAACCATGGTTAACAAAATGGGACCTCGAGTGTATGCCTGAAAAGTATAATATATGGTACTTTTCGTCCTGTACAGAGTAAAAATATCATTTTTGTGGCTGACATTGGCGTGTAGGCAATTAGAAAGACGGAAAAAAGGAGGAGAAGAAGAAGAAAAGAAGGGAAACTGCTAGCCAGAGGGGACAGTGGGACACCAATCAACTTCCCATAGCTTTTAAAAGGGACATGAAATTGAATCCTCTGCAATTCTTTTGCAGTCACCAATGAAGGGAAAGCATATTACTCTGGAACTACGAGTTATATCCCAATTCGCATAAGACGAGGGTACATTTTTTTTTTTTGAAAAGAAGAGACGAGGGTACATTACTTGTAGTAACACTACATGATAAAGGACCCAAGTTATTTTTGGAGCTTTGGAATATGAACTCCAGAAATTCTTCCATGCGAATATCTGAGGTTCTTTGGGAAGCAGGTCGTGCCTGTTCTCTCTGGCATATCCTCATTGGTGGCATCCAAACAGAGTTCTGGGTAATTACACTCTGAAATGGTACCGTCTAGTGGCCACGAGGATTTACTTTTTCCCATAATTGATTCAAAGTGTGCCATGTTTATACAGAGTTTATGATATCAAATCCAAAAACACTCCTCGGCAGACTCCCATTCAATACCTGAAATGTTTAATTTTCTGGTCATGAAGTGTACAGTAAAGACTCTTCAGAACTCGACTCTAATATTATATTAATAAATTATCATTTATTCTACAAATTTAAACCGATAAGAATAAATAAATTTAATTATTTTGTTATATTATAACAGAATAAGAAGCTAAGATCAATTTATCCAAGTGCTTGTTATCTCCCTCCTAGGGTAGAGTATGAACAAAATGCAAGCAAAGTGAAAATTCTCTCCTTTTTAGCAATGGTTTGTACGTCAGATGTCGATCTCCTTTACAAATGAACTATTGCTCTGGTGTCACCCAAGAGCAAGGGACATTAAAGATTCATGCCAGCAAACCTCAGTTAGCAAACTGGGGCTTATTACATGCTTTAACTGCGCCTAGTTTCAAGATCATTGATAGAAAATATGAAATCTTGTATTATTTCTGAAATGAGAGAGAGTTGAAGTGTAGGGAGTAAACAGAGGGAGTAAACAGACCAATCCAATCAGATGAGGCTTTGAGTTTCAAAATCAGATTGAACTAAAGCCTTGTTTGGTTAATTTCATAGATCATCTCATCTAATCATTATAATTTTTCTAAATTTTTATATAAAATATAATAAACAATTTAACTTTTTGAAATTTCAAAATAAAAATAATATTTTATTTAATTTTTAATTTTTATCATCTGTAACCAAATCAGGCATAATACGATAAAATAGAAGAGAGTTGTGAACTGTTTGACTCATTCGTAGTCCAGAAGGTCAAGTAAAATTTAATTAGGTGCCCATAGATGTAAACTTTCAAACTAATGCTCCTTCCTAGTTGATCAAGTAATTATATATGCTTATAATTCTAATCTGAAAACTTCGCCATGATTTATTTTAATATTCCTATATCTAGAATTCTAGGTTTTTAATGAATATATGTAAAATACATCATATGGGTTTTTTTTTAAAGAAGAAGATCAGCTCAAAAGAACGAACATGAACTGAATTGGTGCATTGAAATGATCAAGTTAAAACAACTCCATGAAAATTAATTCACCTAAAATATTGCCATGGAGTTTGATGCAAGGGCAACTGATCAATAGAAATTCATTGATATTTTTCTTAAACTAATGTTTCGTACAAATTCTAAATATACAAATTTTGCGTAGTCCTTATATAAAAAAGTAGATCACACCATAAAAATTAATGTAAAAGAATTAATTTTTTAAGTGGGACTTATTTTTTTACAAAAGGTTTGTGCAATACTTATACATTTTAAAATTGGCGAGCATTACTGACTAATCAATGTGACCTTTCTTAATCATGTTATAGTCAATCACAAGTGGCTTCATGTTAAAATGAAAATTTTGGAAAGCTTTGGTCATTAATCGGACAAGGGGCAAAGACATTTTAAGAAGAAGAGAGGAATAAATAGACTTTTAAGAAGGAAGTAAACTTTTATTTATCAAGTATATGTAATTAACTAAATTAAAAATAATATTTTTAAAGATGTTTATCCATGCCATTTTCACATAAGCACCTAAGAGTGGGAAGAACAAATTAAGGAAAGAATGAGTGGAGGTACCACCTTTGCACAGCTCTCAGTGGAACCAGAGGCCTCGTCAAGGAGACGGCGGGCAGTCCCCGGAAGAACAAAGCTAGGATATTTGAAGAAGGTTTGAAAATGGGCAGTGGAAGAAGAAGAAGAAGAAGAAAAATCATCTTTTTCTTTCTTACAGGGTAACCACTTATTTGCCAACACCTCCGAAATACAAATCTTGGCAATCCGAGCTTGGAACACTGTCAGCAGCAGTGATATAAAACCCAACAGCATCAACTCTGCATTAATTCACCTTCAAAATACCATCAGATATATGGTTAAAAAAACTCCCCAAAATCCACTAAAAAGGTGCATATTTGTGTAGAGAGAGAGAGATCGAGGAATGAAGATATGGGCGTGACCTTCTTTGATCTTCTGTAATGCTTCAAAGAGAGGCTTCTGGTTATTTTTCTTGAGACACTGCAAAAATAAAAATAAAAACATCAATTTGAAGAGTAAAGATCGGTCTACACGTACATACAAGGTGATGAGAACTAGAAGACAAATGAAAATATCTATGCGCGCATGCCTTGCCAACGCAGTGGAGGGTTCTTTCGACAACAAGAGAGATGAGGACGATGACACTGCAGACAGCAGCCACAACCCACGTCGGGGTGTACTCCAAAGTTGTTCCCTCTCCTCTCCCTGCCATCTTTCTGATCTGTACAGATCTCTTCCCTTAACCAAAACCAGAATGAATATATATGGTGTCTTCTGTTTCAAGTTATTGTCTTGGAGATCAACTCCATATCCATTAAAAAAAAAAAAGGACGAAGAGAATAGAATCGATGACAAAAGGAGGAGGATAACCCCAGAAATACGTTAGAATCGCAGCTGGTTGCGAGGAGAAGAAATACCGTGCAAAATGAGAGAGACGAGACAGGTCTGTTAATTTGAACCCAACGTATAAACGGCGGACAACCAGAAGAACTGCTCAACTCTAATACGACTAGACTTGACCTTAAACAAAACAAATTAAGAAGAAATCTAATTTTATATAAATATAAATATATATATATATATATAATTAGATTTTCTGACGCTACCATTAAAAGTATAAAAAAAATATATACACATTAAGTAAGTACAACGTTATATATCGAGATATTACTATTTATATAGATTTTTAGAATAACATTTAATGTTTGATAAATATGATTCATTCAAATATCTAATTTCTCTCGTAAACTCAACCCATAAAAATTCTAAAACATTTTAATCTTAAAAAAAAGTTTGGAAGCGTGTAGGAATTATTGTTGTAAGATTATATCTTATTGATATATTTAGTAATGTTATATACAGTTGTAACGTATGCAAGTACCGCATAATTATTTAAAAAAAAAAGAGTAGATTTTATTATTAAAAAGATAGTTCTTTTTTTTACTTCATGTGAGTATTATATTTATTAATTTTTTTAAAAGAATTACACAGTATTTGTATTTTTCACAATTATAAATATCATTTCTATTGAAATTATTGATCGCATCAACTATCACTATAAATCGACGTTGACAATAAGATGAAAGTCGTCTTGGATTGAACAAGTTTTCATCTGATATAATGGCATGAAAACGCGAAAATGAACATGACAATATGGATCTCAATGGCCACATGAATGATTTATTTTCTTACACATGAAGCAATCTGAATATCCCTACATTTAAATGACAATGGCCACATGAATGATTTATTTTCTTACACATGAAGTAATCTGAATATCCCTACATTTAAATGACAATAATTACAAGGTGTAACTTTTTATTTATTTTGGGTAAGTTGATTAGGTGCTTACATTACCTACCATATATTTTATCCATGCTAAAAATAGTCTTAAATTGGACATGAAAACTCATTCTTCAATATGATTTACCATTTTATTAAATGAGAAAGGATAATTGCAGTCATGAGTGTGTAAACGTCGTGTAATTATTTTTAAAAAAATTAAATAAATATAGAATTTACATGAAAAAATATTAATTTTTTTAATAATAGACTATATTTTTTTTAAAATAACTGTACCATACTTACATATTTTACAAATATATATAGCATTACTCCCTGCAAATTAAACGTGTTGAGAAAAAATAATTGTTGAGAAAAGAATAATTACTCATGGCAGCCAACTTGCAAAGCTACAGTACTTATTTTGGCCCTATTTAGGCTGGAAAAGGGGCCCAAAAGGCATTAAATATAAACATTAACAACAAAGTATCAAAGATGTTTAATTAACAACCAAGTATCCCATGGCAATGCTATAAGCTCTCTCTTCGAGTAAACTCATGCAAAAACCTTTCTATCGCCCCTCCACTCACCTCCCCTCCTTGCCAGCCATGGCATTATCCATTTCTATTTATTTATGTGTTTTTTTGGTTGATTTTTATATATTTTTTCGTTAGCACCATTACTTGCCGATCTACTGCCTTTTGGTGATCAAAGGTCGACATGCGCCCCTCCAACAGTTTTCCCAGGACAATCCCTCCCCTCCTTGCCAACCACGGCATTATCCATTTCTATTTATTTATGTGTTTTTTGGTTGATTTTTATATGTTTTTTCGTTAGCACCATTACTTGCCGATCTACTGCCTTTTGGTGATTAAAGGCCGACACGCGCCCCTCCAACAGCTTTCCCAGGACGATCCCTCCCCTCCTTGCCAACCATGGCATTATCCATTTCTATTTATTTATGTGTTTTTTTGGTTGATTTTTATATGTTTTTTCGTTAGCACCATTACTTGCCGATCTACTGCCTTCTGGTGATCAAAGGCCGACACGCACCCCTCCAACAGGTTTCCCAGGTGCCGATCGTCCTGTTAGTCGAAGATATTCACTCTTTTGTGTAGCACATACAGCTCACGCGGTGCTTATGCCGCGAGTGAGGATCCACGTGCAGCTGTGTTTTTGGAAGGTTTTTTGTTGTCGCCACAGTTTCGAGATCAGCACCTTCAGATCTTCCAGATTTAACTGTTTTTCTCTCTCCAGTTGCCACGTGCCACCATTGCCAGTTTTGGCCCTTTGTGATGATTTGTCTCAGTATTCGATTGCTACGCTATGTTTTAGATTTCTCTAATCTAGGATCGAGTGAAACTGGATGTGATAGTTTCTTCCGATCAGTCCAAGCCAACACGTTGCAGCACACCTCTCTGTACTGCAGCTTCCAGCTGCAGTTTTATAGTCTGTTCATCAGAATATGTTAAAGTTTTCATCAAGCGGTCTCCCTTTGTGAGAATTGGGAGGGAGCCATATGTTTGATTCCGAACACCTCTTTTGTTTTTTTTGTTTTTGTGTTATAATGTGTGTTGGCTTTGAGAAGATTGTAGGGGACTTCCACCCCATCGAATTTGTATCTTGTATCTGTTAGTTTATCTATAAATGTTCTACTTGCTGAGAAAAAAATTATCCCATGACAATACAAGCTGGTAGCCACTTGCTCTCATTAACTGCTTAATACACTTTCTGACATTCGGAATTAAAAGGAGTTTTCTTCGCCCTATACCTTCAAAACTATTAATAATCTTGAATGAAATACAAAAAAATGGAAATACGTGAGATTTGAGAGGCTGGTAACCGTTGTGGCTCTCCTCTCATTAATTGTAAGCTTCTCTTTTTTTTTTTTTGGTGTGATTATGCTTTTACTTTTTGGGTTATTTTTTGTGGCATAAGAATGTAACTAGCTAGGGTTGAGCACCAACTTTACCGAAGTCAGTCTCTAATAAATTCGACTCTGATTTAGTTGAAATTCAAATCCGAATTACGATTCCATTAAAACGGATTAGAGTCGGTGTGGAATTGGACTTTTTTTCGCCACGGCCCACGTATTTAAACTTGTGCTGAACTCTATATCTAGCCTATTTTAAAATAAGACTTTATGTAACTAGAAAAATTTAGTTGTAAGTGATTTTGTGTATTAATATATGTACATATTTAATTTGATTAATCAGAAAGTCAGATTTTAATAAAAATAGTATCAATTTAAATTTTGAATATGAAGACAACAGTATTGGTATGCAGATTGTTATACCAATAAGATTGTTATGTAAAATCGCTTGTTATACGTAGCAAAACTTGTATGTATTATTAGAATTTTTTGAGGGCTTTCAAGTTTTAAATTTGAGTAATATTATATACAAGTCCTAAATAAGCAAGTCTTATACAAGTCTTTTGTAAAAGAAAGTGGGACTCACTAATAAAGAATTTTTTATTTTTTATTTTTTTAAGGTGAGATCTACTTTTTTTTTTACAAGGTCTTGCATTGGGTTTGTCTATTTGAAGATTATACAAATCATTTCTCTTCAAATTTACTAAACCCTAAATCTAATTTGAATTTTTGTTTTAACCCTAGGTTTTTTTTATTTATGAATTTATTTATGGATTTTATAACTTTTACACTAAATTTAATTGTTGGTATAAATTATTAACAATTACTAGTAATTCACTAGCATCTAATTTTATGTTATTATACTATAATATTTTATATTATTAACTTATTATACTGGACTATTACATGTTATTATACTAGACTATTACCCAATTTTATAATTACATGTTATTATACTAAATTATTACATATTACTCACCATTAGCTAGGGAAGTATATTATTTCTATACTTGACTTTGTATAATAGTAATATTATGATATTTACATGTACTAGACTATTAATTTGTTTATACTATAACATAAGCTATATACTTTTTTATATGAGTATATATGATTAATATATAAATAATACATATTTTTATAATCTATGTATACTAATATCGGAGTCTGTTGCCTAACCGGCTTCGACTCCGACTAGAAAAGCAAAAAAACTATGATTCTCAACTCTAGTTTTCAGGAGCACCAAATTGGATGATGCATAATCAAAGCGAAATTGATATCAGAATCAAATTCTCAGATATTTGTAGAACCCTAAAAAAACATAACATTAAAGTAATATTCCAGCTTGATTCATTTTATCTCCGTTTAAAAAGATAGCAAGCATCCAACTTGGTCGAAGGGTGTGGAAAATTGAAACAGTAGGTAATTTGTACCAAAATGTTGGTAAACGTACTGAACAAGACGTTCGGAGAATAACAATTTTCTTTTAGATAAGAAGAATAAGGTGCTTTGATATATGTGGCGTGTTCTTAGCGTAAATTATACTTTTATTCTTTAAATTTGTTTTAAATATTTATAAGATATTTAAAAAATATCAATATAATAATAGTCAATTCTTTAATCATTAAATTAAAAAATAAAATAAAATACACGAGTGTTTAGTCGTGTTAGCGTTATCCATGAATTTGAGGTAAAAAGGCTGTCTTCGCTGGCTAATATTTTCTACGCATATATATGGGTATGGTCCATTCATTATACTGCACGTACAAAACTCGAATCATGATCATGAGCACCTTTCACGTGATGGCATTGGCGGATCATATATGTCAAGCTTGTCATGTGTCTTCATGTGGAGCACAATCTTGACCTGAATGAATGGAATTTTGGTTCGTCTTTATTCCTTCTTTTACATTCGTGGCCTTGTCGTGTAAACACCCTAAAACCAGGCAATTAACATCCATCTGATCAGAGGGAGATTTGGCCTGAGTTTGATCATATATATGAAATTAAATATAAATTGGTCAACGTCGAGGTTGACAACCACAGAGATTGGCCAGACTTCTTCTAATCTCTCTCTCTCTCTCTCTCTCTCTCTCTCTCTCTCTCTCATATATCTAGAGTCTATTATATTTAAGGAATAGTTGACCACTGTAAATTTTTTACCTAAACTCTGTTCTGTGTTTTTCAAATTGTTTTATAGATAATCCAGAAAAGTTTGTCTCCCGATGAAGTCGACCCGGCTGGCGGCTACAATCCATTTAAAAAAGTAATAAAAATTTAGGATAGATATGAAAAAAAGTAAATTTTGTATGATGACTTTATCTTTTATAAAACTAATATGCGAGATCTGGGCATAGTGCTACATTTTTATATAGCATTCATCTCTTTTTAGTGACCTTGTATTTGATGCGTTTAGATAGTAAGTTAAGTTGAATTGAGATGAAAGTTAAAAATTAAATAAAATATTATTATTTTTTTAAGATTTGAAAAAGTTAAATTTTTTATTATATTTTATATTAAAATTTAAAAAAATTATAATAATTAAATGAAATGAGGTAAGTGAGTTGAAGTGAATTTGGTACCCAAATTAAGTAAATTGTAACTATTCAACAAATTAATTACAAAAAAAAAAAAAAAGGAGAGTCAAGTTTATAAGTTTTGATTACTAATAAACTAATAATTAGGTTTTTAATGGGTGAGGTTTAATTAGATTGATTAAAATGTGATTAGCAGACAGTGAAAGGACAAGGTGACATTTCTCTCCATTGGGATAATTTTCAACACTTGGCATCAAACCATAGGACACGACTTCTTTCTCATAAATATATATATATATATATATATATACACACACACACACATGTAATCTGATTTATTTTCTATTATAAAGTACACGCAATATACTTATAATGGAGATATATAAATGACCTGATACATTAATTATTCGTGTACACATGGTGTACACGTGCAAAGCACCCGCATGTATTATGATACATGCATTATATATATGCCAATTATGGTAAAATAGATCCAAATTTCACAATTCCATTCATTAGATTACTCGCTTTTCATGGATTATAAATAGGATCATGCTCCTAATTAATTGGCATCCTATTTGACAATCATTTTTTGCTATCATTAATAAAAGTTGTTTATGTTTCATTTTAAAATTTCAAAAATTCTATATGTTGTTATTTTTATGTATTTTTTTGTACATTTTACTGATGTGATTGGTTTGCGTATTAAAAAAAAATTGATGCAGTCAATCATATCAGTGGAGTGCGCAAAGAGTATGCAAAAGTGACTGTATGTAGCATTATTGTTAAAATTTATACTAAATTCTGTTATATATAATCATTTTTTAATACTTATTATGTATTTTACTTATGTGATTAGTTAAAATAAATTATTTTATATTAAAAAAAAGTGACATCAAATTAGTAAAATATACAAAAAATACACAAAACTAACTGTGTATATAGTTTTTGATACTTAAATAGCATCATAAAGAATACTTAACAACTTTTATATTCTCTCTTATATTCCTTTGAAAATATCTCTCTTGAGTTCAAGCAAGAACTTGAGAGTCCCATATTTTTTTTATTCTCCGTTTTGATATAAAATATTTAACAAGTGTTGTAGAGTTTATTTCATAATTCTATTTATTTATTAACTGAGGTAACAACTTGAATATTGAATAAAATATTATTAAAATATATTATTTTTATATTATTTTTGTTTTAAAATTTAAAAAAATTGAATTGTTTATTTTATTTTATAAAAAAATTTGAAAAAATTATAATGATCGGATGAAATGAGATGAAAAGTTTTGAAAAAGTGTTCTACGCCTAAATCCTATTCCTTCTCTTAGTTTCTTTCTTATGAACAAGTTGTTGGAAGAAAAATTGTATGAAGGGACTGGTGTCTTACTCACGAGGATAAGAAAGAAAATAACGATTTCTGATGAAAAAGTTGCTGGCAATATTCTGGATTTACTTTAAGAGCCTGTTTGGATTGCGATGGAAAGTTTAAAAAGTATTTTAAAATGATTTAAAGTACTTAAATGATAAAATTTATCTGTTTGGTAATTTTATATTAAAGTATTTTTAAATAAAAAAAAGTTAAAAAAGCACGTTTCAACAAAATCATCAAAGTGATGTTTTTTGTTAGAAGCACTTTATAAAAAGTAAGTCCCATTTTTTCGTGACATGTATATTACAAAAAAATCCTCACTATTTTACCACAATGACAACTTTGCCCCTCCCCTTCCCCCCCTTCTCTCTCTCTCTTTCTCTCTTGGACTTCGAAGACCTTCACGCCTTCAACTTTTAGATAGAGTTGAAAATTTTCATATAGCAGTTTGTCTTCAACTTTTTTTATTTTTATTTTTTATAATACTGAATCTCAGAGAGCTAATAAATTTGAAATTCGCAGACAATAACATGACTGGAGAGATTCTCGAAGAGATAGGAAACCTCGTGAACCTCTGGCAGCTTGATCGTGATTATATTACTTTTTCACTTATGAATGGTTAAAGTTATTTTCATTCAATTATAATTACTGAAAAATCTATTAGATTATTTTCGTTGTTATTTTATTTCTATCAAAAATATACCATTTTGTGTCATTTCTATCTCAAAAAGTGCTTTTTAAATTTGTTTCTAAACAGATTTAATATATTTGAAAGTATTTTAGACATATAGATTCTGAACAGTAAATAACTTTTTAATAATAAAACTTATTACGTTAAACTCTAAACTATAAATTTTAAATTAAAAGTAATATTTTCTACCATAATCCTAAATATGCACTAAGAATAAGGAAGGATATATGGTGCTGGTGTCCATAGAAAAAATCCAGACTAGTGGATTGACTTTAGATTAATCATAGCTGGGTGATCTTTCTTTCAAGAATTTAAAGTTGTCAATTTCTTGCAACTTAGCCTAGGTTTTAGCCCCTAAAAACGGACGTTTTTTCTCATTCATTTAGTCTGGAATTACGCAGAACGTGTTTGACTATGAACTGGGATGTGGGGTCGCCGGCACTAACATCATTTGGGTAAGAGCATTCCTATCTCATATAGTAAAATTACAAATTTTTTAAATTTTGAAAAAATATTTAAAATTTTTATCCCAAACCGCTCTCTGTCCTATTTTTCATTTTGTGATAAATAGATGAGATTGTTATAAAGAATTTTCAAATATGAAAATCTACTGATTTGTCTTTAAACTATTATTTTAAATTTATAATTATTTATAGTTAAGTTTATAAAAAGAGGTGAGAGAAAAAAAAATAAAAAAATATTATTTTAATAGAATAAAAAAAGAATAAAGAATGAGATGTAGGAATTTTTAAAAGATAAGTATAATTTAGAGAAACTTTTTTAAAAATATGATTTTTAATTAAATTATAAATTTTTTATTATAGAGAATCTAATGTGAATGGCCAAACCCAATCATGTTTTGTAGCACTCTGCAATCCAGGTAAAAAGAAGTTCCAAAAAATGAAGAAGATCTCCTTTGTACTTCATGGTACAAATACTACAGATTTCTCAGTGTTCTTTCTATATTTATGAATACAAATGTATTTATGTAGCATTATTTTTAAAATTTATACTGAATTATGTTATATATAATTATTTTTAAGTATTTATTGTGTACTCTACTTATATGATTAACTAAAATAAATTATTTTATATTAAAAAAAATGATGCAGTCAATCATATTAATAGAGTGCTAAAAAAATATATAAAATAAACTGCATATAGAGTTTTTGATACTTAAATAGCATTATAAAGAATACTTAACAACTTTTATATTCTCTCTTATATTCCTTTGAAAATATCTCTCTCGAGTTCAACCGAGAACTCCGAGAGTCCCATACTTTCTTTATTCTCTGTTTTAATATAAGATACTCATCAAGTGTTGTAGAGTTTATTTCATAATTCTATTTATTTATTAATTGAGGTTAAAACTTGAATATTGAATAAAATATTATTAAAATATATTATTTTTATATTACGATTTGAAAAGGTTAAATTATTTATTTTATTTTATAAAAAATTTTGAAAAACTTATAATAATTAAATAACATGACATAAAAAGTTTTTAAAAAGGGAACTACACATAAATCCTATTCCTTCTCTTAGTTTATTTCTTATGAACAAGTTGTTGGAAGAAAAATTGTATGAAGGCCACTGGTGTCTAACTCGTGAGGATAAGAAAGAAAACAATGATTTCTGATGAACAAGTTGCTGGCAATATTCTGGATTTACTTTAAGGATCATGGAAAGGATATATGGTGCTGGTGTCCATAGAAAAAATCCAGACTAGTGGATTGACTTTAGATTAATCATTGCTGCTGGGTGTTCTTTCTTTCAAGAATTTAAAGTTGTCAATTTCTTGCAACTTAGCCTAGGTTTTAGGTTTTAGACCCTAAAAACGGACGTTTTTTTTCATTCATTTAGTCTGGAATTATGCAGAACGTGTTTGACTATGAACTGGGACGTGGGGGCGGCGGCACTAACATCATTTGGGTTAAGGCACCCAATTATGTTTGCGCGGTGCTACTCTGCTATTCTGTTAAGAGTACATCGCTCATTTTAATCGTACGTATATTTTTTTTATATTTTTAAAAAATAAAAAAATATATTAAAATATGTAAAATTATTTACTTAATTATTAAGTAAAAAATAATTTAAAAATAATTTTTTTAACCAACAGTCACTTTGAGGGAATGGGCATAGTAGTGTTTTACATTATGTTTTGTAGCACTCGGCAGCATCCAGGGTAAAAAGAAATTCCAAAAAATGAAGAATATCTGCTTTTTACTTCATGGTACTACAGATTTCTCAGTGTTCTTTCTGTATTTATGAATACAAATGTATGCAGAGTGGAGGACTGAGATATTAAAGATACAGATCGATAGTTCTATGTGATTATAACTCAGTGAATAATTGAGACTAGCCCAGAAAAATGATAGATGGGACAGTTCCACAAGGACTATTGCCCATGAAAAGAACAACACATTAACATCAACATGTTTACAAAGTCAAGAAAGGAGGTAATCTCTTTATTAAATGAAACAAAAGGATGCCCAGCAAATAAAGACTCATTATTGTGAGCATTTTTGTAAGAAGAAGGAAGAAAAAAAATAGTCCGATTTCTCATTTTAAATAGTAATGAATAAAATATTATTATAATAGAATTTTTTAATATTAATTTTATATTGAGATTTGAAAAAATTAAATTATTTATTATATTTTATATAAAAATTTGAAAAAATTATAATAATAAGTTGAGATGAGATGAGATGAGATGAAGTTTTTAATTTTGATTAATCAAACAACATAATGATTCCATCGAGACATTGCCATCACATGCAATGAAGCGTAGACTGGACAATAACTTGTACGAATCTTATCGAACAGATAGAGGTGTTTGGAAGAAAACCAATACTAGGCTGGCAGTTTGCCTAGCTAGCTAGTAGTTATTAAGAAAGAAATTATGGCTCTCTCACATGCAAAATGACAATATTGACCACTTATCTTGGGTGTCTTCTTGTAGGAGAGGATGCTCCACGTAGATTTATTGATCGCTGTATTGCGGAGAGGAGTCTTTCAATCCTATCGCTACTTTTGTTCTTTCTAGCTGACTTGTTGACTGGTTGTTCTGTGAGGTCTCTCTCTGCACTACCATTCAAAAGCATTCATTGAATTATAACTTCTTTTGTTTTCTTTTTAATCAAAGCATGCATTGAATGAAGATCTTCATTCCATTGAACACAGCCTGCGAAATTTAGGGAGGATTTTGGGGGCATCTCCTGCGGCCTATTGTTTTCTTTTGCAGCTAGAAAGAGAACCATTGGAAGATCTTTCTTCATTAGAGAGAGAGAGAGAGAGAGAGAGAGAGAGGGGGCGGGGGGGTTAAGATGCTTAAAAGGATTATCGATTTTAAAAGGATTTGATATTGTCTAGAAATGGAAGTTGGCCTCGTCAATGATAGACCTTATAATTCCGAAAAAGAAACCATTTTGCTGTGAAATGTATAACATGTGATAAATATACAAAAAGAAGTAACTGATTGGCAAGGGTCGTGTTCTGGTCACCATCACCTTCAATTCCTGTGGAGTGTGGATATATTGGCTATTTCCCACTAGTATACTTCCTTTTTTTTCTTCTTTTTGAAAAGATTTTTTTTTTAAAATTAAAAAAAAAAAAATCGTCCCTCTACTTGGAGCTGTACACTTAACATGATTATAACAAGACAAAGGCGTCAAGGATTGTCCTACTGCTTTTTGCCGACATTCGGTGGGGGCTCAGTTCCGACAAAAGGCAGGCATGGGCGGCATGGTTAGAGGCAAGTTTTATTCATGAAAAGAATTGGAATTGAGGTGGATAAAAGAGTCTAGAGGATGTCATGTTTCAGAACTACAAAAAATCAATCGAAGTGGGATGGTTATATATATATATATATATATATATAAGAAAATCGAATTTAGGACTAGAGATGGTCCCTAGGACTAGAGATGGTCCCGTGAACAGACATTTTAACACACTTAAATTTCTTTAGGACACTCAAGGATCTGCAAGCACCTCGCCTAGGGATAGTTCAAGTTCCCATTACCTGTTTTGCCTTCTAGAAGCCCCCTTTTCTTTTGGCCTTTTCCCTTTATCTTTATCTTTGCTGCCATTGCCTTCTAGAAGATCCAATATATATATATATATAAAATGAAAAAATCTTCTCGATTTGTGTATCAATTCGGATATTAATATTGATAGGTAAGATATGTATTTTATGAAATCAGATGAATTGAAAATAAAAATAATTTTTATGAAATAAGAATTTTTTTAAAATAAAAAAATATTTAATATATAAATTAATATATAGCAAAACTCATATATATAATTTCTGTCTTGTCTTGTTGCCACTGCCTTCCAGAGAATGCAATGGTATTTATGAGTTGGATCAGCTTTATGTGTCTCAAAAGTTCCAATTCTACTTCTCTTTTATTTTATTTTATTTTATTTTCTTTTATTTTGTGTCTTTTTCTGACCTTTCATGCATATAGCCTTGGCTAAATGGGCTTCTGGGGATTGGTGCTCATGCATGGAAAATCGTGATATGGTCCTATTGCTGTTTAACATAATGATATATTTCAGAAATAAAGCAGGATTCTACTAAAGAAACACACGGAAAAAAGGAGAAAAAGAAGATTAAAGTGAAAATGGGCAAGGATATTAATAGCTTGATTGATTAATATTAAAGATGCCCCACTGATGCTAAATTCCTCTTTGACCTCTCACTTGATATATTAAAAAATATATTTTTTCAAGGCTATAGAACATATTTGAAAGGTACTTAGGGGTTGAAACAATTTGATATATATGTATTTTTATTTTTTTCTAAACAGCAAACAATTGTCTGTAGATAATAATTAAAAAACAAGTCTCAGTCTATCCTCAAAACCTCTCTCACACATATGCACACACTCGAAGGAGAAGCTTATCTTGTAAACCATATATGTCATGTCCCATCCCTACCCAAAAGGTCGGTCATGCCGGTCTACTACCGATCTCTCTCTCTCTCTCTCTCTCTCTGTACTTATCAAATATATGTCTCCTCTTCTCCTTTAAGAGTCACAGCCTCCATGCTCTTGAACAAAACTTGTGTCCATCCCTTGGATACACGAGAAAACAAGATTCATCCTGCAATTTCAAGAGGAGTTGCCGAATACCCTCCTCGTTTCCTTCTCCACCTCCTATTTCTTGTTTTCAATATTGATACAATCTTTTCTTTAAATCGTTTTTAAAGGGAGTTTTTTGAATTCTTGGAAGAGATACTACTAGGAAAACAAGCGATGGGACAAACAGAGAGCAGTACCGAGAATTTCCAGAAACAACAACATCCACAAAAGCAATTGATTCCAGGCCTGCCCGATGAGATAGCCATGGAATGTTTGGTTAGAGTGCCCCACCAATTCCATCCCACCATGAAATTAGTGAGCCAGAGTTGGCGATTCTTGATCATGCATCCTTCATTCTACCAAGAAAGACTCCGATCCGGCATGGCTGAGCATATGGTTTGCCTTATTCAACCTGTTCCATGCTCTCCACCATCACTAACAGAGTCCTCTGACTCTGATATTACAGACTTATCCAACCGCAACACTACCGCCAAGGAAGAGGAGATTGATGCAAAGAGCTCTACTGCACGTCTAATTCAGTATGGGCTGAGCATCTACAACGCCACCCACCAGACTTGGCACCGGATGATGATGAGGCCTGGGGGCGGACATGTGCGAATTCCCATGTTCTGCCAGTGCGTGGCACTTCCCGTACCTGGGAAGCTCCTGCTCTTGGGTGGTTGGGACCCTGATACCTTAGAACCGGTGCCTGATGTGTATGTCCTGGATTTTATCGGCGGTGTTCGATGGAGACGCGCAGCCCCCATGTCAGTGGCGCGCTCTTTCTTCGCCTGTGGAGTCGTAGGACAATCGATGGTTTATGTGGCAGGGGGGCACGACAACCAGAAGAATGCTCTGCGATCGGCAGAGGTGTATGACGCAGAAGCAGACGAGTGGAGGACGCTGTTGCCCATGGCAGAGGAGAGGGACGAGTGCCAAGGTCTCTCGTGGGAGGGGGATTATCGGTTCTGGGTGGTCAGCGGGTACAGCACGGACAGCCAAGGACGATTCCGGTCGGACGCAGAGTGCTATGACCCTGTTACTGGGTCTTGGTCCAGAATTGAAGGTGTGTGGCCATATCCAAGTGTCAGTCCCAAAGGCCTCACCACCACTGTTACAATTGATGACAAGAGTAACAACGGCAGCCACCGCAATCAAAATCAATACCAATGGTGGTGGTTTCTGGGAAGCCCACAACGGCATCAAGACAACGGGGGAGTGAAGGAATTAGACAACAGCGATAACATCATCTGGAAAGTGGTGGATCACGTCCAGCTTCCCGGCGGAATTAGCGGGACGACATCACTTTGTGTCAACACTCTTGGGCTCGGTCCAGATCAAAATTTCGCAAATACTCACAATCAGCAGCTGCAGAGAATGTTCTTGATGAGCGGTGGCGGCGGCGGCAGAGGAACATCTTCATCGTCAGTGACTTGTGGCGAATGCGAATGCGAATGTGCAGGAGAAGGAACATACATTTTTTCCACCAAGTGGAATCATGTCCACATGCCTCCCGCATTTTCTGGCTTCCCCTACTCGGCTTCATGCCTCATGGTCTGAAAAATTCTCTTCGACGCGCGTCAGGGAGGGCTTTTTCAGTTGAACAGCAAAGAGAGAGTACTCTCCTTGCTGAGTCAACTTAAAAATTATAATCTGGGCCAGCGCTTCACACACGCTGTAGACTTTCTTGTGTTTTCTAATTTTTCACGAGCTGCCCATCATGTTGACTTTCGCTCAAGTTTTATTTCGTTTATCGTTTGAATCATGGCTGTATGACGACTTGAGCCATATATATTGCTGCAAAATGTTATGTAATTTGAGTTTCTAGAGCCTATATTTGGGTGAAGTACATGGCTAGCACCGTCCCTTAACCCACTCGTGTGCGTGCGTGTTATTTATTTATTTATTTCCAAAGTCAAAACCAAGAAGTATGAACTTCCAGGTGAAGGAAAGGCCCCTATTTTTGATCCTTTAGAAATGGATTACCTACATCCTTTTTGCAAATAAACTTGAGGAATAATTCAGCAGGAGAGTATAATTAACCCGAAGTTGAAGTGGGTGCGGATGAGAAGCATGTGGAGTTGGGATAAAGGTGTTGCCAAGCATAATGGGCACCACACCAAAGGAATCATCCTCTTGAAAGTTGAAACCGTCCAGTCTCAACCAAAAGTTGAAAATGGGCGAATAGAGTACTTGTCCCAGGCTTTGACCAGAAAAACCGTGAAACGTCTCAGCAAAAGAGCATTGGGAAAATATGCTGCAGAGAATGATCTTAAAATAGAACAGCAGACCAGTAATGGTAGATTACTTACTTGCAGTTGCAGTGCCGTGGTAAAGATGAAGGATCAGCCTCCATACCGTTCCTGAGGACGTAGGCTACCTAATAACAACTAGCAATAAAAACGCAGCCATCATCAGCCGTAACTGCATCCACAATCGGATATAGATTAGCACATTATTCGTGCATGAGGAGGGGCGACGTTGGCGATGATGACAAAGTTCGATCACGCGGCAGTACGGAGGGACCGATTAATCTTGGGTTATTTGTTTTTCAAAGCGGGATTGATTTTGTTGAAATTAAAAACGGTAATGTAAGAGGTGTTGGAAATGAATATGAGATCAATCTAAAACTACGTACTTCTTGTTGAGGAAAAATAATAATAATAATAAAAGATAAAAAATAAAAACACTATAGTATAAAACTGTTGAGTACAGGAAGTCAATGAATAAATATGCAGTAAATCCAATAAATAAATTGAATTGGTCTCGTATTTCTGCAGTCAAGTCAAGAAATAGATTGAAGATGAGAGTTTAAAATATTATTTTTAGTATTATTATTATTTTGATATTTGAAAGATCTGTAAAAGTTGAATTATTTATTATATTTTATGTGAAGATTTGAGAAAGTTGTAATGATGAGATAAAAATTTTAAATTTAAGATGAGAATTCTTGTATACCAAACCTGTCCAACTCTTCGGATGTGGTTTTTTACCCCGTCAGAAAAGCCATGCCATAGTTGATTGCTCCAATGCCATAGATAGTTAGAATTGGACGACCCAAATCCGTAGTGACTCTAAGATTCCGTACAATTGCAAGATCAAACTTAGATTAATTGAATTCAGTCTTGGCCACTAAAAATTTTCAAATGAAAATTTTGAGTTTTAAGATAAAATATTATATTTTAATATTATTATTATTTTGGGATTTGAAAAAGTTAAGAAAAAGTTAAATTATTTATTATATTTTGTATGAGGATTTGGAAAAGTTGTAATGATAAGAAGAGAATTTTAATTTTAAGATGAAAATTTCAGCCGGCCAAGCACAACCTAATTTTAAATTGAATCTAACATTTAAACACCAAAATTTTAAATTACTAAACTTATCAGTTATCTCAACTTAAAACCTCTTTACACTTGAAATCTACAACATTTTTCAACTCAACACATCTTTATACGTGAGATTCATAACTTTTTTTAATTTCTCATAAATAGTACTAAACTTATCTTAATATCTAAACACGTCTAAACTCATTTTAAATAGTTCCACATAACTTATTCTATATACTCAATTTACTATTATTTATAAATAACTCAACTTTAATCCATTTCAACTCACTAAATGGAGACCAAGGAGAAGTGATGCTAATATATTGGGCTCATCTGCCGGCAAGGTTGAAACCAAATATAAAAAGATCAAAATAATAACGCCACTTTTCATACTATCGTACACAATTTATATTTAAAGATGAATGATATTTTTATATCATTTTAAAATGTGTATCCTAAAATATATTGTGTGGATATTATTATTATGAAAATATACATAGGGAAGGAACTCCCTCGTTGCACTTCCACTTTGGATTTTGAATATCGACTTTGAGCAAGCATCATGCCATCTCACTTTGCATCCTTGTTATTTTATTGTAGATAAATTTTATTCATCATTTCTATACATAACACGTTACATATTTTTATTTTATTCTTTTACTAAATGTGTGATATATAGATTATGTATAAAAAAATTCAATTAATGTAAGAAGAATGGGACAAACAAATTAAAAAAATAAAAAAAAATAAAAAATGTGATACATATAAATGATGAGTAGTAAAACTTTTAATTGTAATCAAGATGAATGAAAAATAAATGACATGGCACAGCTTTTGTGATAAATCTTGAAAAATAATATAAATTATAAAAATATTAATTTTTAGCAGTTTTAGACACTAACATATAAATTTGAACCGTCCGGAATTCAAAATGCATTTTTAAGTAAAATCTATATATATTACAGTATTACTAGATATTAATATACGAATAATATTATATATTGAAATGTGCAATTTTCGTATTTTCTAATTAAAAGAAATGACTTTATGCTTAAAATATTTTTATACAGATTTCAAATTTTTATTTTAAACAATTACATAAAATTTATAAATATAATTTTTTTGTAATGTCGAGGTTGAATTCTTCATGAATAGTAATAAAATGAGTTGGTAGACTAAGTTATGTGAGATTTATCTAAAAAATGTGTTTGAATGTTAAAATGAGTTGAAAAAAATTATGGGTCTAATATATAAAAAAGTTTTAAATTGAAATAAATTTAATAATTTAAAAGTTTGTATTTAGATGTTAAACTCAATTTAAAATTACGATGTTAATTGAGTTTTAACCAAACTATCCCTTAATAAATTCGTTAGAGATTGAAATTTTCGGAACCGTGTTGCCACGTAAAGAAGGTAATCTATAATCATAGAAAGATTCTGCTTGGAAAAAAGAATTGCAAATGCATTCTTTGCACGGATTGCTATTGGATCTCATAGCTAGTTTGATCCGCCAATTATTTGCTCTTCGTTACTTTTTAGGTTTTTCATGGGAGCAGTAGATTTTCTGTGGGATGAGGTTTGGCGGTAGTAGGTAGTACTGGTTCCACTCGTCGCGGTTAGCGCTATTCATTCTCTCCGGTAAGCTTCAAGCACTCCCTCCCTTCTACTTTCCATTTCTCGTCCTCGTCTCTATATGCCTCTTCTTCCGCTACTTCTTCTTCTGATGCTGCTACTATGGTTGAATATGTAAAAATATATTCAATTAACTCCCTCCCGCTCTTGAAATTTACTACTTTTCTACGGCTCATTTCCTTCGTAGTTCATTTTCGGGCTTCAATGCCGTGAAAATAGATCTTGAGTATGCTCCTACTCCGTCTTGTTTATTTTCATATCGTCATTTCTCTGGATGGACAGCCCTGCCCTGCCCTGAATTTCCTTCTTCAATTATTGAAGTCCATTTTATTTATATATTTATTCTTTTTACCAGGTAAAACATAAAACTGTCCGGTTGTTTTGCCGAGTGGGGCGAGATCTGCCTGGGAATTGTAAGTTTTTTTTATTTTCTTCCTTTTCTCATGCTATTTCCTGACTTTTATCCCGCTTTTCAGACATTTATTTTCTTATGTGATTTTGTAGGCCTTTATTTCTCAAATCTCATGCGGTCCGTTGCTATTTGATGTCATGCCTGCTACAAAGACGGTTGTTTACAGTTTCTTATCACACGTAGTCTATAGTCTATAGTCTAGACAAAGAAGGACGTTTTCCTTGAGATTTCCATTTTCCGTCCTGCACGGCTGTAATAATCAGAGTTACATGAACTTAGTGCTCTCCAAAGGAGGGTATCTTTGCTAATAACAACTGTTTTGTGTCTCAATATTGTGAGGGGAGGTCGCATCCTCTCCTTTATTTTTTTCAAATCTTACCGGGAATCTTGCCTATAGTAGCGCAAATAGATTATATTCACCAAACGATGTAGAATTGATTTTTGAATAGGGCCCTAGAGTTTTCATGAGTTTGATTAATTCAGGTTTCTTTTTTAGTGCTACCATGTTGTCTGTAATGATAATTGAATTAGCGTTACGAGTTCCTGATTGCTGTTTTCTGTGAAATCAGAATCCTGAGCATGGTCGCATTGGATGTGTATTCAACAAACTGCTTAAGCAGATTGGAAATCCAGTTGATTTTGAACTTCCAGATTGGTTTGGTAAATGGAAGCCTACGCCTTACACCTTTATAAAGCGCAGTATCCTTTGAAAATGAAGTCTCAAAACTTTTCCATTACACCTTTTATAGTTGGAAGCTGTAATGTGAAATTTTTTGAGGGCTTTCGAGTTTGCAGACCCAGATTTGTTGGGGCCGTAGGATGTGTAGCCTTGGTGCAATTTAAGTCAGTTTTGTTGTCTATTTGTTTATTACTAATTACCATCTGTTTTATGGTCTATAAAAGCTTTCTTCTTCTTCTTCTTCTTCTTCTTCTGCCTTTTATTTTATTTTATTTTTTCCCTTTTGACATTCGTTTATGGTCTTATTTTTTGTTGTCAGTAAATAAAAATTTTATCAATGAGGAATAGGCATAGCCCAAGTACATGGGCATTCGTTTATGGTTTTATACTTCTACTTGCCCAGTTTCAATCATGTTTGGTTTCACTCAGCTGACACACGTCAGTTTGATTTATAATTTATATTTCCTGAAGGCTCGAACTCACTCTCTCTCTCATTTCTATGGTTTCCTTTTGTTGATATTGACAAATTCAAGATATATATCTCACAAAAAGGATTAAAAGACGCCTTGAGGATGATGGAATATTCTGTTCCTGCAGCCCTTCCCCTGGATCTTCTAAAGTGTGTGGTAGAGATTGCCATTGTGGGTAAGGAATAAGGATTGTCTCAGTGAATCACTGTTGCGTTGCCTTTATATGTCTTTAAATAGAGCAGGTAACAGCTCTAACTTTTCTTATAGATAAACATTAAATAACAGTTCCAATTGGATCATCTTCTAGTTATATTTTACTTTGATCATCTAAAGAGTTTATGGTATCAAATTTAAGACTTGTATAATTTGTTGAGTTTTCAAACATTGTTTTCTTTTTAGAAATTATTATTGGATGGTAAATATTGGTTCAAACATCAATGGTATTCTAACTTCTTACAGCATTCTTATCTTTATTAAGTTTGGACACACCTACAAGGTCACATGAGAACTGTTTCATGTGACATTGCATGTGTCTGAACCGACTTCTCATGCACGTGGTTGCCTACTACTTATTTCATATGCTGTTTCATCTAACCCCAAGATTCTTGATTAACAATAAGGATTTCCATAGCATGACAACAGTTTCTTGCTACAGGATGCTCCTCTCTAGTTGCTCCACTGGATGTAAATGCGGGAATTCATGCCTCAACAAACCATTCCAGAGCCAACCTGTGAAGAAGATGAAACTGGTGAAGGTAAGTCTGACTTCCAAGTATTTGTCAAGTCCAACATGTAAGGGATTTTATAAGACCAATTTATTCATTAGAAAAACAACATACTCATTTACCTTGCTTATGGATTTCTTATCATTTTCCTTGTGATTAGCATCAGACTGTATTTGGTCTGTCTTGAGAGAACGCCTGAGAAGCTTCTATGTTTAACCTACTATAACGGGCTCCTTGCAAGCCCATCTTGGTCCTTACAATCTAGTTCCCCTACCTTTTTTTACCGAGAAAAAATATTAAGCCAAAAAGAAAAACAGAACAAAACAGAAGGAGAGAGATGACTGTGTGGAGATGTAGAGTTACATTACCTTGGCTCCTACTTCACAGTTCAGCCTCGCTGGGTTGTTGGTGCAACTTGTTGTGGGCTTCTCTCTCTTTGAGAAACAGGAAGCACTAACTGCTTACTAATATGACAGCCCCACATATTCCCTGTGCTGTGCCCACCATACACACACATACGTAACACATACACAGGCAAACATATTCATTGTTTTTAATACTGTCATTTGAATTGATTGTTTGGTAATCCTTTTATCTTCTTTCTGAACGTTCATGTTTGTTCCAGTTTTTCTTATTTCTGTCGTATCATCCTAATGTCTTGTAACTTGGATCTCACAATTTTTTTAGCTGCTGATGTGTATGGGCATAAAAATAGCTATTTAAATTAAGGCGTCATTGCAGACTGAGAAATGTGGTTCTGGAATAGTGGCGGATGAAGATATCAAGCAAGGAGAGTTTGTAATAGAATATGTGGGAGAAGGTGGCCTCTTCATTCATCGTTTTCTTTACATATATCATCCATGTCTAGCATGCTCAATTACTTTAGAAGCCAATTAATTAATGCTGCTTCTGTATTTGCAGTTATTGATGACAAAACATGTGAGGAAAGGCTTTGGAACATGAAACACCGTGGAGAGACAAACTTTTACTTGTGTGAAATTAATCGAGATATGGTAATTGATGCAACATACAAGGGAAACAGGTCAAGATATATAAACCATAGTTGTTGTCCGAATACCGAGATGCAAAAATGGTTCTCTACTAATCCTTAATGCCCTTTTTGTGGTTCCTTGTCGTATTTAATCTTATATGCACTAGTTTTCTTTTCTTTTCAAGGATAATAGATGGGGAAACAAGAATTGGCATATTTGCAACTTGTGACATAAAAAAGGGCGAGCATCTGACCTATGATTATCAGTATGAGCTCTCGCATAACTTCTTTATTGCATCGATTCACTTGCAATACGTGTGTCATAACTTCATGACATTTTGTATTCTTGTAGTCCAGTCTAACAAATTTAGCAGGTTTGTTCAGTTTGGTGCAGATCAAGATTGCCATTGTGGTGCTGTTGGCTGCAGGAGGAAGCTGGGGGTCAAACCTACCAAGCCTAAGATGTCTTCAGATGCTGCATTGAAACTAGTAGCGTACCAGGTGGCTGTGTCGTCTCCCAAACTGAAAGCAATTCTGTCTGGAAAAGCATAGGCTGGCTGTTCTATAAGAAAAATTCCATATGTTGTCTTCATAGTTTTATTTATTTTTTGCCTGTTGACAATTGAGATACATGTACGCATGTATATACATAAGTATAAAGTGTTTGCAAGTACTTTAACGTCCTAAATATTTATAAAAAAATACCGATTAGGAAATTGGTTTGCTTGCTTGGGGGAATGTTTAGGGTTGCATTTGAAACATCAAAATGCTTTTAAGACCTCCAATAATTAGGTTGGTGAGGATCTAGCTTAGAGTAGTGATTGAGACTAGGTTTTGCTAAGATCCCTGAAAAGGTAAAATATGATTACAAGTAAGATGGTGTTCCCTTTCCCTCTGGTTTTCCTACGTCATATCACTTCCCCCTCCTAGCATTCCCTTTAGATGGTCGGCTTGAGCAGGGGCTGGAGCCGACTTGTATGGTGTATGACCATCAGAACATCCAACTGTTGGATCTGTGAATATTAGCGTGATTAAAATTGCACCTTATTTTCATAAATGCCTTGCTTCATCAATGACTGCTTACGTTATTCTTGTGTCTTACATACTTAAATTTGATGTTCTGAATAACATGGACTAATTATTGGGTGTTTCTCTAAAAGGTTTACCAGAATGGAGGATTGCATGTAGGTAAGGTTCTCTCTCTCTCTCTCTCTCTCTCTCTCTCCCTCCATGTTCATATGTTAAATGCTGTTTCTTCTATTAGATCAAATGCTTTAAATTTTCATGATTTCTATGATTTATCTCCGTTAAGCTTTTTCTCCTTTATCTAATTTTAACTTTTTTGTTTAGGGAGTTCAAATGTTTGTATGCTGCGAGGAACATGCTCCCATAATTGCATTGGTGAAATTATTAGGATAATCCGCCCTATGAATGAGGGGTATTTTCCGAATGCTTTAGTATTCTGCATTTACTTAGTGTTGTTTCTAGGTCTATATTTTGAAAACAATCTTAGACTGTATGCAATAGCTATGTTTCTGTTATCGATTGTTTATGTTTTCTTGTAGTGGCCTTTATAAAGATGACTATAAACAATTCATTAATTTGTATATATGCTGCATACACATGCTTGTTTGGAATTTTCTTATTGATCTGGTCTCTTAATTCTTGGACCTACTTCCTGCAGCATGGTGCTTATTAATGTGGACCAACTGAACTGTACTAAATGACTCATTTGAGGCCATATATGGCAAGCAGTTTGTGGGGTGCTTTCTTATATTTGAGTTTGGCCATGCACTATTTTCTAAATGATCAGATGTAAATGCTGCTATATGAGTATGACATTTTATGTTATATCTACCCTACTATATATTTTCATATATATGCTTTCTATGTTCCAGGTCCTTCGGAATTATTAAACATTTTGATCATTTTTCCCAAAAACACTCGGTAAGAGACTGCTCTCTGTTGGTTTATGTCGGTTAGATGCGCATATATGAATAGATGTATGTGATTGCAGATTATGTTTGAAGACGGTGCTGTTGAATTTCTTGACATGACAAAAGAAGATTGGGAATTTGTGACATTGTGATTTTATTGTGGGGTAAGTATAATTTTTGTTTAACATGGCTTGCCTGTTAGGTAATCTCACATCTATATCTTCTGATCGTTTTTCATAACTCTCTGCAATTCTGTCTAACAAATTTGAGAAATAAAATAAGAAAAAAAAAGGAAAGATTTTGTATTCCAGTAACCTGGAGATAAAAAGGAATATTTAAGAGAGGAATGACTTGTGCACTGAATGGGGATTGGGGATAACTGAGAAGCTTGCTTGTGGTCTGTGTTTTGACCAAGGGTGATAGAAGAAGCCACTCAAGTGGGCTCTGTCCATGGTGTATAAGGGTAGCGCATGGATTGGACTCTCAATGAAGTATATTTCAGGTGATGAGGAGGCTTTTACTGTTGAATTTGAGAGGTTTTCTGTGCGTGTTAAACTAGCTATTATGCTTTTGAACAGCTTTCCACTCTTTTATTTTCCTTTTTTCCCGTCAATTCTGGTTGGCACATATTACTTTCTTTCATTTGCCAAAAGCTCCATAATCTGGATGTTCGTGCTTGTGATATTAGTTTTCTTTATAATTAATATTGTCTTTTAGGTTTAGCATTCACAACATTTGATGATCTATCTTCTTATTTTGATTGTATTTTTCATGGATGAAGGATTTGATGGAAGGAAAGATCACACAGATGGTCACAAGCAATTGCAACATGTTACACTGTATGTGCATTCCTCTTTTGCTGCTTGGTCAAATGGCAGTGCAATGAACATGAATGGCCGAACTCAGATAACATGGGTTTGTTGAAATTCAGGTATCAACTGCTCCTTGATTGAGTGTTGCTCTCATAAATCAAAGATCCATCGGCTGTACACTTGACTGGCGAGAATGTTATACCAGACAGAAGAACAATGGTTGTTTCTCTCACAAAATGAGGATTCGTCGTCATTCCGTGCACAGAGTTCACAAGAATGTTTTACCATTTTTTTCCTCTAATGAGGAGTTTGTAAATTGAGTGCGTTGATGTTCAAGGCACTTTTGTAAGGTGGAAAATTTGGCTGGTAAGGGCAAACACTCCTGGATCTGGGACTGGGGGTGTTGATTATGATGATGCTGCCAAGCTCAAAGGGGGGTTACTACTCTTAATCGTTGTTGTTACTGGAATGCACCCATGCATGTTACATATATGCGATTTGTGATTTTGTCTACGGAATTGGATAGCCATTGGTGCGTGCGTTGGCCTTTACCATCGTGCGAAGAGGTCATCCTACCTACCAACCCGTACATATATAAATAGGGTAATGCTACAACCACCGTTCTTATACCCTGCTTTCGGTTCCCGCTTGACGTGTGCATGCCACAGTGGCATTTCTTTCCTTTTCTTTTTTTCGTTTGCTTCCCCGCAAATGCATCCCTCTTGCCCGTGAGTCGTGACCATTTCATTTTCCCCTCTGCACCCATTTCATTTTCCCCAAACCAGTGCCCCCAATTAACTGCCCCCAAACCCAGACCGTCTACCCTTGCCTCCATCGGACCCATCTTCGACTGGCACAAGAGACCCATTTCCGGCGCCGATATCTCCTTTCGACCTCAAATCTGGGAAACAAAACCTCTGCATTTTGTCTCCTTCACGATAGATTTCTTCATTTCTGGCTTCGTTTCCACACCCATTTCTGCACCTTAGATTTCTTGATTTCTTTCTTATTTATCACTGGTCTAGATTTATTGATTTCTTGCTTTCTGATAATTATTTCGGTGGACCGCTATTGTTAGGGATGAATATATGCACTTGGTGCTCTGCAAATCAGTTTATTGAACTCTTCTTAACCACATATAGATTTCTCAACCACAAGAAGTTCTATAATTTTCATGCAAAATATTACAACACTCATTTATTTGAATAAAAAAACCATGCATAAAATCATAAAAATATGAAATAGTCAAGAGAGCAACAGAGAGATCAACTTGAGAATCATGATGGCAGGTGAGGGGAATGCAAGAAACGAGATTTATGGAATCTTGCAAATATGCCAGAAACAGAACAATTACCCTCTAAATTAGAAGACAACAACAATTACCCGAAGGAGGGGATGAATCTGTCGGGTTTTGTGGAAGACTGTACGCGAAGCTCCCTTCAGGTTATGATATTTTAGAACTTGTATCGGATTATTCCCCAATAATAGCCCTCCGACGACTTGATATATTGACCTATCAGAAGTTGGATCTAAAATTTCGGAAAAACTTTTTCCATTGTCGGTACGTGAGTTCCAGAACTTACTATTTTCTTTTTGGGATAAAGATTTGGATTTTATAGTCCTGCGTGAGAAAGCAATAACTCCTTTTCTTACGTCCTCGATCGAGCTTTGTCTCTTTGCTTTGATTCTAAGATGAGAGAGAGTTCCGCTACATGGCTACAGAATAAGGTGGAGGGGAGACAAAATGCAGAGGGGAGATGAAGTGAGCTTGTTTGAGGGGAGCTTGATGGCGCTAGAAATGTGCCAGTCGGAGTTGGGTTTGGGGGGCGGGGGTTGGAGGGAAGACGAAGTGCAGGGGTTGGCTATTATGAGATGCGGGTTTTATGAGTTTCAAACAAAAAAGCAAAAAAACAAAAACAAAAAAAGAATGCCACAATTGAATAGCCACGTCAAACTAGGGGTGCTACCCGCCCCCTCGGGGCGGGGCCACCCCCAGCCCGCCCCCGCCCATGCGGGGGGCTTTTTTTTGCCCCAGCCCCAGGCCCCCGCATGGACGGGGCGGGTTACCCCCTCCGGAAACGGGGGTGCGGGGGAGCCCCTCCCCCTGTCCGGCCCCCGGCTTTGGTTTTGGGCCATTTTGAGCCCAAATAAGTTTTTTGGGCTCAAAATAACCTAGAAACACAATCCAAATTTGTTTATAGACAAAAAATTTAACTACAACTATATTTATATATTAAAAAAACTTTTAAAAAAAAAATAAGAATACAAATACAAATATTAATTACTAAATTCCAAGTTCAAAAACTTAAAACGGTCAACCTTATAGTCTTATTCTATTAGCCTATTAATTATTAAGTAACTAAGGCATGCACTAAGCTATTACAAAATTACAATGATAGAAATTACAAAATCGTGTCAACTAATAAACAATTACAAAATTACAAAGACATAAAAATAATAAATACTACAAATTGTACCATTAATAATTAACATTACAACTAATTATAAATTAACATAATCATAACATTCGAAAATTTGATCAATTTTTTGTGGCGGTGAGTTTACTGAGACATTCCATTGTGTTGAGATATGGGCAGACAAATTGAAGATCATAAATCCTGCAATAATAATAAATTAAAAATAAAACGAATTAAAATTATCAATATAAAGTTTTAACTTATAAAGTAAGGGATCAATTCTGCAAACCATGAGCAATGGTGGGTGTAGAGTCTAAAATAAAAGAATTCATACTGTAGCGGATGATGTAGCTGTAGACGTCGTCCCAGCCCCAGATAATGCAGGCATCACTACAACAATTAAAAGCAGAAATTAACATAAATTAATTTTAAATAAATAAATAAAAATAATATAATTGAATTCATAGGCAATTACCAGATCCAAGTGCATCATCACCCTCATCCTTGGCGTTGACATGATCATAATCAATAACATCCGGAACATGAATTTCACTCCCTGTGATCCAATTTGAGGTGCAAATCAAAAACTCAACAGTGTCAGGATCTAATGAGCTTCGGAATGGATCCAATACGCGCCCTCCAGTGCTAAAGGCCGACTCCGATGCTACGGTACTAATAGGGATGGCCAAAATACTGCAGGCTATTTGTGCAAGGACGGGATACTTGGGGGCATGTATCTTCCACCAAGTCAGGATATCAAAGTCTCGTACATATGGTTCAAGATCTAGACCAAAGTATCTGTCTATCTCTGACTTAGCCTCTGTAGTACTCCTCGTGAATGGGTTCCCTTCCATCCTGTCACCCTAGTCCATTCTACGTTTTTTCTCACCCCTGGCATCTGGAACTGGTGGGGGGATAGCAGTAGGTGCCGTAATATTACCACCCCGCAAGATGGTAAACTCATCAAATAATCTATCTAGGGTTTCCCGAACCCTTGATGCAATATGCTCCGCCCATACTTGCCCATAGGTAATACCCAATCCATATACCATGCCATCCATCTTAAACAGGGGGTCAATGGCAACAGCTACATATAACAACATATTAGCCTTATCGAAATTTCCCCCCCAATATTTGTCGTACTTCGCCCTCATCAATAATGCCATCTCCCGCAACCTAGTGTGACCGCTTGCAATAATCTTATCTAATTCTTCTTTTACCTTACATATTTGTTGACAGAAATGATGGGATGTAGGATACAAAGAACCAGATAAAATCGTCGTAACCTCGTAGAAAAGCCTTAAAAAATCTACGAAAGTAGATACAACATCCCAGTCCTCAGTCATCGGCTTCCCCAATCCTGGTTGATCTTCAAAATATTTTACATATTGGATGTCTTCCTCACCCAATAAGGCAAATGCCAACTTATACTCCTGACCTGCCTCCAACATAAAAATGTTGAGTTCCATCGCGTAGCCAAATCAGTACAAAGCCCCTTCTTTGATGTTATTCCCGCAGACCGCGCAGCAACCTTGAATTTCTCCAATCTAGCAGGAGAAGATCTCACCCATCTCAAAGCAGTCCTGACCCGAGCAATAGAGTCATCAAGATTTTTCATACTGTCACCGACAATAAGATTAAGAATATGTGCCGCACACCTCACATGCAAATACTGACCACCCAAGATTGTCTTATTTGCCTCTCTAAGAAAGGTCTTAAGATATCCCAATGCGGTATCGTTGGATGATGCATTATCAACTGTGCATGTCACAACGCGTATCAACCCCCACTCCTTTATAGCGGCCTCCAAGGCCCTCCCAATCGTCTCACCCTTGTGATCGGTGATTTGACAAAATTTGAGAATTTTCTTATGCAATGTCCATTTCTCATCAACAAAATGACAAGTCATAGACATATAATTAACATTTTGGATCGATGTCCAACAATCAGTGGTCAGGCAAACAAACTGACCCGCCAAAAAACCCCTCAACCTCTCTTTTTCAAATCGATAATGTTTTTTTACATCCCTTGCCACCGTGTGACGAGAATGAAGTTGAAACCTTGGTTCCATGTAGTGACAAAGCGCTTGGAACCCTAACCCATCCACCACTTGAAAAGGTAACTCATCCATGATTATCATACGGGCTAAGTATAACCTACACTCCTCAGGATCATACTTCGTGTACCCCTTCAACTCAATACCCCCTCTACTCCCATCCTCCATTTTTTTAAGTCCAATTTCTAGCTTAGATTGACTATTCTCTAGCAAAGATTTTAGAATTGGACTTTTTTTATATTGCTCTTCTAAGTACACCTTTAATTGCGAGGTGCCATGTCTCCTATAGTGGCATCCATAAATTTTCCCGCAATAGTTACATTTGGCTTGAGGGTTATTAGGATCACCACCCTCTAGTTTGGTGAAATGAGACCAAACTATGGAAGCAGGTTTTTTGTTAAGCTTAGGGGCGGGACAAGGGGTAGGGGTAGGAGTAGAGGCAAAGCTACCCTCAATTGGGGTAGGGGTAGAGGCATTGGTACCCTTAATAGGGGAGCTCGCACTAGAATCTGTCGGCAATTTCATGAACTCAAGCAAACAATAGATCTGAAATTATAACAAACATGAAAAGTATTAACATCTAACGATTCCAACCAAATAAACACGTTAGTGTAAATATTTTGTTTTGTTTAATTTAATCCAATCTTTAAATTGAAGTGCATGACGTGTAAATAAAATTCATTTACAACTTTTTTTTTTATAAGTTATGTTCTAAATACAACTTCTTTAAGATAAAAGCTATAAATAAATATAATAAAGCTTTTGTAAGGTTCTAACCTTTATTTGACGTGGATTGCTGATTAGTGTACAGCACCACTACATATATATATATATATAAATTAACTACATATATATATATATATATATGTGATAATGTGTGTGTAAGTTCTCTGTTTTCTAATAAATCACATATATATAATGTACTTTGTTAATTATAAATATACATATATGGAGAATCTGAAATCTTGGGGGAATCTTTTAAATGCTTTACAAATTACAGCTGTATGAATGTGATGCACTGATGGAAAACATTTGGTATATCGTATACTCATTTTTTTTTTTATAAGTAAAACGGTAGTAGTATACTCATTATAATTTGCATCATGTGTGGCATATCTTATTACATTCAGGACTTCTTATGAGAACAAAATGGATGTAGTTTTTTTCATTTCAAAATATGGAGAAATATTATGTCTAAATTCAAATCTAGTCAAAAAGTTAAAAAAAGTGAGTATTTTGTATCAAACTCCTAAGTAACAATGACAAAATGACCTTTATTTGATACACTAGGCTTGGGGATTTAGTTTATTTTTTATGAACCTGCGAATGTATATATGTTAAGAAAATAAAATTCAGTTCATACTTTTCATTTTATTCTTTGTCTTTGAGCAAGTTCAAAAAAGTTGCTGCAAATGCTCATAATGTTGGAAACTGATTTTATTCATCAAAAAAATAATAATGTTGGAAACTGATTTAAAGTTTTTTTTTTTAATTTTTTTGGAACTAAAATCAACTCCCAAAATTCTAAACTTAATTACCATAATAATATAAATGGTTCAAGATTCAAAACACATGAACAAATTAACAATTGGATCCTCCGGACCTCCACAGCACAAAATTTATATGGAAAATGCTACTGCTGTTGTTTTATCTTTCCCTTTTTGCTTCCCTTAGGGGTGGGCAGCGGGGACCCCGCCCCGTTGCCCCGCTGTGCCGGGGGGGGTTTACCCCGCCCATATATAGGGCCCTGGGCGGGGCCGGGGGCGGGATGGGGTGGTCCCCCGCCCCGGAAAGCCCCCGCCCTGCCCCGCATATATATATATATAAAAAAAAAAACCCCTCAAGTGCCAAAACGGCGTCAACGACGCCGTTTTGGTCACCTGAGGTTTTTTTTTAATATATTNGGGCTGTTTTGTTGATTTTAGGGCAAACCCAAAACGGTGCCGTTTTGGGTTTGCCGTTTTAAAGAAAATAAAAACCTCATGATGCCGTTTTGGCACTTGAGGGGTTTTTTTTTATATATATATATATGCGGGGCAGGGCGGGGGCTTTCCGGGGCGGGGGACCACCCCATCCCGCCCCCGGCCCTGCCCAGGGCCCTATATATGGGCGGGGTAAACCCCACCCCGGCACAGCGGGGCAACGGGGCGGGATCCCCGCTGCCCACCCCTAAGGGAAGCAAAAAGGGAAAGATAAAACAACAGCAGTAGCATTTTCCATATAAATATTGATTCCGGGTTCTGGTGCGGGTGGAGGCACCAGTACAAAAAGTGATGGTGATGAGTGGCTCACCGATTTTAGCCTTTAGGCTATGTTTGGACAATAAGTTTTGATGATTTGTGAATGATAGTAAAATTATTAAGTTGAAATTAGGTAAGATAGTTTCAGAAGATTTTGTATATTTAGATTTAGAAGCAAGATAAGATGGTTTAACTTTTTAAAAATTTGATAGACGGCGGATTCACTTATTATTAAATAGTATTTGTAATGATTCTAAATATTAGGACTGTACATTTAATACGAAAAGGCCGACCCGACCCGAATAATCGAATATTTCGACCCGAAATTACCCGACCCGAACCAAAACGGGTAAGAATGATGAAATGTCGAACCGGTTTTATTTGGATACAATGGATCCGGTTATTACCCGATACCCGATTTATTTACTTTTACCAAACAATTGCGTCAGTAATTTATTTTCATCGGATCTCATTTCTGGCTCTGTTCCTTTCCCGCTTCCTCGCTCCCTAGACCCAGCCCGTCATTTTTCCGTTCCTTTCCACTTCGTCATCCCCTTCCTTCTGTCGGCCGGTAAGTTACTCTCTCTTTTATTTTTCCGTCGTCCCCTTGTACTTTATTTTTGTACAGCCCTGATAGTTTCCAAGAAAGCAATACTTGGATTCTAAAACGAATCCAGCCATGAGAGATGACACATACCTATCTGGCTATCTCCCCTGCTCGCCATGCTCTGTGATGTCCAAATTCCACAAGACTCAACCTTGATAACAGGCATTTGACCTCCTAATTTAACATTAAAACATCACCCATTTGGAGAATGATTCTGAACGTTTCATGGGTATTGTTGGCATTGAATTCCTTGAAGCTCTCGCCGCAATCACCGCACTGGAGAAGGAAAGCTCGAGCGCTTTCCTTGTGAGAATCAAGGAGCTGATGCTTGTGAGAACCATAGGAGAGAAGAATGGGCTTGAACAAAGGATTCGGGGGGAGTCAAGGAGCTGCTGCTTGTGAGTGCCATTAGTAGTTTGCTTTTTTCTCTCAGTCTCTTTTTCTTCTTAATGGGACTGGGCGACAAGGAACTGCCACTAAATCTCTGTCTGGGGGGCTCTGGGAAGGGAAAGGAATAAGAGGGTTTGGGGCGCGGCGGAAGAAAAAGAAAGAAAGGTTTAAAAAAAAAAAAAACTGACTTGATACGGTACCACTTCAATTTATGGGATACCTTTGTAGATTTATACCAAAGAAAAGTGATCAACGATTTATTTTAAAAAATTAAGAATGAGAAAGAAGTCCTTCAGGCAATAGTACCGTCATTAAAAAAAAAAAAAATCGGATAATCGGTTAATTTTCGAAAAAATCGGATTCGGGTAATCGGATATTTGGATCGGTTCGGAAGTTTATGGTTCGGAATTATGTATGGTCGGGTCGGGTCGGAAACTTTGTTTTCGGGTTGGGTCGGATGTTCATCCCTACTAAATATATATATAAATAAGTAATAGTAATAAATAAATAGCCTAGTCAAAATTTTATTATTACAATATATTTCGTAATAATATTATAAGATAAAAATGTTTTTATAAATTTAAATTAATTTTAAAAAATATCATATAAAAATATTTTTTTATTTAAAATTTAATTAATTAAAATATTGTAAAAAAAACTTGTACGTAAAAGACGTGGGCCTCTAAGAGCCCCCGAAAAGTTTTTACTTTTACTTTTGGGAGAAAAAGCAAAGGGCCGGCTTATGTGATGTCAGAAAAACATGTGCGTATTTTTTGCGAGAAAAAGTAAAAGCTTTGTGATGTCAGAATAACATGTGTTCAGATATAATTTTTTAAAAATTTTAATATAAAATATAATAAATAATTTAATTTTTTTAAATTTTATAATAATAATAATATTAAAAAATAATATTCTAACAATATTTTATTATCTCAATTCAATATTTAAATATAATTATAATCTTTTTAACACTACTATTTTACACGTGCCGATATTTCCAAGAAACTAATTTATTTAAATTTAAACTCATTATTTAGTGAATTTGGGTACTGTTAATTTCTTATCATTAGTACGTTCTCGAGAATTAGAGCCTGTTTGGGGTTGCGGTGGAAAGTCTAAAAAGTGCTTTAAAATGGTTTAAAGTACTTAAATATAAAATTTACCTGTTTGGTAATTTTATATTAAAGTACTTTTAAATTAAAAAAAGCTAAAAAAGTACATTTCAACAAAAGCATCAAAGTGATGCTTTTTGTCAGAAGAACTTTACAAAAAGTAAGTCCTATTTTTCCGTAATATGTATATTACGGAAAAATCCTCACTATTTTACCACAACGACAACTTTGCCCCTCCCTTCCTCTCTCTCTCTCTCTCTCTCTCTCTCGGACTCCGAAGACCTTCACGCCTTCAACTTTCAAATAGAGCTGAAAATTTTCAAATGGCAGTTTTCTTCAACCTTTTTTTTTTTTTTTTTTTTTTTTATAACACCGAATCTCAGAGAGCTAATAAATTTGGAATTTGCAGACAATAACATGCTGGAGAGATTCTCGAAGAGATAGGAAACCTCGTGAACCTAGCTTGAGCGTGATTATATTGTCTTTCACTTATACATGGTTGAAGTTATTTTCATTCAATTATAATTACTGAAAAATCTATTAAACTATTTTCGTTGTTATTTTATTATAATATTTTATTTCTATCAAGAATATATCCTTTTGTGTCATTTCTACATCAAAAAGTACTTTTTAAATTCGTTTCCAAACAAATCTAATATATTTGAAAGTGCTTTAGACATACGGATCCCAAACAGTAAATAGTTTTTAATAGTAGAGCTTATTACGTTAAGCTCTAAGTTATAAGCCTTAAGCTAAAAGTAATATTTTCTACCACAACCCCAAACATGCACTTAGGATATTATAAGTGAGATTTTAAGGTCTATTTGGGAATAATTATTTTCAAATATTTCATATTATTTTATTATTATGATGATCTAAAATATTGTTAATATCTAAATAGAATTGAAAAAATCAATTTGCGTGCATAGGAGAGGCTCTTCGATTGATATAAGGTGTTTAAATTTAGTATTTTTTTCAAATTTTTTTTTAACAATTGTTATGCATCTTAATAATCAAGTGCTTGAGGAATTAGACAATATCCTACGCATTATGATCCGGTTTGGATAGTAAAAATTTTCATCTCATTATTATAATTTTTTTAAATTTTTACATAAAATATAATAAATAATTCAATATTTTTAAATTTTAAAATAAAAATAATATTAAAAAATATTCTAATAATATTTTATTCAATTTTTAACTTTTATTTAAAACCATTTCACATTATCTCATTATTTAAATAGCATCTTTATCAATCTCCTCCTTGACTATAAAAAATATATAAAATCCTAAGTATAAAACTGCCACCCCTCAAGATGCTTGTCGACGGATGTTCCAAAGTATTAAGGATGTCACTGCGAGATTACAAATAAACCTTGATTTCTCCGATTTTTATTTATTTATTTATTTATTTGAGGATATCTTAGTTAAGGAAAAAAAAAAAACAAATAAAAACAAAAGAGGAAAGATGATAGAGCGGTGACTTTGTGAAGTTGGCAGTTGCAGTTATTTTCAAAGGTTCCTAATTGGTAGGTCAGACTTCCAGGCGGGGTGGTTGGTGCTACCGCTATTTTTGTACTATTTTTGTGTGCGCGCGTCCCTCTCTCTCTCTCGGAATCTGTCTTTATGATGATGTATCTATAAATCGGACGCTACTTTCTGCGTACTCGGTGACAACACCGCACATTCCCTGTGACCTATGCTGACAGTGCTGTGCTGCTCGGAGCACCGCAGAACGCCTGCTCCCACTTCTTTCCCCCTTTTTATCTTCATTTCTCTAAAGAGCATCTGGATCTGAATCCTATTCTTTAATTTTATTTAGTTCCAACTTAACCAAAAACAATTACTATACCGTAATGAAGTTGAAGCTGAAGCTGAATCTGAAAGCTGTCGGTGGAGATTAGAAGCGGACGAAGATGAAGGTCGTAGACAAGATCCGGTCTGCTACGCTTGGGGATGGAGGCAATGTCGTCTTCTCCTTCGAGTTCTTCCCCCCCAAGACCGATGATGGAGTCGATAACCTCTTTGACAGGATGGACCGCATGGTCGCCCACAACCCCTCTTTCTGCGACATCACCTGGGGCGCTGGTGGCTCCACCGCCGATGTCACCCTCGACATTGCCAACCGTATGCAGAATATCGTCTGCGTCGAGACCATGATGCATCTCACCTGCACCAACATGCCCGTCGACAAGATCGACCACGCCCTCTCCACGATTAAGTCCAACGGCCTCCAGAACGTCCTCGCTCTCCGTGGTGACCCCCCTCATGGCCAGGGCAAGTTCGTCCAGATCGAAGGCGGCTTTGCCTGCGCTCTCGACCTTGTACCTCTCTCTCTCTCTCTCTCTCTCTCTCTCTGTGTTCAGTTTATCTGATCTGTGGTTTTCTCTACTGCTCTGTTCATCGATCTACCTCTAGCTAATTGTTTAGAACGCTTTCATTTTCATTGGCGTAATGGTGTCTCTCTGTTTTTCACATTTTAGGTGAAACATATCAGAGCTAACTATGGTGACTACTTCGGCATTACCGTTGCTGGTTATCCAGGTTTCCTTATCTTTCCTATTGTCTTTTTAGATTTGCTATAGCTAAAGATTTATTTATTCCCTTGAATCTTGTTTTGGTGTATTGCTTTGTATTATTCACCGCCATACCACATATTCTTATAATCCTTTTACTTCTGCTTATCTACTCAGAGGCACATCCCGATGTAATAGGAAGTAATGGCGTGGCTACATTGGAAGCTTATCGCAATGATCTCGCTTATCTCAAGAGAAAGGTCTTGCTACTGTTCTACATAACCCCTCTTTTAATTATTCCATTGTGATTTCTGCTTCATATGCATTCCTACCACTAACTTGTGCTCACGAACACGGCTTTCGCCAATGTATGAGTGCATATGTAATGATTTATGCCCAATAGAAAAACAGACATTTTTATGGAGCATAAGGGCACACTCACCGGCAAACGCAGTGATTGAGTACGGCTTTCCTTTGTAGATATTGCTCTTTTTTTTCCCATTCTATTGGAAAATACCAAGTATTTTTTATCATACCAGAGTGATCATAAAGTGTAGTTCTGTTATGTATTTACGAATGCCCTAAAATAAGAGATTAACTGCCCTCTGGTCTCCTTTCCCCTATGGTCGAACTGGTCCTCCTGTATTGATGCCATTTTTTCTTTTATAGGTTGATGCTGGAGCAGATCTAATCATTACTCAACTATTCTATGATACTGATGTTTTTCTCAAATTCGTGAATGATTGTCGCCTAATTGGAATAACTTGCCCCATTGTTCCTGGAATTATGCCCATTAATAACTACAAGGGATTTCTTCGCATGACTGGTTTTTGCAAAACAAAGGTATGCAATCCCTTTGGAACATAATCTTTGTGGCACTGTATTGCTCTGTGTATGTGCGCGTGTGCCTGAAAGGATGAAATGTCATATGCATTGGATTGATCTGATGGGTTTGTACCTCTTTGAGTCAATTGCGCCTTATATATAATTATGCAAAAAACATTATTTTATAGATGTATAAAAATGCTACCCTTGACTGCCCTTCATTTCTCCCAATATTCTTCCTAGGGAGAGGAGTGTTGTATTTATTTATAATGGACTAGCATTATAGTTTAATCACTGAGCCCATAATGGGATGGGCCATTTTATAGACACATGGAGGCCCCTACTCTCACCCCAATTAAATAGAACTAGCCCATTAAGTTCTATTAGTTTTCAGCTGGCCCTTTTGGCTATTTAATGATCTCTCTTTGAAAATAATAGAAGAGAGACGTATGAAGACACAGTGAAAAGAGGGGAAGAGAGTAGTATCACTCTGTGAGAACAGACTTCTTTTCTATTCTACAGGAACTCTTAAAGTTCCATGGAAAACTCATCACAAATGTTTGGAGGTTAATTTTCTTCACAAATTTGATAAGAGATCTTGGTGATCTAAGATTTATTCAAAATACAACAAGGAGGGCCCGTCTTGTGGTGCATAATAGCTTCTGTTCCTCTAGCTTTCTAGATTTCATGGAATTTTGTTCTTTTTCTCCATTCCCAAGTTGGATGTTTCCCATGGTATAATTCCTTGAATTTGGGTTGTGCTCTTTGTGCTTTGAATAGACTTAAATTTAGAAAAATTACCTATAAAAAAAAGACTTAAATTTAGAAAAACAATAGAAAGATGACAAATCATGGACTTGTTGGCATGGTAGGCCTAGAAAAATAGGACCGTGTGTGTGGTTTTAGGGGGAGTCGCTGTTTGTGTCCTTCCACAGGTGAAACTTTTTGGGCTGCTTGGTTTTTTCCTCCTTGATGATTGAGTAAATTATATGTAACAATATTAAGGTGGTGAGGTAAAAAAATCTGTCATAGGACATGTTTGCTATGTATACTCTTTATTGTTATGGCATGTTATGCCAATAAGATATGACTTCTTTCTTTTGATAAGCATGTTGGTAAGATGTGACTTATGGTGGTTATGCTATTTATATCAACCTGATATAATGTCTACATATATTGTCATATTGTAGATACCTGCTGAAATAACTGCTGCCTTGGAGCCTATTAAGGACAATGAAGAAGCTGTCAAATCATATGGAGTTCATCTTGCGACTGAAATGTGCAAGAAGATTTTAGCTCATGGGATTAAGACATTGCATCTCTATACGCTAAACATGGAGAAGTCAGCACTAGCTATATTAATGGTTGTTTCTCATATCCCAGTCTGTTGTTCTAGCTTGAGATGTGGATGATATTGCTCGCCCAATTAAACCTATCACAAGACATAGGCCCTAATAAGAAGCATTCTTGGCAGAATCTTGGTTTGATTGAAGAGACCAAAATATCCAGGTCCCTGCCCTGGAGACGCCCAACAAATGTTTTCCGTGTCAAGGAAGATGTTCGTCCAATTTTCTGGTATGCAACATATGGAATTGCTATAATTTGGACAAAACCTCAGTGATTAATTGGGTTTGCTCATTAAAATGTGGTATAATTTTCAAGACATCTTATCTTCCTAGCCATTTATGGTAGGGCTAATCGTCCAAAAAGCTATATATCAAGGACTAAAGGCTGGGACCAGTACCCACATGGGCGATGGGGTGATTCTTGTAATCCATCATATGGAGCATTAGCTGACTATCAGGTAGGAATAATCTTACAAGTTACTTCTATTTTTTTCTCTGAACGTACGATATAAAAGTTCACCAGTTGAACCTTTCACTGGATTTAGTGCATCCTCTACTTTTTCTATTTTAAATATATATATTTATGTATATTTATATGCCTACCATCTTTTATGTCATGATAACAAGGTCACTGTTTTTAAAAAATGTCTGCAGTCTGTCTCCTATGATTTCTGGTAAGTTACTTGTCCTGATTGTTGCTATTTAATTCTTCTAATGTTTCTTTATGCAACTCCAGGATATTTCTTTCCTTGTATCTAGCAATTTTACAACTGCCTGTTCTTGTGGATGGCATTCTTTAATTAAATAAAGTTTTGCTGAGTGGAAGTAACATCAACTTGATAAGAGATATGTCCTTGTAAATATCTTTTCTTTACTATCGGCCATCTATGACCTAAATCTTAATTTTTTGAACAGTTCATGCGGCCACGTGCACGTGACAAGAAACTTCTTGAAGAATGGGCTACACCTTTGAGCAACTTTGAAGATATTCATGAGGTACGGTTTCCATTTTGAGTGTATTAGTGTACTAGTCTCATCTCATTGTGAGAAAGTCGATTATTATAACTTAATGTTGGATTTTTTTACACATCAGAAATTTAAGAAATTCTGCCTTGGAAAATTGAGAAGCAATCCTTGGTCGGAATTAGATGGGCTTCGGCCAGAAACACAAATCATAAATGAACAGCTGGGGAAGATTAACATGAAGGGTTTCCTTACCATCAATAGCCAACCAGCAGTCAATGGCGAGAAATCTTCTTCTCCAGCTGTGGGTGAGTAAAAAAGGTTGCATTCTCTGTGTTATCATAAAAAATTCCAAACTTTGTCTTTTGTGGGTGAGACTGATCTTGGTAGATTGATTTGTTTTCCCTTTGAATTCTACCCGCAAGAATCTTACTTGAGTGTATAAATTGCCAAAGAATTGGAATTTCATGGGACAGGCTGGTGCTATAAGCTCATGATGGCCATGGATTTGTGTGAAATTTCAAAAGCCATTAGGTATTGATCCCCATTTATGTTTAAAAAATGGTTACGTTATATTGGGGGTTTCATTCCAATTAGTACAGAGATAGAACATGGGATTCTAAATTTAGGCATTCATCCATTTGCTATCCGTACATCACTGAGATTTTATATTTCTTGTAGTCTGTTCTGGTTGTTGAGCTTGATCCTCTGACTTTGTTTGTAGTTTTGACCAGCATTCGCCATTTTTATGGTATTTGGTTAATGAATAAATGAAGTATATAATAATTGGCAGTGTTATATAATACTAAATCCTATTAAGATGTTGCATAAGTTATTTTTCCTGCAAATAGTGCATGTTTAGATTAATTAAAACAGAAGAATAGTACATGTTTTGGGTTTAAACTTTATACACGGAGATTCTCGTTGCCAAGTTTATCAGTTTTACTCTATGGGAAATTCTGTATTTTATTATTTGAAAATATATCCTATCAAACTCTTGTCATCTTTCTCAAGATAATATTTAGATCCATGCAAACCACATGTGATGCCACTTATTTATTTTGGCATGATTGATGTATTCAGGATGGGGTGGGCCTGGAGGTTATGTTTATCAAAAGGCCTATATAGAGTTCTTCTGCGCTAGGGAGCAGTTGGATTGGCTCGTTGACAAGTGCAAGGCTTTCCCATCTCTAACTTACATGGCTGTCAACAAAGAGGGAAGTTGGATATCAAACGTTGGCCAAACTGATGTAAATGCTGTAACATGGGGAGTCTTCCCAGCCAAGGAGATCATCCAACCCACTGTCGTGGATCCTTCCAGCTTCCTGGTATGGAAGGACGAGGCATTTGAAATCTGGTCGAGGGGATGGGCTTCCTTGTACCCAGAGGGTGACACATCCAGAAAATTGCTTGAAGAGGTTGGGTTTATTCATAAATTATCAAATTCATGTGTTTTTCACACGCATGTACCCGCCCTGCCTCGCCCCCCACCAAAGACACAGACTTGATAAGGATTCGGTTCTCTAATGTGCTACTATAACAGTTCTTCTCAACTTTTGCAGGTCCAGAGCAGCTATTTCTTGGTCAGCTTGGTAGATAACGATTACATCCATGGTGATCTGTTTGCAGTTTTTGCAGATACATGAGATGAGCTCTGCGTTTCTTCCCTTTCTCAAAGCCCACATAAGCCATTCGAAGTAGGGCTATTCTTAAGTTGGATTATATAAAATATTATTGTTGTTGGATTGTGTCAAATTACGATCTCATTGCTTTGTGGTAATAATTCATTGGGGTTTTGGTACACGTCTCCTCCGCTTCATATTGGAGCAAGTAGCAATTCAGTAGCGGACAGGAGACTAATGCCCAGAATTGGACTGCTTCGATGAGTTTGCACTATTTATTGGGATTCTACAAAAGCAAATTGTTTGGTTTCCCGTGGTGTAATTCCTTCTTCCATCAAGGCAAGTTCAATGTATGGGCAACTAGTTTTATAATATTGGGTTTGGGTGTTTGAAAAGTGTTAGAGTTAGGTTGTAAATAGTAATAAAAAATAGGTGAAAAGTAATAATAAAATATTAAATAATAATAAAAAATAATAATAAAATAATAAATAATAATATAATATATTAAGAAGTATTAAGGTACTTTCAGCACCCAGAATGATATCACAGCATGCCATCAATCTTGATCAAGGACACGGATAGAAGAACGCCTTCCTTTTCTTTTTTGTTTTTAATCTGCAGATACAACCCGTGGAACCCCTACGCCATTGCTAACGGCCACAAAATGACATGTTGCCGCTATAACGCTGACGATGACATGCTGCCTTCGTCTCGGATAATTTACAAAAATCAAACGTGGTTGCTAAAAAGTTCTCGGGTGGAAACTTTTTTTTTCTGTGGCAACGAGAATTGCTGCTTGTGGTTTATCCCTAAAAGAACAAAATGGCGTCGTCACAGTTCAGTTAGTCACTGGTTGTTACGGCGGGAAGCTCTCTTTTTCTGTGAATTAATCTAGTTGGAATAATTTTCGAGTTCAGGTACTGCAAAATCGATCAATTTTCAGCCAGGACAAGTCGCGTGAAGAAGTTGATAAATTTTCAAGCAGTGAGGCACTTACTTGCGATAGCTCTGATTCATCAAACTCGGTTGTATCTATATCTACACATTTGAACTGAATTTCGTACCTTGGCTATTAAGCCACTAACGATGACATTCTTGAAGGGAGCTGAAATGAGACCCTAGCCACTGCCGGCCAAACCCACTAATTGGGCAATTTCATCTTCAAGTCGAGAAATGTGAGCCATGAAATTGTCACGAAGTTCTGTGGCATCATGATCTTGCTGCCACCGGGAAAAACCGTCACCAATAACTTTTAAACCGTTCTGCAGCAATTCCACGCCCTCACTAATTTCATCAGGAAGTTTCCTTTTCTTCTTGGATTGATTATTCTCGTCAGGCTCCATGCTTTCACACCCCACTACCCCTGTTGTATCAATTCCACGAATATTTTGAACAATTCTTTTCAGCATCAGAGCTTCCCCTACGAGCTGCCCAAGCTGCTCGGAGCTTTTTGTAATTGTAAGAAGAGCCCTTTCTTTCTCAAGAAATGCCTTCAATTCAGACATAAATCTCTCCTCATTTGCCTCATTTCCTGACACTAGATCGTATGATAGAGCAGCAGTCTGGGGCACGAATCTCCATAGTTGATTACAAGAAGTGCGGGCAGCAAAATATCCAAACGCCGTGATTGCCAAATGAATTAATGCCCAATGCTGCTCTCTCAGTAGCATGTGATACAATTCCCAGATGGCAGAACACTTGGCACTTGTATCACTTTCTGTCATTTCCATATGACCAAGTCCGGCCATGAAAAGAGCCAGATGCGGTTTGCATACATGCAATCGAGTATCAGAGGCTGCTGGCCCTGAGATAAATAGGTTTTCAAGCTCTAAGATGACTTCTTCCATCTCAGCTGCTGCATATAGATGCTTGTTATTCGCGATGATTCCTAATGTTTCACTCAAAAGCTTCCGGTAATGGTCCTTTGTAAGTTGGTCCCCTGAGTTTCTGTAGTTATGAGTGATAGCAACTAAAAACTTCAGGGTCTTCGCATCACTATCAGACATGTTGAGCTGCCTGTAGGATATGTAAAAGTTTCATTAGATAATAGTATCAATGAGTGAAAGTGGCAATCTGTATGAAAAGCTAATTGGATGGAGTATGATTTGGAACTCAGAAATATTTTCTAAAACCATGGCAAGAAGTTGACACAGCAGTAAGCAATAAAATTTAATGATATTTCTGAATTGAGAGATAAATTAAAAGCACCCCGCCCCGAGCCAAAAAACATACTAATAAGAAAGCAACATATGGAGGAGAAATAAAATGGTTCTGTTGACGGAATCTTATTCATATAATCTCAAAATCTTCCCGAAAATCTATTCAAAATACACACGGTATTCATGAATTGGAAACTTGAAACCCTTAAAATGGTTCTGGCATAAACTTTTTGGGCCTTCTTCAAAAGCCCATCAAGAAAGTCAAAACTCCCTAATGGAACTCAGTGGATCATCATTAACAGAAACAGTTCACGTCTCATGCTACTAGGAACCGGATTACTTACAGAGACTGCAATGAGGCAGACAGAGCAAAGACTGGAACTCCATAAACACTAGAACTGCAAGCTCTCATCGATTTGTCATCAAAACTCTCTAAGAAGCCAAAGTAATCAGCAAAGATTCTCTGAGTAGCAATATTTCTCATCCTCTCAGAGAGCAAATTCAAGGGAAAGCCTTCCATGAACAAGGCTACATGCATAACCGCTGACAATTGAGACCTGTTGTCACCAATAATGGAGTTGTAAACATGGTCTACCATAGATTGTGTACCATAACTAAGTATCTTGCAAAGTGATCTGGCCACTTTTCTCATTGCAGAACCAGGAATAAAAACCGACTCCGAGGATGCAACCAACCTCAATAATGAGGAAAGTTTATCTGTAACACCGTTCACCACACTTATCTCAGCATAACGCACCATAAAACGCCAAAGCTCAATTACAATCTCCTGGCAAAGGAAGTGAGGATGAAAGAAATTCTCGAGCAAAAAAGACTCAAATTCCCCCCATGCAAGGCTTGAAGAGACCACAATCGTGAATGTTTCCAGTGCATGTAAAAGAGAAGAAAACATAGGCTGCCAATCAATTTCAACAGTGTTCTGTGAACCAAACAGTTCGGGAATTTGGAGGGCCAGAATGGAAGAATATACCTCTTCATCAACTAATATGTCAAAAAACCATTCAAGTTTACTGATCATTGCAAGTTTTACATCTTCATCAAGATCAAGGGAATATTTCAGTAAATTGAGAAACACTGCAACCCGACCCAGCAACAATGTTCTTGCCCCAGTCATGTCTTCACAACCTACCAAAAAGATTTCTTCCATTGAAGTTACTCCACTATTACTACCTAAATCTCCGTTGGCAGGATTTGAGTTGCTTTCATTGATGAACAACCAGTCCAGAATTCTCAACTTCAGCTCCTGTTTCAATTGAGCAGAATTTAGCAAAGACTTGAGAAGATCCATGGATGTTTGTTCTAGAAGCTCTGTTATTACTTCACCAGCAGTTTTCATAAGTTCTTCATCACTCAGTGAAGTTTTTAAGGTTGAGATCATCAGGATGCAGAGTGTTATCTCCCTGTATATCAGGTATGCTTGGCTTGGATATAGGAAGGATATTTTTACAGCATTAATCAGGTAGAACTTTACTGGAATAAATATTCTTCTAGCTTCAGTTACAGAAATGGCTTCCTTCAGGGAAGAGGACCAAGCTTTAGCTGCACATCTCAGAGACTCATTAACGAGTGAAAGAAGTGAAAGAATAATATCTGCCACATTCACCTTTACTGATAAACCCTCCTTGCCAAGTTGAAGCAAGGTAACCACACCTTTCCACGACACATTAAGAATGGTAACCAAACTCCCACCATCATTAGCTGCAAGAATTCCCAATTCACACAGCTTTTCTATTGTACATTTTGCTATTTTACTAACATGATTCACACTATTGGCTGCTGCAAAATCCATGCAGCTTTCATCTTTCTCAGGATGTCCATCACATAACTCCCGATTTACAGCAAGGGAATACACTCTGCAAAGTCTTATCACAGCATCTATGACAATCCGAGTAGCCTTTACTACTTCTGAGCCAAGTGACCCAATTCTCTGTTTAAATATGATTAAAGACTGCCCTTAGAAAAAATGTACCAAGTAGGTTCTTGAGGTAAATATAAACCATATAAACAAACTCGGTTTAAAGTACTTATTTAAGTTTAAGGAAGTAAATGCCATCTGTTAAGAAGAGAGGGGATGGGAGAGAAAAAAAAAGGTACAAAAATAAAAATACACAGATCTATACGAAGATCTCTATCATGATAAAAATTCATGTTCAGGCAACTGAGAAGGCTTCTGCAAATCTCTAAACAATTCTGGATGATCCTTGAATGAACAACTATTAATAATGGCATGTAATTCATAAAACCCTACTTATAAGAGTACTTCTTGAAAGCCTAAAACAAATTATGCACCAATATGTGACATCAAAAAAGGAAAAGAAAATGCAGACACTTGAGTCTGCAAAATTTTCATGCTCACTTATATAAACCTTTTTTGATAACTCTCTCTCTCTCTCTCTCTCAACTAACTCCACGAAGTTTTATCTTAATTTTTAAAGACCAGCCTATGGTATGTAACTAAAAATATAATTCACTTTATTTTGCCACTTGCCTTCTTTTGGAGCTTTTATAATGAAAACATTACATTTATTTCAGCTGCAAGGACACCTCTCCACTGCACACGACCAGATTTTTTCCTGTCAATGTTCTCTGCTTTTGTCCTCAATACTCTCATTGCTCCATGTCATCGATAGTGATCCAACCATTTAACTAATTTCTGACATGTGCTCTCTCTCTTTCAGTCACTGTCAACGCTTCTTGTATCTTAATTCCCCTAAATCCTGACATCCTCATTAGGGTCTATGTTTTGCAGCACGCTTTTGCAGACGAATTAGCAGTTCTCTAAATTAAATGCTTCTTAACAGTTAGCATCAAGATCATGGTGCAGCGATTCAGTACCTTAATCTCTGCTATAGAGTTTTTTGTTAAATTTAACTGTTCTGAAATATAATTCTCTACACTATCCATCAATGGTTCATCATCTGAAACATGGTATGTGGCCAAAGCCGAAAAGCTAGCAGAAGAGAAGCTCAACAAGTCCAAAAGCAGCTGCAAAAATTAAGTTCAAGATGTCAGCGGAGAGATTATCAAACTAATGGGCCATGACGGGTTTCAAACAGCGGAGATAATCTCCATCTATGAGAGTGCAAGCACAGAAAAATAAGCTACTTCAAAATGGAAGGGAAGTATTTAAGTAATTATTGGTTTAAAGAACAATGGGTCATGATGAGTTTTGAATAGTTACCCTTAACTGTAATAGCTCGTTTTAAGGGAGAAGGTTTGTCCAGAATCACTGATGACGACAAACCCCCACTCGAGGACCCATCCGATTAGCGTTTAAGCAAAATACTATGTATGAACAATCAAATGAATCTGAAATAACCACTTTCCATGTGATCTAAAACTGTTTCAAGTATCACTTACCTGAAAAAATACGTCATCATGCTCCTCATCTTGAGATCCCTCATTTGACATAAGAATCATCTTCAGATGCTTTCCACACCATATGCTGGCCTAATATACAATTCTCAACATATTAAATAACATATCCTTCCAATAAGGTTAAGAAACTGATATGTACATCTGTACTAGCTCACAAACATATAACAAATAGAGTGAAAGTGGAGAGAAAATATATACCTTGGTCCCTAGGGAAAGAAATTGTGGTAAGCACCCAGATATATCTGACTCTAGGTGTTTTACAGCAACATGTAAAATAGATTTGTTTAACAGGCACTGGGATGCATCCAAACAAGTGAAGTCTTCCCAATATGTCAAGCTTGTCGTCAAGGTAAAAATCAATGCACCTCATGAAGAGCACTTACATGGCGACTTTTTGCTATCTCAAAGTGGTTGTAGTTTGTTTTTCATAAACCTTAAGTGTCCATATGCAAAATTAGAAGTGCAAACAAACAGCTATTTTTATATTGTCAAAAGAGCAGAAAGAATTAGAATGAGTAGCTCACATAAAGTATCTATTCACATTATAAACATAATGACTAATAGGATCACCAGTGAAAAGGTCTGTAAAATTCATTGAGCCACCATGCAAGCAGCTTCTGTCAATCCTGCCCATGGAGGTATTAAACAGGAATATCCTCAAAGTTATGCTGAGAGCATGAATATGTTATGCCTATTCAAATATTCAAATTTAGCCAATGGCACATTTAAAGATCATATATAGTTTGTTTTCTCTATGCTGATTGAGGAAAGGTGCACCAAACTCATTCTCTTATTTATGTAATAAAATAAAAGGAGCAACTAAGACAAGTTATAAACGAATGGACATTGGAATGGATACTGTGAGGCATTCCATAAGCAAATGCAAGTCAGATCGATCTGATATTTCTAAGTCCCGGAGCTTATTAAGTAGTTGAACACGAATCTCCACAACCTATAACAAAACATGTCCAAGTTATCGATACGTCATAAATTACAAGATGCATAGAAGCAACGTATTCCCAATTAATTATGTTATATGACTCGAACTTATTGAGTATGAAGCAATTTGACAGCAAACTTTTAAAATGAAAGGTCTTCCCGATCTTTCGCAAATTCAACGAAAGAAACAAAAAAAAAAAAAAACAAAACAAAACGAAACAAAAAAGAATAAAATTCCCTCTAGATTCCCTGAAATAACACGGAGGAACAAAACAGATCGGATTTTTTGTGGCCTCGTGAACCTATACTGTCAGCTAGTAAATGCTTATATCCTTGTGTCCTCGATATTTAAATGTTTTTAAATCAGACGTTTCAGTTTATTCTGTTTGGCTACGTTTTCTCGGAAACCAACAGTGACAGATTTTGGCCAGGGATCTAGAATTGAAAGTGCTCAAAGAAAATAACAATAAGGAAAACAAAAGTTAGTGCTCAAAAAATGAGGAAATTAGTGCCCAAAGAAGCTAACAATGGGGAAAACACGAAGGAAAAATAGCGTAAATTCCTAATGTGATGAAGCAACAAATAGATTTAAGTGTTTAAAAACCTAACACAAGTTGCGAAAATTGATACTCGTGATGTATAAATGCTTGAAGATTGCAGAGCATTGATGGTATTGTGAGGATCATATATGCAAAAATTCGGAGGAGCTAATAGAAGTAATTTTCCAACAAAAAAATGAAAAAAAATGGAGGTGTGTAGAAGCTTAATTTGGAAGAAGCTTACATCCGAGGATTTAATGGCTTCTAGTAAGCGCTGCAAGTCGCTGCTTGAGTAGTCCGTCTCCATCTCTGTTTCTTCCTCCCTGATTTTCCCGCTAATTCTCCCTCTCTTCGATTTTCTAATGGCTCACTTTCCCGCGTTCAAACAGCCAGATAAAACGACTGATAAGGGTAATTTGTACTCTCACCCCTTCGCTTTTGTAATTTCTCGTCTTTACTTTTCAAACGAATCGAAGTTATCGAACCGCATATGACAAATGGCAAAGTACAAAATCGCCCTTTTATTTGATTTAATACTTCACTTTTCTTTTTACAATAATTTAACTTACAAGATAATTTTACAATAATTTAACTTGTAAAATTATTGTAAAAATCTTTGTAAAGTTAAATTTTACAATAATTTAACTCGAGTCCCATTTTGTAGTCCTGCTCGACGTGTGCACGCTACTGTAGCATTACTTTCCTTTATTTTTTCATTTGTTTCCCGCGATTACATTTCCGCACAACAGTACCCGGGACCATCATCTTCCCCTGCCCCCGTTCGATTGCCTAAACCATTTCATTTTTTACATTTCATTTTCCCCAAACCAGTGCCCCTGTTCGACTACCCCCAAATCCCAATCGTCTACTCTCGCCTCCATCGGACCCATCTCTGACCGGCACCGGGATCTCCTCTACCCGACCTCAAATCCTAGAAACAAGACAACAGAGAGCTAGAGATTCAAGCCTCACCATGGAAGAGGGGAGAACACCACACGACAGTGAGCTAGGTGTGGCACGATGGCTGCTGAACAAAGATTTTTTGGCTGAACTGCTTGCTGAGAAGTTGCTTGAGGTGATGGCAGTCCATGTAGGGAAAATGGGCACCGAGAGTGCGACAGTTTGCTCTGTTTTTGAGCAACCCAAACAGAAGCTTTGAGGAGGTGAGGCTTGGAGGAAAAATTGGGGCTAAAGCGAGTCTGGTGGCTAACAGGAGCTTGTGCAGGGGCGGCATTTACACTGGGAGTGACGAAGGTTGCTGTGTGAGTTGGAGGTTGGCTTCACGGTTAGATGGTAGAGTGGTTCCGTGTTGTTGGGTTGGCCTAACTGATGGAGGGAATACTTGGTTGGGTAGTAGTTGTGGTTGTCGTGGCCTTGGGTAGAGTTTTGGGTTGGAAGACGTTATGGTTTGCTGGTCTGTGTGATTAGGTTGGTTTGCAACATGAAGAAACACTAAGAGAGATAGAGTTGACGAGAGAGATAGCAAGAGACGGAGAGTGAGAGCCAGAGTTGGTGAGGGAATTACAGAGAGAGTTTCAGTGAGCAAAAAAAATAAAGAAGAAGGAGAATGCTTGGGCCTTGGGGAAATGAGTTTTAGCGAATTACTATGCTACGGTTGAGCAATGGGCTGAGAGCTCACGTATGCTTTGTTTTTAACAATAAAAATAGAGGTTTGTTGTGTGTGGAGTTGAGCCGTAAATTAATGTCGTGGTGGCTGAGTTTGGGATGCGCAGAGTTCGACAACACTGAGAAACAGTGGCAACAGCAAGCAACGTGGAGTAGGCACTCGGAGAGGATGACCATGGGAGGATCATGGTAGTTGAGTGAGAGGTTGATCTGTGATGAAGTGCTCTGTTTTGGTTGCTTAAAACAGAGGTTGACTCATGCAGATGGTGCCTATATTCGTGCGTTTGAGAGGTTGGAGTTTCGGTGTTGGGTTGTGTCCATGGAGCGTGTTGCTCTTTGATGGTGATGGGTGATCTTCAGGCATTGGTAGAGAAAGAAACAAAGGAATTGAATAAGGAGAGAGAGAGAGAGAGAGAGAGAGAGAGAGAGGGGAAGAGTAAGTGACGTGAGGTTACGTCAAATTGTCCCAGAAAACATGGATGAAAACGTCAAAACGTGTTTCAGCCAATGTGGGGGAGAATAAAAAAAAAGAAGGCTAATATGGAGGGCCCACATCAAACGTAAGAGAAAATGGGATTCCTAGCATTTTCCATTTAACTTACAAGATAATTTAAAACTCGTCTGGATCCTTGAGCCTCAGTTTGGTTGCAAACTTCACTTAACTCATTTTATCTCATCATTATATTTTTTTTAAATTTCAATACATTTTTTTAAATTTTTATATAAAATATAATAAAAAATTTAACTTTTTCAAATCCTAATACACTCATAATATTTAAAATTAATATTTTAACAATATTTTATTCAACTCAACTCCACCCAACATCCAAACCCAACCAACTGTACTTCAGAGTTCATTTCAGATTTAGACCTATTATAATATTCAAATATTGAACTCATTTCCATCGATAAATAACTCAGTTGATTTTAACACTGTTTCTTGATGTAATAGTACTTCACTAAACATTGTCTAGGCATATAATGTGGGCCGGGGAGAGAGAACCACCCAATGAATAATGATAAGTTTATTATCCATTTATTATTTTTTATTATTTTACTTAATAATTAAAATAGTCGTTATTAGTGAAGTTATATATTTTTTTAATTTTTTTCTTAATGATTAAAAATGTTAAAAAAATACTTAAAAATAATAATAAAAATTAAAAATTTCAAATACACTAAGAGTAATAAAGTGATGGTTAAAAGGTAGTAAGTGTATTATTGTCCTTATTTTAATAAATTAATTATTCAATTATTACAAAAACTTCTCAATCATTGGTGGAACTCATACATTTTTCAACTTTTCATAAATAAATCTAAATTTATCTTATCATCCAAATATATTTAAACTCATCTTCAGTGAGCCACACAAAACCCATTTTATCATCTCAACTCACTACTACTATTCATAAAGAATTCAACTAATCCCATCTCAACTCAATATCCAAATGCAGCCTTACATTTTAATGATAATTTTGTGCTTTAGATATAAAGATAAAAGTATAGTGGATTAATTTCTAATTTTTTGTTTTTTTTCTAACAATAGATGAATCAATGAGCTGCATTTAAATGACAAAAAAATAATCATTAATTAGAGTCGTATTTGATATTTGACGATCGAGATTTCATGAGGTTTATATATATGGTGTAATTAAGGTGACATTTTATAACCCCCACAATATTACTACATGTATTCTCATTTCGAGAGTCCTCCTTCCCACTACTCTCTCAAATCTGCACATCTTTGATATCCTCACTAGTGTATATAAATACTCTAGTCATAACAATTTTACATAAAAATAAATCTACAAATCTATCATTATAAAAAAATAAAAAATTATAAAAAAAATCATGGCCTTAACTTATTATTCCCAAAATTAACAAAATTCATAAAGTTAAAAGCTTATAGTCACAGATTGATCATGCATGTTGGCCAAAAACTCTTGCAATGACTAGCTAGTCGCGTATTAATAACAAAGAAAAGACAGTACTTAAATTGAGAGAAATTATATTTATAGTTTAAGCATCACATATTTTTATTAAAAATAATGACTAAATACGAAATTAATATAAAATAATTAATTTTTAAATAATAGAATTCACCCAAGAAGGCCGGATGAGTAACATTTGCACGTAATAAATGTATCTAATATTACTCGGTTTGTGTTTATAATTGGACAGTACGGGTAATTATTACTAAAAAAAAAAAGATACGCTGCAGCACAGTGGAAGGTGCACAGGTGGTCGACATGCAAAAAAGAAGTTCAGTACCCAATTAACTATCATCATGATTTACTGCATTCTATGCGTGCCGGCGCAAGCAAGTTGTCATGTGTATAATAACACGTTGACATGCATGCTTGCATGCCGTACTCTTCGCTTATGATCTTCTCGATCTCTCAGATTTTCTTTGTTTTGTTTTTGGTAATCGATAAAGATCAACTAATCACAAGCCAAGCCATGCATGATGCATAGGCAGCCGGTTTTCTTAATTATGCCGTTCAGTTTGATACATATCATAAACCGGATCGATAAGGTTAGCATTTCCCTTTGGGAAGAAGAATCGAAGATCACGTCAAATTTGTGTTGTAAGAAACTTTTCAAAACGCTTAGAAAAAAATACTTTATTATAAAAAAGGCCAGAAGCTGATGAAACACACAAGTTACACTAACTCCAAATTACTTCAATGACAGCAATAATTAGAACTAAGACGTGAATATTAAAATCAGCAACGACAGACGTACACAACTACTGATCACAATCATCGGAGCTCCGATCATAAGAGGCAGCTAAAGGTACGACCACAGTGAAGGTACGTACACTAGTACCCGTTTAACAAACAGCAAAAAAACACAGAAACAAAGACCACGTACGTACGTACGTACGGCCGGTACCCTACGAAGTGAACAAATTATTGGAAAATGGTCAACGATGACATGACTTAAGGACTACATGGGAAAAGGCCACCATGGCCGCCAGCAAGCCCACCAGCACCACTCGGACCACCGGCGCCGCCAACTCCGCCACCTACGCCGCCGCCAGTACCAACTCCACCACCCAGACCGCCTGCACTACCGAGACCCCCAATGCCACTGTACCCACCTATCCCCCCAACCCCACCTATTCCACCAACCTTGCCAATTCCTGCACCGATCCCACCAAGGATTGGCAGCACACCCCCATTAATGCCCGCAAAACCACCCATCCCTGCAAATCCTCCAACACCTCCATATACAAAATTCTTCTTGTCGTCAAGGCCCTCAGCGTTTGGTGACTCTGCCTCCGGTGCACTGGCATGCACTAGTAGTGTGTGGTCGTCATGAGCATGATCACCACCATTACTAGGCATCCCTCGTGCATTTGCATGAACTACAACTGAAAAAAGCACGAAAATTACGCACCACTTAGGCATTTTTCTCTGTGTGAACATGTGTGTGTGTGTGGGAGACATAGTGTTGCATGGGGGCCTTTAAATAGGAGAATACGGTGGGGGACAGTTGAGAGTAATAAAGGATGCCAGTAAATGAGAAAGATTCATTGCAGTCTAGTAATCTCGATAAGAGAAAATCTTTGAATTCCGAACCAGTACAGAGTTAGGTAGAATCCAAAGAGGAGTAATTTGAAGGAACTCATATATCATGTAATTCGAGTCTGTTTGCAAATGTGTTCGTGGTGACTGAAATACGGCACCCAAGACGACGCAATATCGCATATTCTTATGCTATAACATACTAGGTTGGAGCACGTTTGTCTAGCTGTGAGATAAGATTTTTAATAAAAAAAATATAATTTTTAACAAAAAAAAATTAATTAATGCATAATGATAAGTTAGTGAAGTTTAATAATTACTAGAAAATAAAAAGATTTGTTTTATTAGACTTAAGAAGTAAATTAAATTTAGAGACAATTTGACGACGCAAAATGTGGACGTCAAAAATTAGCGTGTTTTAATTTATTTATTAGTATTTGTTTTTATTAATCACTTTTTAGATTTGAGCCTTTTGTGTAGTGGGTTAGGATAGGGGTTTTTTGTGTTGTAAGGGGGTGGAAAACAGGCTCAGCCCCACTTAAATATTGTCATTTTAGCCAAAGGATGAAAACCCTATCTCATCTCCTCCTCCTGCGCGTAAGGGTGACAATATATTATACAGTCCGTTAATCCAACACGAACACGATATAATAATAGCGGGTTAGGGTTTAGTCTTAACGAGTTTGAATTAAAATGAGTTGACCCGTTAAAACACGATTACTTAATGGGTTGATAACGGGTCAACCTGTTATGACACGTTAAGAAAATTAAAGTTATAATTATACCCTTATACCAAAAAGTAAAATTGTTAGAATTTCAATTTTGAGATTTTTATTATTTGGATTGTAATTTTGGACTTATAGTTAGTTTTATAATTTTTATAAATATTGTGATTTTAAAATTTATATAAAATTATCTTAAATTTAATCAGGTCAAACTGGTTAATTTCGGGCTTATTCAACTCATTTACATAAACAGTTTTGTTGAACCTAAGGTTTCAAGTTTTGTGTAATTATATATTTACACATGGATTTTGATGATAACAAATGAATTCAAAGAATGAAGGAGTCTCAAACTCAATTTGTCCACACAATGAGTCAAGCAATCAAGGAACCAAGCATAGAAGAAGGAAACAAATTCACATTAAAGTCATAGAGAAATGTTTAAATCTCTTAAAATTGAAATTAGGATTAAGGCTCAAAAATTAATATTTTATCATAAAGCATTAAAATACATTTTCCACATGTGCATGAATATTTTGAAAATTAAATTTGAAAATTTTGAAAGATAATTGATTGTCATCTTTCACATGTGCATGCCATGATTAAAGGTTTAGTTGTTGTGCTCAAGTTCTTTACATGAAGCAACAACTTGAAGATTTTAAACTCATGTATAATCACATTCCAATCAAATGTGATAATACAAGTGCTATAAATCTTTCAAAGAACCCAATACAACATTCTAGAACTAAGCATATTGAAATAAGATATCATTTTTTTCGAGATCATGTGCAGAAATGCGATATAGTACTAGAGTTCACAAACACACACGATCAGTTAGCAGATATATTTACAAAACCTTTACCAGAAGATAGATTATGTATGATTAGAAGATAAATAGGTATGATGCATGTTATGAATATCTCTTAAAAGACAGATCAGAGTTCATAAAAATAGAGATATTTTTTTTAAATACTTTTACATAAAATTGAGGTTCTTAGCCTCATGTTTGAGACGCTCATTCTCTTCATACAATATCATGTTATCCCTATCCATGGGAACTGGCAAGCGGAATAAAGAATTCAATAGAGATTTCAACTGTTTATTCTTCTGCCGAAGGATTCCTTCCCTTGTGTGAGACTCTTGAACAATTCGTTGAAGTACAACAATTTATTCTTTAAGCCTTTCAACCTCATGGTTTTTGGCTTGTACCCGCTGGGAAAAAGAAACAATAGGGGATGAGTAGCGAGTCCCGAGACTCACCAAGTCGTAGATAGCATCGGAGTCTGACTTATTAGCCAAACTATTATTTTCTTGCTGCAACATGGCACCAATGGCAGCTGCAGAAAGGACAGGAGGTTGAGGTGCTGAATACCTCATGGATGCATCTAGAGGAATGTTAGAAGAATGAGCCATGGAGAGAAGAATTGAAAACTTAAAGCGAGAATGTTGAAGGAATGCAGATGAGTTATAGAGATAAGAAGAAAACTTGATGCGGATTGGATGAACTTTAAGACTGATTTTATAGAGATAGTATAAAGAACAAGACGAGCTATCATCCAAGTCAAAGAGCAATGTGATTTTTTCCCGATCGGTGAAAATGACATTTTTTAGAAACTCGGAGCCTTCAATCTCGTTTGTCAACAACATCAGGCGATTTTTTCAAATCTCCAGCCACACTTGTCGGGTCACGGACGGATCCAATTACTATCTACAGTGTCTACAATACACCGTTTTCTTCAGACCATTTATTTGCTGCGGATCCTTTTTAATGATGCCAAAAGGGGGAGAAGTTTTAGACTAGAACATTAACATTGTTTAAATTGTTAAACTTGTTATATATGCTTGGAATTATATTTATATTTTTGCTTGAAAAACTAACGCACATTCTCAGGGGGAGCTTAAGTATTAATACAGGCTTCAGGTTCTATCAAGTATTTGTCATCATCAAAAAGGGGGAGATTGTTGAACCTAAGGTTTCAAGTTTTGTGTAATTATATATTTACACATGGATTTTGATGATAACAAATGAATTCAAAGAATGAAGGAGTCTCAAGCTCAAGTTGTCCACACAATGGAGTCAAGCACATCAAGGAACCAAGCATGAGCAAGAAGGAAACAAGTTCACATTAAAGTCATAGAGTAATGTTGTAAATCTCTTAAAATTCGAAATTAGGATTAAGGCTCAAAAATTAATATTTTATCATAAAGCATTAAAATACATTTTCCACATGTGCATGAATATTTTGAAAATTAAATTTGAAAATTTTGAAAGATAATTGATTGTCATCTTTCACATGTGCATGCCATGATTAAAGGTTTGAACTTTGAAAATATTAAAGATGATTGATTGTCATCTTTCACATGTGCATGTTTTATTTGAATATTTTCAAAAGTGATTGATGCTTTTCTTGACTTATGCAAAAGGAAGATGCCTTTGTTTGAATATTTTGAAAAGTAAAGTGTGCTCCTTTTGTCATATGCAAAAAGTAAAAAATTAGGTTTGAAATTTTTGAAAAGCAAAGTGTGCTCCTTTTGTCATATGCAAAAAGTAAAAAGATTAGGTTTGAAATTTTTGAAAAATGAATGATGATGTTTTTGACATGTGAATCTTTTTAAATTTGAATATGAAGTCTCATATGCCTATAAATAGATCATTTGAGAGCTTCACATTCACAACACCAAGAGCATACAACTCTCATTCAAAGCTTTCATTCTCTCTTCTCTAAGCATTGAGCCTTAACCCTTGTTCATTTTGAGAGATGTAGTTTGTACTTGTATTGTTCTTATTTCACTCATTGAGGAGTGTTTTCTGATATCCTACCCACTACAATTCTTGTATCAGTAAAAGGGTGTGTACAACCCTTGTGCGTGTAGAAAGTGTTATACACAGGGAATCGTTGAATCACCACGTGTCAGGTGATTGCAAGTGTAGAGGGTGTTCTAGACGGATCCTTTGTAGCGGTGTTGTTCAAAGGTGTAATAGGTTTCTATCTCCATCTAAAGGAGATTGAATAGTGAATTCAGAAATTCTCAAGGGGTAGTTTGAGGCGAGGACGTAGGTAGTGGGGCCGAACTTCGTTAACATACTGAATTTGCTTCTCTCTTACCCTTACTCTTTATATTTATTGTTGTTTCATATTTTGTTTATATTTTATATTGTATATTTGATTTATAATTGTTATTTTTTTAATACAACTCAATTCACCCCCCCTCTTGTGTTAGTCATCTGGGCAACAAGTTTGAAACGAGCCATATTTTGTTGTGTTAATATATTTCGTAATATTTACTAATAAGTCAAAACGGGTTGACAAGACACGACCTGTTATGTTAATGGGTCGTGTTAGAGTTTGAGATTTTGACACAATAAGCTTAACGGGTCGAGTTAGGGTTGAGCTATATAGTATAATATACATATTTTGACACGACACGAATACGATCCGTCAACACGATTTGACACACCTACCTGCGCACCACCACCCCCCTATCTTCTTCCTGCTGCAGAGAACCCTACACGCCATCCACCACCTCTAGTAATTTAATCTAAAACTCTTAAGTATTTTTGAAAAATAAAGTTCTTGGTCGAAGTCAAAATAATCCAACTTAAATATTATGCTCAAATCTACTTCAAAAGATGTAATAGTCTTAGTAATAAAATAAAGTCCAGCCCATTGTAAAAATTAGAGAAATGCTTCGGGTCCAGAATTCGAGGACCCAAAGTGTGTCCTGAATGTCCCGATGTTTTGTTTTTTTACTTAGTAATTAAGTATTTTTTTAGTGATGTTGTGATTTTTTTTTATTTTTAGAAAAATATTTAAGAATATAAAAAATAAATAAAAAAACCCAAAAAAAACTCTACCTTGTTCGATGGATATTAGGGTAGCAGTACCCTAAAAATTATGCCCAATTTGTGTAAATAAGATAAACTTAACACATATTTACATGTACTGAAAGGCTAACCAGTAAAATAGTGAAAAGATGTAAGATAAAATTGTAAAATTACTTAAAATTTGCCCTAGTGTACAGAAATAAAAACTCAAAAGCATCATTTTCTTGTAGCCGACATCCCTTTGAGGGAACAGAGTGCCACAGAAACTTACCCAATGAAGAAACCAAAACCAGGGACTCATGGGGAAGAAGAGTGATGGAGCCTAGCTGAAGGTGGAGTGTACAACGGCTGGGACTAGCTCGGCGAAGCTAATGGCGACGAAACTGAGCTGACGCGAGTCTGCCTGCGATGGAGCAACAGACGTGGTGACCGAGTCCTATGGCTGGGTGGTGCGACGGCTGGAAAGCGAGAGTCATCGAGGATACGTTCCACCGTCTGGGGTGGTGTGGTTGCTCGAAGAACCCTTCTGTGCAGGTGGCAGTATCCCGTGATGGCTTTCGGCACGCCCCTTGTTGTCTTCCTTTGGCCTTGCTCTTTTAATAGTAAAAATAGAGTTTGTTTGGTCATGGATCATGGCCTAGGGAGAGATCATAGCAATACACAGTGGTGCTGCGACAGCAGCGTTGGATGACTGAGCTCTACGTCCGTGATGCTACTGCATGGAGGTTGTTCTTGGGTTTGGGCACGACTGACTCCGCTGGGTGGTTGTCGTGCGTTTGAGATTGTGGCCTTGATGTTTGGTGGTCAAACGGAAGAAAAGCTCGATGTGGAAGCTAGATGGGGTGGTTGCATGGTTGATTTGGGTGAGTCGATAATGGTTGAGCTTGCGGAGGTGATGGTTCATCGTTGCTGTGGGGAAGACGTGGGTTGTTTGCTGTGAAGTCGCGTTTCTTAGCTGGTCATGGTGCACGACGGGTGGTTTGCTTGTGTCTTTCGCTTTGGACAGTTATGCACCCCACCTCTGACCAATTTACGATACAAACGACGTTAAGTAGAACAATAAAAATTAATAGAAATTAAGAAAAATGAACAGATAGTTACGCACCCCACCTCTGCCCAATTTGCGATACAAACGGCGTTAAGTAAAACAATAAAAATTAATAGAAACTAAGAAAAATGAACGGAAAAATAAGAATTGGATAGGCACTTATATAATGAGATAGATATGGTTAATCAAAAACTCTATGTGTAATTATTTTTACGTACTCTTTGCGTACTTCATTAATATAATTGGTTATCTCACATTTTTTTTAAATTTAAAATAATTTATATTTTGGGTAATCACATTAATAGAATGCGCTAAGAATACTTGTTGAACCTAAGGTTTCAAGTTTTGTGTAATTATATATTTACACATGGATTTTTATGATAACAAATGAATTCAAAAAATGAAAGAGTCTCAAGTTCAAGTTGTCCACACAATGGAGTCAAGCACATCAAGGAACCAAGCATGAGCAAGAAGGAAACAAGTTCACGTTAAAGTCATAGAGTAATGTTGTAAATCTCTTAAAATTCGAAATTAGGATTAAGGCTCAAAATTAATATTTTATCATAAAGCATTAAAATACATTTTCCACATGTGCATGAATATTTTGAAAATTTTGAAAGATAATTGATTGTAATCTTTCACATGTGCATGCCATGATTAAAGGTTTGAACTTTGAAAATATTAAAGATGATTGATTGTAATCTTTCACATGTGCATGTTTTATTTGAATATTTTCAAAAGTGATTGATGCTTTTCTTGACTTATGCAAAAGGAAGATGCCTTTGTTTGAAAATTTTGAAAAGTAAAGTGTGCTCCTTTTGTCATATGCAAAAAGTAAAAGATTAGGTTTGAATTTTTTGAAAAGTAAAGTGTGCTCATTTTGTCACATGCAAAAAGTAAAAAGATTAGGTTTGAAATTTTTGAAAAATGAATGATGATGTCTTTGACATGTGAATCTTTTTAAATTTGAATATGAAGTCTCATATGCCTATAAATAGATCATTTGAGAGCTTCACATTCACAACACCAAGAGCATACAACTCTCATTCAAAGCTTTCATTCTCTCTTCTCTAAGCATTGAGCCTTAATCCTTTTTCATTTTGAGAGATATAGGTTGTGCTGTATTGTTCTTATTTCACTCATTGAGGAGTGTTTTCTGATATTCTACCCACTATCAATTCTTGTATCAGTAAAAGGGTGTGTACAACCCTTGTGCGTGTAGAAAGTGTTCTACACAGGGAATCGTTGAATCACCACGTGTAAGGTGATTGCAAGTGTAGAGGGTGTTCTACACGGATCCTTTGTAGCGGTGTTGTTCAAAGGTGTAATAGGTTTTTACCTCCACCTGAAGGAGGTTGAATAGTGAATTCGGGGATCCTCAAGGGGTAGCTTGAGGCGAGGACGTAGGCAGTGGGGCCGAACCTCGTTAACATACTGAGTTTGATTCTCTCTTACCCTTACTCTTTATATTTATTGCTATTTCGTATTTTGTTTATATTTGATATTGTATATTTGATTTATAATTTTTTTTTTTTTTTAAATACAACTCAATTCACCCCCCCTCTTGTGTTAGTCATCTGGGCAACAATTGGTATCAGAGCTAAAGCTCTGTTATAAGATTAACTATCTTTTGAGTTAAGATCTTATGGCTAACATTGCAGCTTCATTTGGTGAAGGTCAATCTAGCAGTCGGCCTCCACTCTTTTGTGGAGACAATTATTCATTCTGGAAAGTTAGAATGAGAATATTCCTTCAGGCTCAAGGTCGAGAGATCTGGAAATGCATTGTAAATGGACCTTATATTCCAACAAAAGTGGTTGGTGGAGTAAAGGTCAAAAAGGAAGAAGAAGAGTTTGATCGTGAAGACGATAGACTTTATACTTTGAATTTAACTGCTATGAATTTATTATATAATGCTCTCAATGGTAATGAGTTTAATAGAGTAATGACTTGTGCTACGGCAAAAGAAATTTGGGATAACTTGGAAGTTACTTATGAAGGAACTTCTCAAGTTAAGGAATCAAAAATTTATATTCTTACTCATGAATATGAAATGTTTAAGATGAATGATGATGAATCTATTTCTAGCATGCACACTCGTTTTACTAACATCATAAACAGTTTGACAGCTCTTGGTAAAGTTTATTCCAAAGTGGAAATGGTAAGAAAAATTCTCAACTCTCTACCAAAACGTTGGGAATCAAAAGTGACAGCGATTCTTGAAGCTAGAGACCTCAAGAAGCTCGAAGTGAATGAACTCATCGGGTCACTTATCACCCATGAGTACACATTGAAAAGAGGAGAAGAAGAAGGAAAGCCAAAGAAGAGCTTGGCACTTAAAGCTGTTCCTCATGAAAGTGAAAGTGATGAAGATGAGGAAAATGACGATAAAGATGAAGAAGTTGCGATGATAACAAGAAGAATTCAGAGATTCTTAAAGAAAAATAAAACTCCTCCGAGGAAATCATTCAAAAAGTTTTCCAAGAAAGATTCAGGTAAAAATGATACTTTAATTTGTTATAAATGCAATAAGCCTGGTCATATCAAGCCAGATTGTCCCCTGCTAAAGAAAGATCGAAACAAAGGCAAGAAAGCAATGAAAGCTACATGGGATGATGATTCAAGTAGCTCAGATAGTGAAGCAAGCAATGAAGAATCAGCAAATCTCTGTCTTATGGCTAAAGATGATATTGAGGTAACAAATTTTGATAATATTGAAAATCCTTCATATGAAGAATTGCAAAATGTTTTAGAAGAGGTATATGAAGAATTTGAAAAATTGGGTATCAAATATACTGCTTTGAAAAAGAAAAATTCTTCTTTAACAAACGAAATTGATATTTTAAGAAAAGAAAATATTGTTTTGAAAGACGAAAATCTTGAGTTGAAGAAAAAGAAAACTGATTTAGAAAATATTGTTGAAAACTTTACGAATGGAAAAAGAAATTTTGAAAAACTTCTTGGTAGTCAAAGATGTGTTTTTGACAAGGCAGGCTTGGGATATATGCCAAAACAAAAGTTCAAACCTTATAAAAACTTCTTTGATAATCCTTCTACATCAAAGTCTAATATTCAAAATTCTTTTCATAATAAGTTTGTCAAAAAAGGATACTATTATAATCATTCAAGATTTTCATATATGTCACATGCTATTTGTAATTTTTGTAATAGAAATGGTCATAATTATCATACTTGTCCTATTAGAAGAAAACATACAATGACTATTAGGGCCATATGGGTACCTAAAAATCTTGTTTCTTCTAATACTAATAAATAAAGGACCCAAAGAACTTGGGTACCAAGAAAAATCATTTTAATTGTTTTTATAGGTATGCATGAAGTCCTCTACAAGCAAAAACAAATGGTTTTTAGATAGTGGATGTTCAAGACACATGACGGGAGACAAGACTAAGTTCTTTGATCTTAGATCTAAAGAAGAAGGACACGTGACATTTGGAGACAACTCGAAAGGGAAGATCGTGGGAATAGGTAAAATTGGTAATAAATCTTCTCTCATAATTGAAGATGTTCTACTTGTTGAAGGTCTAAAACATAATCTTTTGAGTATAAGTCAATTATGTGATAAAGGATTTACAGTTACTTTCAAAATGGATAAGTGCATTATTTTGAATGATCATGATTATAACATTTGTTTTACTGCCTTTAGAAGTAATAATGTTTATACAATCGATTTTGAAGAAATTACCTCACAAGATGCTATTTGTTTTTCAGTACAAAATGAAACTAATTGGTTATGGCATAGAAGACTAGGTCATGCCAACATGGAACTTATTTCCAAACTTTCAAAAAATGATCTTGTGAGAGGTTTACCAAAGGCAAATTTTCTTAAAGACAAAATTTGTGATGCATGCCAATTTGGTAAACAAACAAAAACTTCTTTTAAAACCAAGAAATATATTTCCACTACTAGACCACTGCAACTGATACACATGGATCTTTTTGGACCAAATAGAGTTGCAAGTCTAGGAGGAAAATATTATGCTTTTGTTATTGTTGATGATTTCTCTAGATATACTTGGGTCATCTTTCTTGCTCATAAAGATGAGGCACATAATGCTTTTACCAAGTTATGCAAGAGAATTCAAAATGAAAAGGGCTATACTATTTCAAGTATCCGAAGTGATAGGGGAAAAGAGTTTGTTAATAAAAATATTGAAACATTTTGTGATGAAAATGGTTTTGTGCATAATTTTTCTGCTCCTCGAACTCCTCAACAAAATGGGGTAGTAGAGAGGAAAAATAGATCTCTTCAAGAGATGGCAAGAACAATTCTTAATGAGAACAACTTGCCTAGTTATTTTTGGGCCGAAGCGGTAAGTACTGCATGTTATGTTATAAATAGAGTTATGTTAAGGTCTAAATTAGATAAAACCCCCTATGAGCTTTGGAATGAGAAAAAGCCCAACATTGGTTACTTTCATGTATTTGGATGCAAATGTTTTATTTTGAATGACAGGGATAATTTAGGCAAATTTGATGCAAAATCGGATGAAGGTATTTTTCTCGGGTATTCTACAAATAGTAAAGCTTATAGAGTATTCAATAAAAAGACTTTAACTGTACAAGAATCTATGCATGTAGTATTTGATGAATCTAATTCTCTACTCTCCAAGAAATCCATTGATGAAGAAACAGGAGGTATAAATAATACAGAAAGTCTCAATCTCAACAAAGAGAACACAATAGAGGAAGTCCAACATGGAGACATCAGGAAAGATCATCAAAATTTAATACGAGATGCAACCAAACAGTGGAAATTTGTGAAAGATCATCCAGTGGAACAAATTCTGGGAGAACCTTCACAAGGTGTAAGCACTCGATCATCTCTTAGAAATATTTGCAATCATACTGCTTTTTTATCTCAGATTGAACCTAAAAATATTGATGAAGCACTTCTTGATGAATCTTGGATTCTAGCTATGCAAGAAGAGCTTAATCAATTTGAAAGAAATGATGTTTGGACACTTGTTCCTAAACCCAAAAATCATACTATTATTGGAACAAAATGGGTTTTTAGAAACAAGAAAGATGAGTCCGGAGTCATTACTAGAAATAAGGCTCGACTTGTAGCCCAAGGTTACAATCAAGAAGAAGGAATTGATTATGATGAGACATATGCACCAGTCGCAAGATTAGAAGCTATTCGAATGCTACTTGCATATGCTTGTTATAAAGATTTCAAACTTTTTCAAATGGATGTTAAAAGTGCTTTCTTAAATGGTTTTATAAATGAAGAGGTATATGTTGAGCAACCTCCAGGTTTTGAAAATCATATTTCTCCAAATCATGTTTTCAAACTCACAAAAGCACTATATGGACTCAAACAAGCTCCTAGAGCGTGGTACGAGAGACTCAGTGGTTTCTTGATTAAAAAAGGTTTCTCAAGAGGAAAAATCGACACAACTCTTTTCATTAAATACGAAAATGATGATATTCTTTTGGTTCAGATTTATGTTGATGATATAATATTCGGTGCTACTAATGAAAATATGTGTCAAGTTTTTGCTAAGACTATGCAGGATGAATTTGAAATGAGCATGATGGGAGAACTTACATTCTTTCTCGGATTGCAAATTAAGCAAGTAAAAAGTGGGACATTCATCAATCAATCAAAATATATTAAGGAATTGCTGAAGAAGTTTGGGATGGAAGGTGCTAAGGAAACTGGAACACCAATGAGCCCATCTACTAAACTTGATAAAGATGAATCCGGTAAGACAGTTGACTCGAAAGTATATCGAGGTATGATTGGTAGCTTATTATATTTGACAGCCAGTAGACCAGATATTATGTTCAGTGTGTGTTTATGTGCACGTTTTCAATCATCTCCAAAAGAATCTCATTTAATTGCAGTTAAGCGCATTCTTAGATATCTTAGTGGTACAATTAACCTAGGGTTATGGTACCCTAAACACACATCTTTCGATCTAATCAGCTACACAGATGCAGATTATGCTGGTTGTAAAATAGATCGAAAAAGCACTAGTGGAGCATGTCACTTCTTAGGTCATGCATTAGTTTCCTGGTTTAGTAAAAAACAAAATTCTGTTGCACTATCTACTGCTGAGGCAGAATATGTTGCTGCGGGTAGTTGTTGTGCTCAAGTTCTTTACATGAAGCAACAACTTGAAGATTTTAAACTCATGTATAATCACATTCCAATCAAATGTGATAATACAAGTGCTATAAATCTTTCAAAAAACCCAATACAACATTCTAGAACTAAGCATATTGAAATAAGATATCATTTTCTTCGAGATCATGTGCAGAAAGGCGATATAGTACTAGAGTTCACAAACACACACGATCAGTTAGCAGATATATTCACAAAACCTTTACCAGAAGATAGATTATCTATGATTAGAAGAGAAATAGGTATGATGCATATTATGAATATCTCTTAAAAGACAGATCAAAGTTCATAAAAATAGATAGATTTTTCTTAAATACTTTTACATAAACTTGAGGTTCTTAGCCTCATGTTTGAGACGCTCATTCTCTTCATACAATATCATGTCATCCCTATTCATGGGAACTGGCAAGCGGAATGAAGAATCCAATAGAGATTTCAACTTTTTATTCTTCTGCCGAAGGATTCCTTCCCTTGTGTGAGACTCTTGAACAATTCGTTGAAGTACAACAATTTGTTCCTTAAGCTTTTCAACCTCATGGTTTTTTGCTTGAACCCGCTGGGAAAAAGCAACAATAGAGGATGAGTAGCGAGTCCCGAGACTCACCAAGTCGTAGATAGCATCGGAGTCTGACTTATTTGCCATACTATTATTTTCTTGCTGCAACATAGCACCAATGGCAGCTGCAGAAAGGACAGGAGGTTGAGATGTAGAAGAATGAGCCATTGAGAAAGGAATTGAAAACTTAAAGCGAGAATGTTGAAGGAATGCAGATGAGTTATAGAGATAAGAAGAAAACTTGATGCGGATTGGATGAACTTTAAGACTGTTTTTATAGAGATAGTATAAAGAACAAGACGAGCTATCATCCAAGTCAAAGAGCAATGTGTTTTTTCCCGATCAGTGAAAAAGACATTTTTTTTAGAAACTCGGAGCCTTCAATCTCGTTTGTCAACAACATCAGGCGATTTGTTTCTATCTTCAACCGCACTAAATTCATAGAGTTAGGCCTCGAGGCTTTGCAGGACTTGTCGGGTCACGGACGGCTCTCTTTTTCAACTATCTACAGTGTATTTTAACGCACCGTTTTCTTCAGTCTATTTACTTGCTGTCGATCCTTTTTAATGATGCCAAAAGGGGGAGAAGTTTTAGACTAGAACATTAATATTGTTTAAATTGTTAAACTTGTTATATATGCTTGGAATTATTTTTTTTTTTTTGCTTGAAAAACTAACGCACATTCTCAGGGGGAGCTTAAGTATTAATACAGGCTTCAGGTTCTATCAAGTATTTGTCATCATCAAAAAGGGGGAGATTGTTAAACCTAAGGTTTCAAGTTTTGTGTAATTATATATTTACACATGGATTTTGATGATAACAAATGAATTCATAGAATAAAGGAGTCTCAAGCTCAAGTTATCTACACAATGGAGTCAAGCACATCAAGAAACCAAGCATGAGCAAGAAGGGAGCAAGTTCACATTAAAGTCATAGAATAATGTTGTAAATCTCTTTAAAATTCGAAATTAGGATTAAGGCTCAAAAATTAATATTTTATCATAAAGCATTAAAATACATTTTCCACATGTGCATGAATATTTTGAAAATTAAATTTGAAAATTTTGAAAGATAATTGATTGTCATCTTTCACATGTGCATGCCATGATTAAAGGGTTGAACTTTGAAAATATTAAAGATGATTGATTGTCATCTTTCACATGTGCATGTTTTATTTGAATATTTTCAAAAGTGATTGATGCTTTTCTTGACTTATGCAAAAGGAAGATGCCTTTGTTTGAAAATTTTGAAAAGTAAAGTGTGCTCCTTTTGTCATATGCAAAAAGTAAAAGATTAGGTTTGAATTTTTTGAAAAGTAAAGTGTGCTCATTTTGTCATATGCAAAAAGTAAAAAGATTAGGTTTGAAATTTTTGAAAAATGAATGATGATGTCTTTGACATGTGAATCTTTTTAAATTTGAATATGAAGTCTCATATGCCTATAAATAGATCATTTGAGAGCTTCACATTCACAACACCAAGAGCATACAACTCTCATTCAAAGCTTTCATTCTCTCTTCTCTAAGCATTGAGCCTTAACCCTTGTTCATTTTGAGAGATATAGTTTGTGCTTGTATTGTTCTTATTTCACTCATTGAGGAGTGTTTTCTGATATCCTACCCACTATCAATTCTTGTATCAGTAAAAGGGTGTGTACAACCCTTGTGCGTGTAGAAAGTGTTCTACACAGGGAATCGTTGAATCACCACGTGTAAGGTGATTGCAAGTGTAGAGGGTGTTCTACACGGATCCTTTGTAGCGGTGTTGTTCAAAGGTGTAATAGGTTTCTATCTCCACCTGAAGGAGATTGAATAGTGAATTCGGGGATCTTCAAGGGGTAGCTTGAGGCGAGGACGTAGGCAGTGGGGCCGAACCTCGTTAACATACTGAGTTTACTTCTCTCTTACCCTTACTCTTTATATTTATTGCTGTTTCATATTTTGTTTATATTTTATATTGTATATTTGATTTATAATTGTTATTTTTTTTTTAAATATAACTCAATTCACCCCCCATCTTGTGTTAGTCATCTGGGCAACAATACATAAAAATGATTGTATGTCATATAATTTTTAACTAATTTATGGTTAGTTTGGGATCGGGCACCAATTAAAATACCAGAATAAATAATGGGTATATAATTAATTAACAAAAAAATCTGATCAGCATAGTTATAATATGATTCTTTAATAAATAATTATAATAATAACTCCATTATAAAATATTTACACACCATCTAGTGATCGGCTACCATCACAAACTAGCTCATTCAAACTACATGCAATTGAATCATTACTTCTTTTCTCGTACTCTTGTACATTTTCTTCCATTTGAGATGGATCGAGAAGGTGTGGGACATGCTATTAATTAAAATACATTTGGAAAGTGATTGGGCCTGTTAAAAATATGTTTTGGAAGAGAATATTTTTGTGAAAGTTGTTTTCGTTTTGTTCGCTACCGATCGAACGTCCCAAGCTAAAATGTTTTAGTGATTTGTATTGTTTTGGTATAAAGATATTTAGATTAAAAATAAGAAAAATTAGAGAGAATTTTTCAAAAAACTCTTAATTCCCCTAAAGTTAATTTTAGATTAATGTTGCAACTTGCATATGATCCTTCCCGGGCATATATAGATGTTGTTTCCATTTGGATCGATATTCATTCACGTACGCATATTATATGGTGGACGGGCCGGGATGCATATATGAACCTATAGTTGAATCATTTTGGCAATTTCCAAGTTGTCTCGATGCTGCATGCCAATGATGCCATTATATATACAATATAGGTAGATGTGAAGGGATTAATAAGTACGCTGCACGCGCGGATAAAGAATAAAATCGAACATCTCATATAGTTTTTGTTCAAATTTTAAGTCCTCAAGTGTGAGATCACAAAATAATTTTAAAGTTCTAAATTTGAAAGATACTTAAAACAGACCCTACTATATGTATTTATAGAGCATTTAAATATAATACTCTCTCTTTCCTTCCCCTCCCTCTCCCTCTTAAAAAACTTAGGGCTCCAGATTTGATTTTCGCTCCCCCTCATCCTCCGACTCATTCACTGTTTCCTCTATTCACACACCTTAGCTATCAAGGTTTTTTTTGTTTAGTTTTATTTTGCTTTATAGAAAAAGGCAAATCTACAGCTTCCCGACAACTCCCAAGAGGCACATGTGGCACAAGTAGATTCACAGGTTGAAAATTGTTTAGAAGAAAGTGGTGTTTTGAGAGAGTCACCACACGTGGTTCTCACGCGCCACCCACATCTGCATATGCCACCTTTTTCGACAGCTTTTCTTAGCATATGCGCTAGATCACTAGACTTCCCATCACTAAACCTTTCAAATATGACCATTGTGGTTGAAAAAAGACAAGTGTTGTGTTCATGAATCATCATAGATTATGAACTTTACTGAAGTTGGTCAAAACTATAATCTATCATTTTTCGCATCTATTTTATTGCTTTCCTTTTTAGTTTCTTTATTGTTAATTAAAATAAAATAAAAAGAATTCGTCTCTCGGACGTTTGTCTGTAGAGGTTAGATCCTCTCAATGAAGGATGATATTGAGTCTCTGTTTAGACAAAGAATATTGTCTTTTGAATGTTTAACTGTAAATAGTAATAGCAATAGTGAAGACCAGACCAGTCACAAAAAGAAATAGTATATTGGTGAGGTTCCAAATGCATTATTTTGGTTTAAGATGTACATCATATTTGATATGAGGATATCTCATAATGTATCTAGTCATGGATGTAAGTTTATCTAATGAATGAATCATGATGACAGTTTCCCTTAAAAAAATAAAATATTTTATCAGCCAACTGTAAATCTAGTATAGTACATGATTACCATATGTCATGTTTATCTTTTCTTTCTTTAATCTTAAATTCTAAAACTTGGAGAGATTTAATTTAGGGTATCTTAATCCAAATCTACTATATAAGTTTAATGGCTGGAAACTTGAAGAATATTGCTTTTGAGTTTTGACCAAAGATATATGGTAAATTAGTAATTGGATGGATAGATCAAATCCTCGGGATATAAATGGGCATGCAGATAGAAGAAATATAGGCATATGATTTTCATTATTAACAAGTCCATAAAGTGTATATATATATATACAACAATATATATCCCATGCATGCATCACTTTCATATATCATGACTCATGAGTAGCAGTAACATTGCTAGCTAGCGGCTGGAGTTAAAGAGGTGTTATGAGGAATATGGCCCACGGATACACCTCTACCATTGTCAAGATCCAGTTGCGCGCTCATCGTGCATGCATGGCTGCTTTTGCCCTGCTCTTGATCTTTTCACATGAGCTTCCAACGCATGGTAATGCAAAAATGGAAAAATCATGTTGCAACCATATGCAGGGACGGTTTTTAATTTTTCTCTTTGAATCCCATTTCCAGCTAGCTCTTCCTCATTAATTTGATTAACCCTTTTCCATTTAATTATATCATGATCATTTAAGTGGCTGGCCAGCACCGTAAAAAATTGGCTAAAAAATGGAACATAATTACAATAATATTGTGTATCTTACTACGTACATACTCAAGTCTGAGCTATTTTGCATCGTGGTGATGATCATGTATATATCAGGAAATGATAATTACTTATATTTAGTGCAGGAGAGGCCATGGTTAGTTGCCTTTCAACAATACTGTTGTTGCCAAGGTGTGGATGTTCCATTTGGGCCGAACTCGGTCCAAAGTTTAGCAGAATCCAAATCCGAATCTGTTCAAAATTTTATGTGATGCATGTATGATTGGATTTCGGATCTTCTTAGATTTTGACCATCCAAACCAATAATTCCATCCACATATCACCCATCAGCCACTCAACTAACCCTTGAAAAAGAAATATATATATATATTTTTAAATAAATAAAAAAGAGTAAAGGGATCAAAATGGAATTTTGGTTAACATTATAAATGATATTTGTAATTATAAAATGTTCAAATTTTATACTATTTTTCAAAAATTATTTTTAATGATATATTTCATTTTTTTAAATGAATTATGCGGAACTTGTATATATATATCTTGAAACTATATCGCTAGAAAACAAAGGGGTGTGGACAAGTAAAAAAGACCAAGCTGCACAATTATCATCATCAATGACAAACAACTATTCATGCCATTAACTTTGAAACTTTCAATACTACCTTATAAAAAGAAAGAAGGCAAACTTTAAATCTTATTTCCTTTCTCCAGATCCAGAAACTCAATTATTTGATGGACCTACGTAGCACGAGAAAAGTCATCGTGAAGATCATTTAGTATTTTTTTTTCACGCATTTTTTTAATCCTCTTAAACATTATAAAAAACATTTACAATATCATTAAAAAATATTCACTTATTCATTCAGTAAAAAAAAAAACCAGGACCATTGTCGAGACACCAAGCATTTTCCATTGCCATTAATCCACCCATAGAGCAAAATCATCTGTTAGGTCAAAGCTTTTTCTGATCTCTCCAACTTTTATTACTGAAAATGCAGTCCTAATAGGCTATGCCATAGACAGACAAAGCAGCACAGCAGTCTAAGGCCCTTGGAAACGTACACCAAGTGAGCAAACTCGGAATCAATTCTTTCATGCTGACTACAAACTGGGCAATGAGAAAGTGGGGAACTCAGTCGACAGACAGAAGCCCATTATAGTGAAACACACATGCAGGGAATCAAAAACTAACCCCAACTCATGTTTTGGTCCCACCCAACGGAGATTTACAGGTTTAAATCATTATTGACAAGATCCTTCAGTCTTTCCTAGATAACGACTTTTCCTCAACTTCTTACTAGATTCTTTCCATGCTAGAGAATGGTTCAGTGGCAATAACTCGATCAATTTTGTGCAGAAAAGGGTAAAAAGGAGTAGTTTAGTTTAGTCTGTAAGGAGATGAAGAATTGCACACTACAACAGATTGCATTTTTCCCAGCGATGATAAATCGCTGGGAAAAGCATGAAAATCCCCGCCATACATATATCCCGGCGATTTCTATGTCGCCGGATGTTCGCCGGTACTATTCAGCCAGTTCCTATATACTACGGCGGAAACAAAAAATCGCCGCCAAAAATAGCGTCTATAGCAGCGATTTCTAAATCGCCGCGAGCTAGTTTCAAAAACGGAATGTCACTTGGCAGCGACAATTTACTCGCTGCTACTTTCTATCCCAGCGATTTTTTAATCGCTGCTAAATATCTTTCTTGTTTAAAATTTCTTTCCCAGCGATTAGAAAATCGCTGGTATATGATATTGCAGCGGTATTTTTAACGCTGGGTAAAGTTTTTCGAGCTCAAATTTCTTTCCCAGCGATTACAAAATCGCTGGTCTATAATATGGCAGCGCTATTTTAACGCTGGGAAAGTCTTTTTCTTCTTCAAATTTCTTTCCCAGCGATTACAAAATCACTGGTATAGGATATGGCAGCGGTATTTTTAACGCTGGGAAAAGTTTTTCGAGCTCAAATTTCTTTCCCAGCGATTACAAAATCGCTGGTATATGATATGGCAGCGCTATTTTAACGCTGGAAAAGTCTTTTTCTTCTTGAAATTTCTTTCCCAGCGATTAGAAAATCGCTGGCATAGGATATGGCAGCGGTATTTTTAGCGCTAGGAAAAGTCATTTTCTTTTGAAATTTCTTTCCCAGCGATTTTTTAATTGCTGGTAATTTTCTTTTTGGTTGTATAATAGTATTTGCCGCGCAATAAAAGACTTTTTGCGGCGACTTTTAATCGCCGCAAATAGTATTTTAAAAAATAAAAAAAAATTATTAGTTCAACCTATATGGCTGTTTTATAGTGTTAATTCTTATATTTTATTATTTTTGAAATATTTATTTTTCTTACTTAAATTTGAACTTTATCATGGCCTACTAAGGTCTCCATACTTAAAGACAAATATTAATTAAAGACAAAAAAATGAAACACATACGTAAAGGTAAAAGTTTAAATTTTCAGAAAATTTACAAGAAACTTACCTATAGGTCTTGTTCATTTTTCCCATCTATAATCAATCATGTCTTTCATACTATCAATCATGTCTTTTACAGGACCGACCTGCTATGAAAGCCAAAGATACTACTTCAGTTGGCAATCTAACAGATATATATATATATATAACAGACCCAGGAAGAGAAAACCTTAAATTTAATACCATCTGATTATAACTTTGCACAGTGCATATTGCAGCTTGTTTAAGGAGAACTTTACATCTAGAAATACTTCATTTCTTGGCAGCATGATAGATTAAAAACTATTTGAGCTTGTGATGGATATCTACAGATACTTTCTTTTTTATAAGTACGATATCTGTAGATACTCAAATTCTTTTTCCACTCAAAATGATATGAAAGAACTACAAAAGCTTTACCTTACGATGGAATGATTAGTTACAAAAAAGAAAAATAAGAAGAAAGGGACAGAGTGAGCTTTCTTATAACCGTTCACCTAGCATGTTCCAAAAGAATGTTAATTTTAGTAAAAGTTAATCTAACAGAATGACCAAATGAGATAATGCTTTGGCAGTTTATAAGAACTAATTAACATTCTCCTCTAACCCAATATAATGAATTAGTTAATTCACAGTTTAAAAATACTGTGAATTAAGGTTTTATATCCAACCTAAGCCTTATTGAAAACTTATAGTTGCTGGACAATTCCATAATATAGCATGGTAAAAAACTCTCAATTTTATAAATGAGTAACAGCAGATACTCATGCAAAAATCACAAAAAAAAGGGTTCACTAATTCAATGTTTAATGCCATTTTTATATGAGTATTTAAATTTAACATATATGTAGATACTGCCTTTTTAAATGAGTTCCCGGAAACAATTATGGTTTTCATGAAGAAACAGATGACTTTTTCTTGTGCAGCGTGAAAAAGGCATCTCTCTTTCAAGTTGTGAAAATGTCTGCCAAAGAGGTTGTTGGTGCGTTATGAAAATCGTGGTGCATGTTAAGCCCAAGAATGTTGATGGAGCTATACATCCTGGATAGTATATTTCAAGCTGTCAATGCTCAGTCGAACTCCAACTAGCATGATGCTCCTGTCATTGGACACATAGCAAGAGAGATTCGTGAAGGAAAGCTTTTGGAGACTTGGGCTGAAAAATTGAAGAACCCTGCCTATTGAGCTAAGTGATATAACAAATGGGTTCTAAGTTTTGTTTGCTGTCACAGACAACATTGAGCTTACAAATATAAAGAAAGCTCCATTCTTAACATAAACAGTGATGATAAGAGACCCAGTGCATAATCTTGAAAAGATTATTGATGACGAAAAAAAGGTCTCACATTCTTCATTAATGGATGACAGCTGAGAAGGCCATATTGGAACTTGCAAGTGTAAAAGTACAGCTGAAGGCAGAGAATGTGGGTCGTTGTTATCCTCCAAATTTTCAGCGCAGAGGTGATCTTCATCTGAAACCAAGTGCATGAGGCAACGATGAGAACCTCTACTATGATTCAACAAGTGTGATTTTAAGCGAAAAATTCGATCTCGATACAACAGCTACTGCTCAAATGTTGCTAGAACTTTTCAGATCGATGCCAATAACTCACAGAGCAAGGCTTATGAGGTTCTTCTTATGTGATCTAGCAACAGCAATCAGTACTTTGAGATCTAGGAAAAAGACCAGTGATAAATATCTAGCTGCGCTCTCAGTAGTTGAGAAGGCATTAAGACAAATTGGCTGCAAACTTGAAAAAAACACGGTTCTCCCGGAATTGGCCAGGAGTTGCGTGAGTCGGGACCTTGTCTTAATGGCAAAGAGAGAAAGGGTTCACAAACACAAGCATGGTTTTCAATGTGTCGCAATGGATTCCATAACTTGCAGGCAAAGACCAACAATGCTACGACACATATATTCTCTGTCTTGCTAGCTGATACAGTTATTGTTGGTGAAGAGGTCCCAGAGGTAGATAATGTATCAAGCTCTAATGCTGTATAGGAAATGTTGGCTTATAGAGGTTGATCATCGTATAAACAAAGCCCTAGTCAGTAATCAGGTTACTTAATCACAAAGCCAAGGAAAAAAAGGGACCAGTAATATTGGAAGTAGAAACCAATCACACGGGCAACATTAGTATGTTTTCTTGGGCTGCTCTATTATACAACAGTGATTCCTTATCACTGCATGGCTGCAAATGGCCCAACATAGGTATGAAAACTAACTGACGTAAAAAAGCATGTAGAGGTTTACCCAGTTGCAAACAACTGTTTTAGATATCTATGTGCTGGTCTCAATCATGCTTTGCTAGTTATTTTTATATAATACCCCAACTACTGTTCTAAGAATTGTATTTGTTTGATGGAGAAGATAAAAAGATATGATGATGTATTTCTTCCCCCTAATCCAATTGAAACTGGGCAAGACAAATTGATATATTGCAGGTCTTCAAGGCAACAACATTAAATGGCTGGCAGCCCCTATTTTAGGATCCCTTCTTGTAGAAAAAAAAAGGCTAACTTTTTCAGAAGTAGAGGTTGAAAAAGTTAACACAATCATAAGGTCCTATAATAACATAAATGCAGTTGATTTGTCTTGATATTGTCATGTTGGTCATCTACTATGACCAAGTTGTTGGCTGAAAATCAACTAATAGTGGGTATTGATAAATATTAGCATATGTATCAATGCAATAGTTTAAATATAAGTAAGCTTCTTAAAGAAATTGTTTTGAGTAAATAAACATTAGCATGATGATATTTGAAAATAACACCCACTTTCAAGCAACCAAGCAGTTAAAAATTGATATTAACAAGCATGAACATTTTATGCAAAGACCAAAAAAATAATCTTGGCTGTAAATGACTTTATTTAAAGCCGTATGGACAATGTTACCATTTTGGGCTGGTTTCTTTTTCCCCAATTTCTTTCACTAAATCTAGCCCTAAGACTAACCTGAATTGAACAGATTCTAGGAATGGGACATTGACAGCACAAGAATATATTGATCATTGGAAGACCAGCGCTTTGACGTTCAACATTCGACAATACCAACTACCAAGATTCGAAATCAACCAATGAATCGACAATATGCACAGCATCGGCAGATCAGACGATAAAAATAAAATAAGAATACATCCAAAAAAAAAACAGAAAAAGAAGACAAAAACCCCCCAATTATATTTGTGCATGTCATCCAACAATCCAAGTAACCGTTCTGTTTTGAGGCTATGTTCATGACACGTACTAATCAATAACCTGTTCCAAACAGAGATTGTTACAAATATACTGCCAGTGACAACAAACGCAGGTGTTTCCAGCGTTAGAAGTAAAACAGATCGTTAAAACAGAAAACACAAACTCCGATCATGACAACCTGAGGATATACCATGGAGCCACATATATAGGGGACTATATATGTGTGTGTGCAGGTGGGTGGGTGTGTGTTCAGGTGTGTATGGTACTTGCTAAAGAAGGCTTATCACATCTTTGAGGCCAGATTATAGCCTAAAAATCAGATCAGAATAAGGAGGGAAACTGCCAGAAAATGAGAAATTAAGTTGATGATCAAGGACATCAAACCCATTGACAAACCCAGTGAGAAAGGTGATGGTAAATTATCAACTGAAACTTAACAAAGAGTTGTGGAGCTAATTAAGAGACGAAATAGTATAATTACTTTAAGATATGCTTAGTTATTGTTTGCTTCCTAACAGGTGGTCACATATAACATTAGCAAAAGAAATTAATATAACCATTAAAACAAGCAAATTAGTTTCTAATTATATTGATATTTGAGTTTAGAATGCTGAGAAAACAAAAACTAGAAGAATGAGGCGATAGAGATAATATGTTTTGAAATGATTGTAGGCAACATTGACCTAGAAAGAATTGAAACAGCAAGCTAGCTAACATTACCATGATCAACTGATCATTTTCAAAAAGTTATTCAGTATTTGAACATGCAAGCACATGGAGTGGAAATGAATTGATCCACTATCTATCTTTTCAAACTGCTGCAAAGATGAACCCATGAAATAATCGCTGTCAAAATCAAGAATGATGAACTTGGAAGTATTCAAGTCGTTTCAGATTTAAAACGAGGTGTACTATCATTATAAGAACACAGAAGAAATATAGTTCCACATATATGTGTACAATTCTCATACTGGGTTTACATGGTATGATGATCTTGATCCTACACACATCTTCAGATTTTACTAAATGGAATTAATACAAGAGTACTCAAATCTTTTCCCATGTTTTAATGAATGAACGCAAAGAACTGTGTGAGACCCCAGGATGATAAGCATCAACAGATAAATAAGTGCACAAAAGAAGATTAAACCTTCAAAATGTTCAGGGTTTATGGATGAAATAGTACTATTTGAATTCCTTGAAATAGCAGATATCATACTGATCACTCTACATGGTTTAGTAAAGATTAAGGCTTACATTCTTTTTTACTGGCATATATTACCAACGCTGGAATATTAAAACCCCTGCTATAAAAATACATTAGAAGAACAAAAGATACTACGTATATGTAATGAGTTCTACTAATTATCATAAGCATCAACATTATGTCCATTGTTCAAATATTGATGTTCATTCAAATTCTTCAGAAACATAGTCGAATCAAAGGCTTTAAATAAAGATCTGGCTGAACTTTTGTAAACTAACGGTTGTAAATGCATATATCATTTTATAACCATTGCGCATGCATGTCTTTATTACATACATGGAGGTGACATGATTTTTACTGGCAGAGTAACCCTAGCCAGGTAGGTTTATTTCATGATGAAATTTACAGTTTCATAGCAATAGTTCTGAAAGAATTTCAGTTGAAGAGCAATAACATGAAAATCACCAATTTATTGGTTTCCATATCATCAATACTCGATATATGGATGATTTTGAGGTTATTGCACTCAAGACAGCAACCCCTTGAAATCTAGCATTTTGAAAGAATGTTATAGGGATTCATCCATATTGCTTGCTAGTGTGTAAGTATAACATGCATTATGAGAACTATTTTATAATTATTAAATAATGAAAACATAAATACTTCTTTCCTTTCAGTAGTGGGTTGATGTATCAATAGACAAGCAAAAGAAATGAGTTTTTTCCAGCATTCATACAACTAGTTTAATGAATAAGCCTCCTACATCAAGAACATATCCTCCTTTCCCAAAAGTTTACCATAGAGGGGAATCGATTACCATAGATATTGCAGTATAATAATTTATTTGAAAACAGTTATTATAAGAGACTGGCGATCGAGTGGAAGGGTAGCAATTAAGGTAATTGATAATAAATACCATATATGAATGCTGATAAGCATAGTAATGAATCGCCCCCACACAAAGGAAGGATGGGAGCACTAATGTTAGCTTCTCAATGCTGAATAGATCTAATAATAGAACCACAGAGCACGCACAGCTTCTATTCATACTTTTAATTTTTATTCTACTTGAGAGAAAAGAAAAATATATGCTGCTTCATGCAGCCCTAATTGAGAAGCTATATAAAATGATCTTCCCTCTATTCCATCACATACCTATTTATGTGAGACATATAACAGAATAAATGACACAAAACCAGAGTCAATCTTTTCAGTAAACAAAAATGATCACAACATGACCAACAACATCACCACCAGCACCACCAGTGGCGGCAGGAGATAAAATCAATAAAATTCATAATCATCCATGCAACAATAAATTATAAACCATACATAGGAACAGATGAGAACTCAGAAATGTCAGGACCAAATCCTGGCAACTGATACATACCAACGTACCTAAGGTAAAGCAACAATCAAAACCAAACAATCACTGAAAAATGAGGAAGCTTTATCATTAACGGAAAAAGTGACAAAATCAGATGAATACAACCCTCAGAGAAGCACAGATTTCAAATAAAAACCCTAGAATCTCGCTGCATAGGCCAAAACTAAGAAACTGGAATTATTTATTGGAACATAGTGATACATTAAAGATAATTTCATAATAACATCAGGCCAGCAGCATAAATTTAAAAACACTACCGCCATTATATCTAATTTGGCGGGGTCCATACACATTATTGAGCTCCAATTGATGGTTTCAGAATAGAAAGTGACCATCCATTTTACATTCAAGTTCCCATTTTAAAACTAATTGTTCAATTTGGATTTCCATTAAATGCACAATATTGGGAACGAAAAGAAGCGCATCTGATGTGATAACTTGAAGTGAACGTGGGTGTGTCCGTGAGAAGCAGAGAAGGAGAAGGGCCTTACCAGCGGTCGGCAACTTAGGACTCCAAGAACTCCCACAACACGCTTGACCAAACCCACAATCAATCTGCGGTGGAGAGAGAGAGAGGATCGCCGTGTGAAGGCCCTAGGGTTCGAAGTCAGAGGGTAGAACGAGTGAGAGAGAGAGAGAGAGAGAGAGAGAGAGAGAGAGAGAGAGAGAGATACGAAGACGAGAGAGGAAGAGGTCACGGATGGAGTCTGGTTCAACTTCCGTGGGGGAAAATGGGGTGGGGGTGGTGTGGCGAAAATGGAGATTTTGTTGAGCTGAAAGTGGCTGGATTAATGGTGTCGATGCCGATGGAGAAGGGAGGAACGGAGAGAGGAGTGGAGAACGAAAGGAGAAGGCCGTAGGGAATCGGGGGGTGGGTTTTGGTTGGGGGTGGGGGGCGCGGGACAAGGTGAAAATAGACTTCGCGCCCAAACATACATTAAAGTGATGTAGTTTAGGCGTTGCCAAAAGCATTTTGTATTTTAGCAGCGATTTCATAATCGTTGCAATAGTTTTTATAATCCACATCGCTATATCAGATTATTAATATTGCGGGGATTTTCAGATCGCCGGCAAAATGTAATTTTTCCAACGATATTATTTCCGGCGATTTTATAATCGCCGGAATAGACCCGATTTCTTGTAGTGGCAGTTTGAGCAAAGAAAAATCAGAGAGCAGATCAATGGAGGAAAAGCTACTTTTCCATTTCATTTACGTCGTATATTATGAGTCTGTGCTCTCAAGCATATATACAGAGGATCCTATAACAAACTAACAAACTGAACCTATCGTATTGTGCCAGCTAATAAACATGTGCAGAAAAGAATAAAAGAATAACTAAAGCATGCGATAACAAAAAAAGGAAACCAGTACACAAAACGACTTGTAGCTTTAGTCTTGGCCTGTATCCGTTGACACCCCCCGCAAGATGGAGAATAGAAATTTACTATTCTCATCTTGGATAAGTGTGCTTGAAGAAGATAGGAGGGTAAAGCTTTGGTGAAAGTATCTGTTAGCTGTGATTGAGAGGAAACATGGGCTGTAGAAATGCTTCTTTCTTGAATCTTGTCACGGATTAAGTGACAATCAAGTTCAATATGTTTTGTTCTTTCATGAAACACGGGATTTGCAGCAATGTGAAGGGCTGCCTGGTTGTCACAATAGAGAATGACTGCTTGCGGATGAGAAATACCCAGGTCATGGAGAAGATATCGAAGCCAAGTGAGTTCTGAACACGTAGCAGCCATGGAGCGATATTCAGCTTCAGCAGATGATCTGGAGACAACCGTTTGCTTCTTAGTCTTCTAAGAAATCCGAGATTGGCCCAAGAAAACACAATAGCTTGTTGTAGATCGACGAGAATTTGGGTAAGAGGCCCAATCCGAGACACAATAAGCTGTAAGTTGAAGCTGAGAGGAGGATGGGAGCAAAAGACCTTGAGCATGTGCAGTTTTAATATATCTCAGAATGCGGTAAGCTGCTGCCAGGTGTGAGGAAGAAGGCTGATCCATAAATTGACTTAATAATTGAACAGCAAAGCAAATGTCTGGGTAGGTTATTGTGAGGTACAATAGCCGACCAATTAACCTTCGAAATATACTAGGATCAAGAAGTGGGGTGCCTTCAGATTTACTAATTTTGAAATGTTGATCCATAGGAAATTTAAGGGGTTTGCATCCAAGCATTCCCGAATCTGCCAAAATGTCTAAGGCGTATTTCCTTTGGCAAATGTGTAAACCTTTGGAAGATCTAGCAATTTCCAAGCCCAAAAAATAACGGAGACAGCCAAGGTCTTTAATTTTCAATTTGCTATTCAAAAAGGTTCTTAAAGAGGCAATGGAATCCATGGAATTGCTAGCAACCAGAAAATCATCAACATAAATCAGCAAAGCAGTAAAACTGTCCCCTTCATGCTTGGTAAATAAACTGTAGTCAGACTTTGATTGGATGAAGCCGAAAGCAATGAGGGATGAAGTAAGTTTAGAGTTCCATTGTCTTGATGCTTGCTTGAGGCCATAAAGGCTTTTAAGCAATTTGCAAACCTGATTTGGTTTGCCTTTATTATATCCAGGGGGTTTCTTCATGTAAATATCTTCATGTAAATCACCATTAAGAAATGCATTATTTACATCAAATTGATGTAAATACCATCCTTTGATGGCAGCCACACTAAGAAGACAGCGAACAGTGACAAGCTTAGCAACAGGGGAGAAAGTTTCAGTATAATCTATGTCTTCTTGTTGAGTGTAGCCTTTAGCTACAAGTCTAGCTTTAAGTCTTTCTACAGTGCCATCAGACTTGAATTTAATGCGATAGACATACTTACAATCGATTGCTTCTTTCCCTTGAGGCAAATCAGTGATGGTCCAAGTATGATTGTTTTCCAAAACTTCAATTTCAGCATCCATGGCTTTGCTCCATTCAGGATCTTTAATTGCTTGTTTGTATGAAGTGGGTTCAGTTTGAATGGAAATGGATGATGAAAAAGCTTGAAAAGATGGGTTAAAATGCTTGTAAGATAAGCAATCAGAGAGAGAAAAAAACTTACTGTTTAATGGAGGATCTGAAGTGGAAGCTGATTGGTGAGGTGAGGCAAGCCTGACTTGTTTGCAGTGAAAGTCCTTCAGATACTGAGGGGCAGTTCTGGGTCTGGTTGATCTGCGAAGTGCAGGGGCAGCAGGTATAGAAATAAGGGGGTTGGTTGGTGGAGAAGGTGGAGAAGGAGAGGAGGTAGTAGGATAATCAGCAGGGGGAATGGGAGGGGTAGGTTGTGAAGGGGAAGAAGATGTGGGAGGAGTAGGGTTGGGAGTTTGGAAATTTGAGAAAGGTACTAAGGGAGAAGGGAAAAGAGGCTTAGGTGGGATTGTGGGAGGAGGGAAGAGAGGTGTTTGAAAAGGATAAACAGTTTCATGAAAAGTAACATCCCTGGAAATGAAAATGTTGCTAGTTTTGAGATCTAAAAGTTTGTAGCCCTTAGTTCCAAAAGGGTAACCAATGAATGCACATGCACGACCTATAGGGTCAAATTTATGTCTATTGTGGACAAGTGTGGCGGCAAAGCATAAGTAACCAAAGATTCTCATATGAGCATATTCGGGTGTTTTATTGAAAAGAAGCTCATAAGGTGTTTTATTGTTGAGAAGATGTGAGGGAAGCCTGTTAATGATATATGTGGCTGTAAGGATGGATTCATTCCAGTAAATTAAGGGAAGACCAGCTTGAAAAAGAAGTGCACGAGCCACATTTAATAAGTGCTGGTGCTTCCTCTCAACAATGCCATTTTGTTGAGGGGTTGCCACACAACTTTTGTGATGAATAATTCCTTTTTGATTGAAAAAATCGTGCATGTTAAACTCAGCACCATTGTCACTTCGTAGGATTTTAATTTTCACTTGAAATTGTGTTTCAACAAGATTTTAAAATGCTTCAATGCATTTTCTGGTTTCAGATTTGGCAGCAAGCAAATAAAGCCATGTAGTTCTTGAAAAATCATCAACAATAGTCAAGAAGTACTTTGAGCCATCATGTGCAATGGTGGAGCAAGGGCCCCATAAGTCACAATGAATGAGCTTAAAGATTCTTGATGAAGAATGTGAACTACTAGGAAAAGGTAAACGATGAAATTTAGCTAAAGGGCAAATTCTGCAAGACTTGTCATTAAGAGATGAAAGTTGTTTGTGTACAAGAGGATCTGAAATTAATTGCAATCTAGGAAATGATAAATGGCCTAGGCGACAATGCCATAGATCAGTATGGGAAACAGAATTTGTAACTGAAGCAAAACAATTAAAATTTTTATTGTTGCTGTAGGAGTGTGCCGAGAGGAAAGTGGTCAGAGCTGAGGGAAGAATTTCCTGGCAAATGAGGTGGTATAAGCCATGCTTGAGCTCACCCTTCCCAATCGTTATCCATGAGTGCAGGTCCTGAATAAAACAGTGAGTGGAAAAGAATAGCAAACAACAATTAAGGGTAAAAGTTAGTTTGTTTGCAGAAATGAGGTTGAATGAGAAAGAGGGCACACAGAGAACATCATGTAAAATGATAGAATTAGTTAATTGAATGGTTCCAATGTGTGTAACAGGGGCGGAATGACCATTGGGCAATTTTACAAAATAAGAAACAGTGGATGTAATGGTGGTAAAAAAGGTGGTGCTGCAGACCATGTGGTCTGCAGCACCTGTGTCAAGTATCCAATCGATAGATGATGGATTTTGTGGGCTGTGTGTGTGTGTAGATAAAGAAATAAAAGTACCCGACATTGTGGAACATGAAGCTGTGTGAAGAGAGGATTGAGGTTGGTTGCTGGAATGGACAGCAGAAGCCACAATTGGAGAATTCTGAGGTTGGATCAATGCCATCAGTTGCTGAAATTGATGCTTAGTCAAACCAAATTTGTCATCACCGTTGGCGTCAGAGTCATTGGCAAACGAAAGAGAGGTCTGATTTGCAAGGAAACCAAAGGGCTGCTGCTGCTGCTTGGTATGATATTTGTGGCCTAGAGGATATCCATTGAGTTTGTAGCATTTCTCAATGGTGTGTCCAGTCAATTTGCAATGGGAGCAAAGAGGAGGCTCAGCATTGCCAACCTTGAAACAAGTCTCTAAAGTGTGTCCAGTGATTTTACAGTGACTGCAATAGGGACGGTCTTTTCTGGAATTTGGGTTTGGCTTAGAGGAAACTTGGAAGGGGGAAATTTCTTAACACTCATAGCCATAGTTTCGGGTGATGGGGTGTAGGAGGTGATTTGATGGTGTTTTTCCTGTTGTTGAACAAGGGAAAAAACTTTGGAAACAGGGGGAATGGGATCCATAATCATGATTTGGTCTCGGATGGGGGAATAAGAGTCGTTGAGACCCATTAAAAATTGCAGCACACAATCTCGTTGATATCGATTTAATAAAGTTTTCATAGTACCACAATTGCAAGAGGGAATAGGGTCGTACACAGAAAGTTCATCCCAAAGAGCTTTTAATTTATCGTAGTAAATACTTACTGGATCGTGTTCTTGAAGCAGAGCAGCCAAAGCCTTTTTGAGTTGGTAAATATGGGGACCATTTTGTTGAGAGAAGCGTTCTTGAAGATCCATCCAGATTTCTCGAGCATCATCAACAAAGAGAATACTGGACTGAAGAGAAGAACTGATGGAATTTTGGAGCCAAGAAACGATCATGTCGTTACAGCGCTCCCATAGTTCAAGCAAAGGATCGAAGGGTTTGGATAGTTTGAGGAGAGAGCTAGTGATAAAGCCAAGTTTATTTTTCGCGCGAAGAGCACGACGCATTGAGCGAGACCATATGGCATAATTGTCTGTGGTAAGAAGATCGGAAACAAGGATTAAGGCTGGGCTATCACCATGGTCAAGCCGATATGGATTCGTTGGATCATTGAGATTGAGGTATGGAGATAAGGTGTTTGATTTTGGGTCAGTGTGAGTTTCGGAAGAATCGGAGCTGGGTTTTGCCATTGAAATTGCTCTCGATGGCTACTGATACCATGTAAGGAGATGAAGAATTGCAGTTTGAGCAAAGAAAAATAAGAGAGCAGATCAAAGGAGGAAAAGCTACTTTTCCATTTCATTCACATCGTATATTATGAGTCTGTGCTCTCAAGCATATATACAGAGGATCCTATAACAAACTAACAAACTGAACCTATCGTATTGTGCCAGCTAATAAACATGTGCAGAAAAGAATAAAAGAATAACTAAAGCATGCGATAACAAAAAAAGGAAACCAGTATACAAAACGACTTGTAGCTTTAGTCTTGGCCTGTATCCGTTGACATAGTCAGTCATCGAATGGATATAAAAAGTAGCACCAATCCATCAGGCTCAATGAAATGACCAAACATATTCAGACCCTGGATGTCCTGATATCAGCTCAGAAAAGCTAGAAAAGAGAACGAAAAACATTTGCAGACATTGGCTTCTTTTATTTATGGATATTTCTGTGCTTTCCCTTTCTCTGTTTTCCCAAGATAAAAAAAGGGAATTGGTGTTATATGACTGTCGTATCAGCCAATGTACCCGGTAATTTCTAAGTTCGAGTTGTCATTCTACCATTATGAGAATTTCATGTGGGAAATTCTCAGTGTACAAATTATTAAATATTCTGGCTCCGCCACTGTGACTGTACGCAAACACTAGTGACTCTTGGTTAATGCCCCCAGGCTCTGAACACAGCTGGAGTAATGTAGCCTTTTTGTGTGTGGTGAATTGGAACCTGGAAATTGGAAGAAAGGAGTTGTTCTGCATGTATTTAAGAATACTGGAGAAAGCGAATTTCCAATCGTTGGCTCTATCTGCATTAATAAATATCAATCTTTTTCTCTTTACATTGATAAAACAAAGAGTTTTGAAACTGAAGAAAATCACAAGCCACTGCAAGCACCCCTGTTTAGCTACAAACAATATAGTTCATCCTTTGAAATTAAATTTGGCACTGGAGGAAGATGAGTAAAGTAGTGAGGAGGCTGAAAAGCTAGTGTTATTGCTTTTAGACAGCAAGCTTTGCATTGCAGGTCTTGATGAGGAAGTGGCTGGAACACCACTAGAGTTCTTACTTTCTTGAACATTGCTTACAGGAGAACCCTTGAGGAGGGCATCCACCTTTGCATACTCCTCTCTTTCATGTTTAATTTCCTTGAGCATTGCCGCCACATCTTTCATGGTTGGTCTTTCATCAGGGGAGGAGTTTACGCATAATATGGCTATGCCTAATGCTTGCATCATTTCCTCTATATCTGATTCTGGTCTAGATAGGAGGCTTGGATCAAGGACCTCAATTCCTCCTCTCCTTTGTCTCACCCAATCCACTAGATGGATCCCATCTGGTATTGTTGGATCGATTGGTTGCTTTCCTGTCAAGACCTCCAAGACCACTACGCCGAAGCTGTAAACATCACTCTTTTCGGTGATCTTCATCATGAATCCATATTCTGAAAAGAAACATTAAAGCCAATATGTTATTACGTTGTTGTATTTAGAGGGCTGGCTAAACCAGCCATTGTGGAAATTGCTGGAAATCTCATATTGCTATTTGCAGAGACTATAATAAACATGGAAACAAACATACCTACAACTATGTTGCAAATGGAAATAGTAACTCACCAGGAGCGATGTATCCATAAGAGCCAGCAACAGCATTGGAAGACCGGGCAAAGTCTCCATCCTCAACAAGCTTGGCTAGGCCAAAATCAGCAATATAAGGCTCAAATTCAAGACCAATTAGGATGTTGTTGGCCTTGATGTCCCTGTGAACAATTGGAGGGGCACAATCATGGTGTAAATAAGCGAGGCCTTGTGCTGCCCCCAACAAAATTTGGTACCTAAGTTCCCATTCCAAGGCATTTCCTGTCCTCTCATGGAGTAGACTTCCCAGGCTTCCATTAGGCATATAATCATACATGAGCAACCTTGTGTTTCGATTCCAACAGCACCCCAGGAACCTGACAATGTTCTTATGACGGATTGAGCCAAGGGTTTTCACCTCTGCAGAGAAGGAATCACGAACTCCACATTTCTCGTCATTACAGTCGTCGGCTCCAGCAGTTGTCGAAGGCCAGAGCTTTTTCACTGCAATCACTTCACCGTTGTCCATATCGGCTCGATAAACAACCCCAGAACACCCTTTTCCAATCACGTTCACATCTATTAAGCATCTCAGCACTTGGTCCACAGAGAAACTTAGTTTCTGGAATGGAGTGAATTGCCATGGCCATAAGTCTCCCAATTCCGAGTCATCATCATTTCTGATGCTTCTTCGTGCCCTTATGACTGCAGTCATCCCCATAACCAGCATTGCCACTGTCAGGGTGATCAGCAAGGCAATTGCTAGTTTAAGTTTCCGTGTCCGCCTTAGATCATCTTCATTTCTTGCTAGTCCTGTCCTGCCAACATCGCCCAAGAAACATGAGTCGTGGCTCGAAGAACAGAGTCCTTGGTTTCCAGCTAGATCCATTGGTGATAATTGCCGAAAAAGCTTGTTGTCAGGAAGATAACCGGTGAAGTTATTGTAGGAGACATTGAGCGAAACAAGATTCACAAGCCCAGAAAGTGGATTCAAATCCCCCTCTAGCTTGTTATGAGAAAGGTCCAGGATGGAAAGTTTATTGAGAGCAGATATCTGAGTCGGGATTGGCCCAGTGAGTCCATTGTAACTGAGATTAAGAGCGATTTCGAGAGCTTCAATCCGACCCAGTTCCGTCGGGATGCGGCCTGTAAGTTCATTGCTGCTGAGATCAAGCAATTGGAGACTTGAACAAAGACCGAGAGATGGGGGAATCAATCCAGAGAATGAATTCCTACTTAGAATGAGCTTGTTTAAGGAAACAAGACGACCGAAGCTTGCTGGAATCTGGCCGGAAATTTTGTTGGACGAAACATCCAAGACCTGGAGCCCGGATAGAGATGAAAATGAATTAGGTGTAGGACCTTCTAAAATGTTGTTGCTGAGGTCTATCATTTGCAATTCTGTACAACTTCCAATCTCATCTGGCACCGACCCAGAAAGACGATTTCCAGCCAGATCAAGAAAATTTAATCTTCTGAGATTACCTATTGTGTTAGGAATCCCACCAGCAATCCTGTTGCTTCCAAGCCGTAGCCTCACGAGAGAACTGCAATTACCAATTTCTGGGGGTATTGAACCCGAAATATCATTGGAAATCAAGAGTAGCTTTGTGAGGTTTTGGAGCTGAAACAGGCCCGGAGGAATGCTACCTGTGAGTGCATTGTGAGATAAATCTAGTGCTTCAAGATTTCTACAACTAGCCAAAGTGGAAGGAATGCTTCCTTCAAGCTGGTTATCCCAAGCAAAGAACACCGTGAGATTTGACAACATCCCAAGCTCTGGTGGGATCAAACCTGATATCTGATTTGTATCAAATTGTAACTGTAAAAGATTTGTAGCATTTGAAAGATTTGACGGTATGAATCCAGACACATTGTTATTACTAATCATGAAATCTTGAAGCTCCGAAAGGCCACCTAAAGTTAAAGGTATGGTTCCGGATAGAGAATTCAATGATATATCAATCATTTTCAAGCTACTGCAATCGCCAATTTCTTCTGGGATCACCCCAACAAGACTATTCTGCCACAGCATCAACTGCTCTAGTTTTTTAAGCTTACCAAGCTCTGGCGGTATTGAACCAGAGAGGCTATTTTCATAAAGAAACAAGTTTTCAAGCTCAGAGCAGTTACCTATTTCAGAAGGTATTTCACCTGAGACCATTGTAGTGTAGATTGACAAAGTCTGAAGCTTGCTAAGCCTACCTAATGAGGCCGGTAAAGAGCCTGAAATTCTGGTATCAGCCAGCCCCAACACTGTCAAATTGCTGCAGTCTCCAAGCTCATCAGGGATTTTCCCTGTAACATCCTTGTTTCCGCCTGTCCGAAGAATTTCAAGGCTCGACAATCTGCCAATCTCGGAAGGGATTGTCCCGCCCAACAGATTATCGAAAAGCAGGAGGTTTTTTAGCCTTGTGCAGCTGCATAGCTCAACTGGGATTTTCCCAGTGAGTTTGTTGGAGTTCAATATCAAGTCCTCCAGGTTTTGGAGATTGCCTATGCTTGGAGGGATTGAGCCAAAAAGACTATTTGATCTAAGGTCTATGGTTTTAAGTCCAATGCAATCACCAATCTCAGCTGGGATGGTGCCGGTGAGATTGGCATCAGATATAACCAGTTTATGAAGAGCACGAAACGAAGATAGATTGGAAGGCAATGGAAGCTCGAGCTGGACAGATTGTATACTAATTTCGGTGACTAACCCTTGTGGGGAGCATGCTATGGACGTCCAATTACATGGGTTGGTGTCAAGTATGTTCCAGTTGGAGAAAGACGACGGCGGTGGGGAAGTGGAGCTGTGGAGCCAAGAGAAGAGAATGGAGGCTTCATGGTTTGCTGTGGAAGCAGGGGTGTAGAGAAGAGCAATGAGGAAGAGAAAGAAAAAGAATGAAGAAGAAGAAGAAGAGGGATTGTAGAAGAAGGAGAAGAAAGATTGCCTCGAGCTGGGCATCGACGACATTTGCCTCAATTTCCAAAACCTACGTCTCGGGTTTGCATCATCGGGTTTTGCAGCCTCTCTCTCTCTTTCTCTCGCTCACACACACACTCGCTGTGTTCCTGCTTTCTTGCTTTGAACTCAAGCTCAAAGAAGTAGTACTTGGTTTTTCTACGATTCTGTGCAAGGCAAAGCTCAGAACCACAAACCCACCGAGACAAACCATATTAAAATAAAGAAATGAAACCAAAAAAAAATTAATGCCTAGAGATCGGCAAAACTGCACCACCACCGCACCACAACTTGGATGTCTCTCTCTCTCTCTCTCTCTCTCTCTCTCTCTCTATCCACTAAGGTGATTAGAATAATAAAAGAATTGCTAGCTGGGTTCACGCACATAGAGGAAAGACACCATTTTTATATGAGGAGAAGGACGACCACCACGACTTCAAATCTTTCTTTGGGGGTGATTGCTCTGATTGACTCCCCCTACCATAGTGAGATAGTAGTTAGCTCCAACTTCAAGTCAGCATAATTATTTCTTACATGTAGTTCAAACTTCAAACAGAAATTGATGGACTTAAAATCTTTATTTGGCTCATGGGGAAAGCTAGCTTTCTGGGCTTCAGCAAATTCATTGATGAGCCCTCACTATCGCCCAATCAAAAGCTCGTTTGCATATATGCATATATATATATATATATGTGGAGTTAGCTGATGTATAAATGCTAATATTATTTATTAAATTACAACTGTTTTGTATAAAACTGAGAAACCAATGACCATCTTCTGATAGCGTTCGAGTTGTTACCGTCCTGTCTCCCTATAGTTAGCCGATATGGCTGTGAAAATGGCTGCACCCTAAACTCCAATCACACACATGTATATATGACGAGTGTTTTGTCCACAAAAGATTTCATAAAAATAAATCTAGATTACATGATTTTATATGATACGTAATATTTACTTTATAATTAAAATAATTTTATAATTTAATTAATTACATCAAACCATATCAGCTTATCGATTTTACTCTTGTGAAATTGACTAATATATATATATATATGTATATATTGGGGAGGCACGCATTGTACAAAGTGCAGTACTTGTTTTGATAAAGATCTTGGACCGCTCCCGACTGATGATCACCATGTATATATGTCTCTTACTACTAGCTAGATCTCCGGCTTATATACAAGGATCTAATTGTAACTATAATTGGAAGTCTGATCCACGGGAGGATCAGACTTGAACTCCAAGAAACGAAACAAAAGAATGTGCACAATATGATGGTTGATTGCTAATTCCGCAAGCAATTGCCTGCACCATAGCATGCAAGCCCATGCGCCTTAAGCATGCATGCATGGCTTAATATATATATATATATGTACTGTTTTATATTCCATAATAACTGGCCAATTACTTTATATATATGACATGATAATACCGTCTTAATGATCACGTGCCTAATGCAGTCGTGCACGCTCCAGTTGAGCTGGTTTTGTAAAATTAATTTGCTTTTACTGACATATCTATATAGATACAGAGCAAAAGAGATTAGGCTCAAATTGCCGTTATATCCAATGGCATTTATGTTGTGTTTTTCTTTTATTCCAAAACGTCCAAATTTCTCTATATATGAAATTTAAATAGTTATATTTCTGAAGAATATTGAAGACTTTTGAGGTGACCTCTGCGCGCATTTTGAAATTTAGCATAAAGTAGCTTATAAAAAATTGTAACGTAAAGTAATGCCAGCTCTGGCATCTTCCATAAAGTATTATCCAGCAAAAGTCTACATTATGTGACACTTAACCCTTCAATTTCATTGCAGAAAGATATTAAGATTAACGAGAATAAGTAAATTTTATTATTTATATCATATTCTTAACACTCTCATTTACGTGTAAATCAGACTCTTAGAGTCAAGACTTCTACCCTCAATAAAAAAAAGTATTACACGTTCAAGTAATGGGTCCATCTTAAAGTGTTCAGTCAATTTTTATCTCTCGGTCAACATGCATGATCTTTCTCTCCATTCTAAATTATTGGCACCAATAATTCTCTTCATGACAGTCAAGCAAACAAGGCTAGGATTAGGAATTTGACTCTTTCAAGTACTGGACCCTCTTTCCGATGATTCAGATCCTACATTCCATAGCCATGAAAAGAAGAAAAAGCGAAGAAAAGAAAGCGAAAGAAACAAACAAGGCATCTTCTCTTCATGTAGAACCTTAGACGTCATGACTATTAAGTAGAGAAAATAAATAATCAAGGGTTTTGGGTTGAAATGGGTACGTTTGAGTGGAGTGGTAGCTAGCTTTAGCTTTACCATTAACCCACAACACATCCCTGATTTTGAGGCCACTTCACGTGGGAATCATAGGAATCCAAAAATTAGTAGCCTGACCAAACCAAACCCTCTTCCATAAACAAATCCCATGTTGTCCAACTTGTCGATCTATATGGATATATTAGTATAATAATCATAATTAAGGCATATAATATTCGGTATAGGACCTTAAGGTTTCCCCAGAACCACTGCTTTGGGACCATAAACAGCCAAAAAATAAAAAAAAAATTAAAGGTAATTAAGCGGCGGTGCTACTGCTTGACAGCCCCTGTTTTAAGGGTCGTGACCTTGGAAAACTCCAAATGGAATCTATACACGTTTTGTTTCTGTCATTGCCTTGGAAGAAGCCTAACCTAAAAACAATACTCTTGCTCAGTGCTCACGATCACACCCACCCCACCTCTTAGCTTGTCTTTTGAAAAGTAATACTGATGAGGAATGAAGGTTTTAAGATCTAGATCGCTTTTGGATCTTCTTGATTCTTTCATATCTACACGCAGTACTCTTTCCTAATTGGTGCATGTAAATCATTTCCAGTATGTTAGTAAATAATAGGGATAAAAAAATTATTATTATAGTTATTTTTATACTTTTATTATTGTAATTGATTGCATTATTTTTTTAATATAAAATAATTATTTTAACCAATCACATCAATATAATATATAAATATAATACGTAAAAGTGACTGGATATAACAAAATTAAAAATGAGATATATGAACTACTTAATTAAAGATTGATTAATGAAGAGAGATTTTAGTACTCCTCCTAGCTATATTAAGAGTCGATTCATGCAAGGCTACAAAGTATATATAAGACTGGATTTGAAAGTATTGATCATCCGAGGTTGAGCTAGCAGAATTGAATGACAATTTTAATGAAGTGTCATATGTACCATATTCATGTAGTTTTACGGACATGTTGCCTGCTCAAACAAAAACCAAATATTGCTGTCGAAAACCAAAAAGCTTCTCCAGTGGTAGTCCACGTCGATCCCTTATCTTCTTCTGCTCCTGGCTATATATATATATCCCACTCAATTAGTGAGGGCCAGCAAGCAGTTCCAGTACTTTCAATGCTATTGTATGATGGTGGGACTATGGGAACAATGACCAGTCAATTGGACTCATCACGTGACTTTTTTTTTTTTCCTTTGGCATAAACCGTTTATAACAAAAGCAAGCACAAAAGCTCCGTTCGATACATACGAGAAAGAAAAATGTCCAAAAGCTGCTTGGAACCTTTGTCTGCTGCACTTGTTTTGAGGAAGTAAACTGTAAACCTACTGGGGGAAGGTGCAGACGAACCATGATTGGGCCAAGCTTGTCTTTAAAGGCTTTCTGCAAACAAATCTAACGGGCTCCGCGTGTCTCAATTAATCTAAAGTTTTTTTTTTTTTTTTTCACAATATATCTCAATTTATTTAATTTAATTATTAGATTTTTTTAAATTTTTATATAAAATAAAATAAATAATTCAATTGTTTTAATTTTTAAAATAAAAATAATATTAAAAAATATATTTTATTTAATTTTTAACTTTTTATTTCAACTCATCTCATTTTTTAAAAAAAAAAAATTTAACTCATTTCCTCTCATTTATAAAAACAAACGATGCCTTAAGTATGAGATAAAAGTCTATTTTGTATTGGAAAAACTCAAATCCAGAGCCACATGATAATACTATTTATTAAGTACAGTTACGAAATGCTCCTATCCCATTATAGGATGACAAGTCAGTGCTTAGATAAGGATTTTAATAACATTACAGCGTCATTTATATTTTCAAACTATTTAATAATTAATAATTAAATAATAATTTTTTATAAAATAAAAATTATAGAATTATCGGTTAATCTAGATTTCCTTACCACTTAATAAATTTTTTTTTTTCTTACAGGGCACGAAGGAAACATGTCAAGCCCATTTCTTGTAATCGATGTGAGCATGTTTTGGACCCAATTCGGTCTTTATATCACATGAGCTGTAAATAAATATCGGGTCTGTAGCCCAATTTCTTTTTAAAAAATCCCAATTTCAGAATCCAGTGAGTCAATCCCGAGTCCAAAAACCCACAGCCGTTGGATTTCTCTCGCCCTAAAAATAAAGTGTAAAGTCCTAAAAATAATAAGAAATCATACTGCCGAACAACTTGAAACAATTCGTAGACGTTGAGGAATCTAAACCCTAGCCGGCTCTCTACTGAGGTATGCTCTCTAGCACATGAAAAACTCTGTTTTCCTTTCTCTTGCTCTGCTTTCTTGGCATACCATCAGTTTGAGAAAACTCGGATATGGCTGTTTAGGCACGCGCACAACACTATGGGCTGTGTTAAATTCTCTCATCTTCCAAATCGTTTACTGGCTCTGAAATCTTTTGATGTGTGTGAGAGATAAGTTGTCGTGTTTGCTTAAAATGAAAAAGAATGTAGAATATAACGTTTTAGTGTCTGGTTTTTTTAGTGAGATGGGGATCAAGGCAAAGAAAGCCATGAAGAAGAAATTGAAGAAGGCTTCTTCGCACTTCTCAGTTTCTGCGCGCAAAAATGAAGCTCCCGACTTCTTGGTATGCTGCTTATAACTTTTACATTCTATACTCCTGCTAATGTATTAATTTACCTTCTATTTAATCAATTTACCTTATTTTTATTGACATATTAAAGCCTCTAGAAGGTGGTCCTGGGCGTAAAATTCCTGAACAGAAACCACCTGAGGATAAAGTTACAGTTCTCTACATTGGTCGGATACCGCATGGGTTCTACGAGAAGGAAATGGAAGGTGTGATTAGATTGTTATGTAATTTTAGATAAAGAAAAGTGAAGCATTTACATATTAGCAGTCATGTCCATGGAGTTGTCCATTTTTCTCTTCACTGATCAGGTCATTACTTTCAGGTTTCTTTTCACAATTCGGTAAAATCAAGAGACTAAGAATTGCACGGAATAAAAAGGTTAGGTACCCGGGCTTATATGTAAACGGTTTTCTTGTAGCTATTAGCTTTTATATTTGTGCATCTATGCATTTTTTTTTTTTTTTATCAAACATATTAATGTGGATGTTCTTTGTATTTTTTATTGTTTTCATTTTTCTTTTGTTCTTGGCATCTCACATCCAATTTTGTCTTGTTAATCATTACTCTTAGTTGTTATTAAATGAAACAAATATCTAAGGTATATGTATTTTTTGGGGAGGGGGTTGGGGATTAACTTAGAAGTTGGATTGACCTTTTTCTATTCTTGAATTTATGTGAATGGATCTTTCTAAGAAGTTGGAGTGGCCTTTTGTTTATTCCTTCCTTGCTGTGGTTGGCTATTAGGGGTGATTGCTGTGGGGGCTTTTGAGTTCATTTGTTTGTAAGATTGTTATGTTGTCATTTCCCTCTCTTAGGCATTGCTGTGCCAGCTCATGGCTTTTAATCTGAGCTAGAGCATAAGGAGTTCGTAAGCAATTTGGCTAGGATAGATAAATCTTGTCTTGCATATGCCTTTCTCGAGAAGGTAGATTTTAATTTTGGATGCTGAATTGGGAAGGATGGAGAATTGGGTAGGAATGGATAGGGGTCATAGCGGGTAGTGAGCTCTGTTGGGTCCCCTGGGTCGCACCTTATTGCTATGGAGTTAATGATTTGATTATAGGTCCCGGTTTAAGCTGTAGTTAGAGGGATTTTGTTTGTCTTAAGGAAGATCATTTCACTGCAGCCGCTTAGAATGCAACATGCCAGGTTGACTTTGGTTTTAAACACTTCAAATTGTGAATTTGTAAATTTCCAGATGATACATTTCTTGTAATTAAAGCTGTTCCAAGAAATAAGTCAGTTGCTGAAAACAGATTTTCTTTTGTCATTCCAAAGATTCTTGATTATCTAGTGAGGTCTACCAGTTTTTTGCTGCTTACACTGAAAAAGTTTTGTATATGTAAGGAAAGGCCGAGAGATGAAAAGAACCAAGTAAGTTAGTAACTATGATGTGTTTGTTAGAATAAGAATGAGATCATGATAGGAAATTGTTGAAACACTAGAGGTCTCGCCTGTGATTAAGTTTCAGATTTGCACATGTGCGAGCTAAACTAATGGCTTTTTTATTTTTTTTATTTTAATTTTTTACTTTCTATAAAAATACTAATGGTTTTTTATGTTTATTTGTTTAATTAAAATTTTTTGTTCTATGTTTTTGGCGTTAACTCTTCTGTTTCTCTTAATTTTATGTTTCATAGACAGGAAAATCAAAACATTTTGGCTTCATCGAGTTTGAGTCTCCCGAGGTTATAATGGTCACCTTTTTACTACCTCCATCATCATCATTTCCTTTTATTCTGTCTATCCTAAGATTCCATTTTGGCATGCAGGTGGCCAAAATTGTTGCTGATTGTATGCATAATCAGCTATTGTTTGAGCACCTTTTGCAGGTCTACCCTATTCCTCCGGAGCACGTTCATCCAAAATTGTAAGCAGCTAGTTAATATACAATGATTTTGTAACGGTCTTTTTTATAGCCAAGTTGTTCGCATCTCTATGTTAAAAAAACTATTGTAGAATATTGATTCAAGCCTGATACAAGCTTTGTGAATGGTGTACCTTACACTGAAAGAGAAATAATAAAACATATGCGGGAAGTAGCAGAAGGGTTGAGCCACTTGCATAACTTTGTTCTTATTCATGCAATGAAAGTCGAAGGAAATTATTCTTCATCCTTGTGGAGGAGTGTTGTTCTTGACTTTTTGTTGTAGATTTTTTCTTCTTAGAAGCTTATCTATTTTTCTATTCTGGGAAAATAATTTGCTGTGGTCTTATCATAGCATTCTGTATGATAACTTATGTCCGTGTTTACCTACTTTCATACACATGTAATGAGCTAGGGAGGTTTTGCTCATCCTCCCCCCCCCCCCCCCCCCAACAAAAAAAAAAAAAAAAAAAAAAAAAAATATAAGGAGAGAAAAAAAAAAAAAAAAAAAAAAAAAAAAAAAAAACCAATTGGATTGTGATAAGAGAGAAAATACAAAATTATCTACAGTAAACACAAACCACAAACCGAGGTTACAAGTACTTTCTGGTACATTTTCTTCTGTTGAAATGATTAGAGAAAGTTAGAAGACATATAGTCAGATACTTACTAGTCTGGTGTCAAGGATTATCTTTTTCTCTATAAGTAATAATCCTCCTAATTAAAAAACATTATAGGCACTGGTGTCAACGATAAGACAAAGCACCAGGCTGTGTGTTTCTGTTGTAATTTTTCTGGATCTGGTAAAATTCACTTCCTTCATTATGGCAACTAATCTGGGTAAAGCTGTGGGGAGGTGGTGGAAATAATTGCTTTTAATGTGTACTTTACTGATGAGTTTAGTTGCTAACTTGATACATGTATGTGCATGTTGGAAACAGTGGCCTTTATATTTCTTTTTTTTGATTAGTGGCCTTTATATTTCTTACTTCGCTACTCAATACTTTTGCCTTTTGCCAATGCATTACGGATCATTTATTTTATGTCATTCTATTATTCTGATAGATGGAGGGGTTTTAATTACCGATTCAAGCCAGTCGACCGGGTTCAAATTGAACGAAAGCTGCAAAATAAGGTAGCCAGCTATAAGGGGATAATCTTTGGAAGCTTATTATTTTTATTCCTAAAAATGGCTATAGAACTTTTCACTGTTCCATGTTGATTACTCAGGAAAGAACATTGGAAGAACAGAACAAGTTGGTAGAAAATATCATGAAGCGAGATCTGAAACGGCAAAAGAGAATAGAGGCTGTTGGCATTGAATATGAATGCCCAGAAATTGTAAGAACTACACCTTTATCTTAACCTGCTGCAATTTAGCAATTAAAACAAATAGAACACAAGAAAAAGTATCATCCAGTCTCTCCGCTGATTTGAGGTTGATTTGTTTTTGCTCTGTATTGTGATATTTCGCAGGTGGGTAGCATCCAGCCTGCTCCAAAGAAGATAAAGTTTGCCGATGACTAGGCATGATACCTTGGTAAAGTTTTGTTTTGTTTTGTTTTTAAAATTTCTAGAGACCGCACATGATGAAATTTGAACAATACTATTATTATTTTTCGTTAATCTTGATAAGTAAACAAGATGGCTGTGTACTCATCATTTCATTGTAGATTGATTTTAGGACATGAGAAGTGGTGCACGGGAAGAGTTATTACGAAGATCAAACGAGTCTATCTTTATCTCATTTTGAAACGCCTGTCTCTGGAAAAACCCGAAGTTCTCCGACCTTGCATCCTTGAGAAATCCTTCGAAGCTTTGCTTTTATGACTTTTTGTTCTTGTAAGATCCTTTTTTGGATGTTGGCTAATTACTGTTAAGGAGTCTGGATGTAGAATATGTTACTTATGATAGAAATTTCCATTCAGTTTTAAAATATAAAAAGCTCCAAAACCGCACCTTCAGCAGCAACGTAATACTCCAAGAAACTGGTGGGGATTGTCCAGACTGCAAGGATTACCCAGAAAGTTGTTGCTTGAACCTTTCTAAACTTTTGTCCTTGTTTTGACGAATCTAAAAAGAGTGGCTCTGCCACACACACGGGGATCCCGCCAAGTTCTTTTTGTTTTGTAATAATTTTTTGAACACTTTTAAATAATTTACAAAAATAAAAAAAATTCATTTAAAAAAAAAAATAGTCGGGATCCCCACTGTAAGAACAGCATTTCTCATCTAAAAAAAGATATTACAAACTGAACCAGAGATCTTAAGCTTCGTTTGGACCAAGAAAATATTTTATCTTATCTAATTATTATAATTTTTTATAAATTTATAAATAAAGTATAATAAATAATTTAATTTTTATAAATTTTAAAATAAAAATAATAAATAATATTTTATTTCATCTTAACTAGTTATTTAAATGTTTCTATTATTTCAAAAACAGCCGTAGAGAGAAAAAGTTAAACCATTTTTTTTCTATTTTTAGAAAAAGCATAAATATAGGAAGTATTTATAAGTTTATTGTTGTACAGAAAAAACGTAATAGGTCCCGATGGTTTCCTCGGAAGGTATCGAGAGGGAAGTGGCTACGATTTAAAATATCCTTCTCATGTTATTCTATGATACAAAACTCTTAAAAATCTCCGTAATTTAAAATTTTCATCGTTTAACTGTTATTATTTTTTTAAGCAAACACTAAATGATTTATATTTATAATTTATTATTTTTACTATTATAAAAACATGTGTAATTACTGATAAGACAAATAGTAATTATAAAATTTGTTCTTATCTATAAATATTTTGTTGTTATTATTAATATTATTATTATTATTTTGAGAAGACTAAGGAGATGGCTCCTACGGTCCCACGTCAGTCGCCAACCCTGTGGTCTCTGTGCACTCTGGCACCACCTCCTCCTCCGCTTGCTGTCTCTCTTTTCATCCCATTCTCCAACACTTCCTCCTTGCTTCCGACGGGTAAGCAATTCTCTCTCTCTCTCTCTCTCTCTCTCTCTCTCTCTCTCTCTCTCTCTCACATGATACAACATGATGTAACGCCCATGGTACTTGGGTCGGCCGAGGATTATACCGACTTAGACTCTTGTCCTTCTGTATATCTTATGACTTATGATTTAATTACTCATCTATGTGCTAAAGTGGCAGTGGCATATGGTTGCAACTCTTCAATGTCTTCATGCATATTACGATCCTCTCCATTTTCCTTTCCTTGGTCTGTATAGTTTGGTATCCGTATTGGGTTTATGCTCATTTGCATTTATTTAAACGTCACGATTTTTTCGCGATGCTTTGGACCACTTGGAAGAATTTGAAAGTAGAAAAGAAGAGATCAAAATTTTCTTGTTTCGTTTTTTCATTTAAAAACGGAACGAAAAGAAAAGAACCCGCGGCATTCTTGTCGATGTCGTAATTTTCTGGTGATAAAAGAGGGTTCTCCTTTTTCTCTGTACTCTTTTGTTTTACATTCTTGTCGCCCTCTTTTTATCGATCAATCATTTGGTGGGGGTGTGGGGTTGGTTACTGAGGTTAGCACTGAATCACAGTGGCTCCTACTGACTTCCCTTGTTTGATATGTTTATTTGTTTTGATCCATATGGCAGCAACAATCGAAAGGTTCTCTTGTGCTTTGAAAAGAAATAAAACTCAAACGTCTGGTATGTTTAAGTACTAATGGAGCCATTAGATGGCTGTTTGTGCGGCTACTGCTTTGAATCTAGTATCTGATATATAGATATATATTTATATATACTCATAAATTCATATGCGTGCGCACACACATATAAGTAATGCTTTTATAAAGCCTCTAAACCACACATTGATTGTGTGACATAATTTAATTTGAAAGATAAATTTTAAAATTTGAATTTTACAAATCAAATCTTACTATTTAAGTGATGTGGATAGTGTGCTCTATACACCGGCTTGAGAATAGAATAATTCTCTCTCTCTCTCTCTCTCTCTCTATATATATATATATATGTAAATGTGCGTGTGTGTACTTGTCGGAATTTGATTTCTTCAAATGACCTCAGTTCATTCATTTTGCAAATAATTCTATTTTATTTTTTGGAGGGATGCCATTAAGTGGCTTAAAAGATCTTTTTGTTAACTGGGGTATATTTCTTGCATGGATGTATCAACCAATGTTGGTTTCATGATATATTATGATACATCCTGGTATCATCACCTATTTGGGAGAATTTTCTAGTATTATTGGTTCCTAGTCAATACAGTAACTGGACTGCAAATTTGATTTCAGTCCCTTAGTAAGGAAATTCATATCTACAATGGGTCTTGGTTATCCAATAGCTACTCCAAAAGTAATGCTTCCAATAAATGGTTAACCTATAGGCATTTTCATATCCTGGCTTCCAGGGGAGATGTTGATGGAATTTGTGCATCAGTAGTAATGTTTAGGAGAAGCAACATCACTGCAAGGATTTTTCAGCGCCAAATCTACACTCCTGCTCCTGGAACTAGTGTATTTTCTTCTTACCCTAGCCATTTGTTATTTTGTATAATTCCATTTGTGGACTTTCGCCACTTCGATTATCTTCAACCTTTATAGTTCTTACTTCTATTGACTAGCTGTAGTCACTAGTTAATGATTTGAATGTACAATGACGGATTGAAGATGATCTTCTGTGAGCTTGGAGTCATCTTTTCCGTTGGCTGAGTTATTACACTCAGGTTTTCCTTGGGTCTATTTGTATTGAAAGTTTTTCTTATCTTGAATTTTGGTAATTTGGACCTCTGTCTCTATCAATGGTAACAATCAAAAGCTTAAGCTACTACAAAGTGGGCCAATGTCATAGACATGGTAACATTAACACTACCCCTCATGTTTAGGACCATGCAGTAGCGATGATCCAACTGTAGAGGACTTGCACCGTACATAACAGAAAAAACTAATGTATAGGATACATATTTTTTGATTAGTACTAATGAATAGGATATATAAAGGCTTGAACAAAGAACCTTGTACAAAAAGAAAGCTTTGATACCACCCTCTCACATCCAAGCGCAACAGAATTAGAGCCTAGCTGGAACGTAGACAAACCGCAGCAAACTGGTCCAATTCATTTAACCAATTACAGAGGAAATTTTGTCCAGCACTTGAGGTATGAGAAAAAACAAACGGGCTCTACACTATATTAAGCATCCTATCAAAACCTTAAGCTATTAGGAAATGGGCCAGAAATGTATATCAATCTCACAGAGACATTAGACATTAACATTTGGTTTTTCTTTTTGAAGAACACCCTTCTCTTTTTACGTGTCAGAAAAATGAAGAAAGAACACCCTTCTCATTTCTTGTGTTTTCCATCTTATCATGGATTGCATTTTTTTAATGAATAAATAAAGATTTATTAATTATGAAAGAGGATGTTATCCCCAACGTACAGGAATACAAGAGATATTATGGAGCACATGTTCTAACCATAACACAAAATCAATATGGTTTCTGCAAAAACTAAAATATTACTGGAGAAGAAAAAATATTCTTACAGTCCTGAATATTAGGGAAGGCGCTTATATGTCGTGTTATTTATTAAAACCTCGTTTTCTATTTGCAAACAGCTTGCCAGAAATCATTTCATTATACGATGCAAAACCCAAATCATACTTTGCTGCTTGCAGGTCCATTGTGCTAGGCGATTTTATGAGAATTTAGTCCCAAGTTGTACCATATTTGATGTCGAATGCCCAGACCAATCATTCTGCAAATTTACTGATGATGGCCAATACCTAATAAGTTTCAGCAGAAACCAACAGAATCTGATCGTTTACAGACCAACATGGCTTTCATTTTCATGCAAAGAAGAAGATTGTGATGCTTTTGATCTCCCTCCAAAAGCAAAGAGATTTGAAAGTTTCTTCATGCGGTTATATAGTGTATCGCTTGCTTCCTCCAATGCAGTCATATGCAAAGACTTCTTCCTTTACATGGAGGGTAACCATTATGGAATATTTGCTACTTCTACTGCACCAATTCATGAGCCGCCTGCTACCGGTGGAGCTATTCAGGGAATCCCATATATAGAAAAGATAACCTTTCATCTAATAAGGTACATCACTGGTTCTATATATTTACAAGAGACTAATACGTAGAAGTTCTAATTCATTTGTAGAGGTTGCTTCATGCCTTTTTTAATCAATATTCTCTGATATAATTAGATTGGAAGATGGATTCATATTGGACGAGAAGATCCTTCACAATGATTTTGTTAATCTGACCCATAACATGGGTGTCTTCTTGTATGATGATTTATTGGCAATCGTGTCGCTTCGCAATCAAACAATACACATTCTCCAAATTAGAGACTCAGGGAACCTTGTAGATGTACGAACTATTGGGGAATTCTGTCACGAAGATGATGAACTTTTTCTCAATTCAAATGCTCAGGCAAGTGTCATTTATTTTGAAGCTTTTAATGTGACTTCACTAAGCTTCAACAAGCATTCTACAGGTTGCCTTTGGCTTTACACTTCAGACTTCTTAGAATTATTGAAAAAGCATTACCTTTGGTAGGGTAGAAAGGGACAAACTATTACTTCTGTTTAGAAGTTTTGTCTGCTTTGATGGGGAAAAAAGAATTTTTTTTTTTAAGGTTTTCGTCTCATAGGGAGATCTACACGTACACAAAATTCTTTCTGCTATCTTTGGATATAGAAGTAGGAGGGAAAACAAGGTTGTCTGCTAAATGTCTATAAACGTTTACAATTGTGTGCTCTTCATAAAAGATAGTTATCCGTTTATTCAATCATTAATCTTATACTCATTTGGGTTATCATTTAATTTTTGGGGAGCATATAAAATATAATTGGGTGGTGGGAGGAGAGATGGAATCTACCCTTGCACAGGAATTATTATTTATTATTATTTGAGAGATCGAACACTACCCTTGCACAATAATTATTATTTTCTTATTACGCCTCCAGTTAGTGATGTTTTTTTATGTCTTGGTTGGTTGGTTTCATCGACACGCTTGCTGTTATGGTTAAGTTCTCAGATTTCATTGTTACTGGGTGTTCTCTTCTCCCTATTGTTGTCATTTCAATCAACACGGTGAATAATTACTTTTTCTCATGCGACATGTGTGGAGCTTTGAATTGACAGTTCAGCTATTAATGGCAGTGCTTGGCATTTCCTGACAAAAGTAAATTGCATCAGTTGCCCAGGATCAATGTTCAGAATGGTTTACAGCATAGCCAACCTAATCTAGAAGATTCTTTTCTGACCGGCATCAAACAACGCCTTCTTTCATTCATATTTCAAGGAATATGGAATGAAGAAAAGGACCATACCTTGGTCGGTTTTCTTGCTTTCTGTTCTATTTTGTTTTTTATTTTCAGAATATCTTTTGTGGATTAACCTATAAGAAAAAATGATTGTCTTATGCAGATTATCTCATTGTAAGCATTGTTTCAGTCATCTGTAAACAAGATAGGCTGTTTTCAAATCTCTATATCTACTTTCTTTCATTTTACCATTTAATGTAAACTTATCAAGCTTTATCCCACTGGCAAATTCAACCATTCTTCCATCATCATTGATTTGAAAGTAGTGGTTTTTTTGTTTCTTAATAGCTGATCACTAACTTTGAGTCTAGTATGCATTCTAAACCTTACTATATGGGTTGATTTTTCAATGGTCCATAAAAAGAATCCTATAAATGTTTGGCTGAGTTCTCATTTGTCAAAAATTAGCATGACATAGTCTAAGAAGATAAAGGTTGAAGGGTTTTATTAAATCAACTGTAATGGTTTCCAAAGGAGCAATAACCAGTAGTGCATTTGATGGGCAGACTAGTGCTGAACTTGAGGGTGAGTCTCCACCAACTTATCACATGAGGAAAGGTGTTTGATGTAGAAAGTCGTGATCAAATTTAGGAAATATTTAAAGAAAATTCATTTGGAGTGAAAACTAAATAGGTTGATATTTTTACTAGGAGCCTGAACTATGTGATTAAAAAATCACCTTTTAGAAAGAAATGAAGTTAAATCAATTGACTGGGAATGAAGATGAAAATAGAGAGAGAAAAATACTTTTGTTGTATATTCATTGATTGCTTTTGGACTATACATGTACATACAATGGCTATTATACCCTCATAACATACACTAATTACAACTATGTATTCTAACACTCCCTCTCAAGTTGGGGCAGATATATCATAGAAACCTAGCTCGGAACAAATAAACTTTAGCTAACTATAACACAGTGGTTTGGTAAACACATCTGCAAGTTGATCAGCAGACTTCACAAAGGGTGTAGAAATGTCACCGCTGAATATCTTATTTCGAATGAAGTGACAATCAATCTCAATGTGCTTAGTCCTCTCATGAAACACATGATTAGATGCAATATGCATTGTAGTTTGATTATCATAAAATAACTGAAGAGGGATAGGAATTGGAAACCCAATCTCCTGAAAAAAGTGTTGCAACCATGTTAGCTCACTAGCAGTGTGAGCCATTGCTCTGTATTCAGCCTCTGCACTAGATCGAGCTACTACTGTTTGCTTCTTACTTTTCCATGTAACCAAGTTACCTCCCACAAAGGTATAATATTTAGTAGTCGATTTTTTATCTGAAGGGGATCCTGTCCAATCAGCATCTGAAAAAACTTCAATTCTAAGATGTCCATTGGTCTATACAAAAATCCAAGGCCAGGAGCTCGTTTAAGACACCGAAGAATATGGATTACAGAATCCCAATGTGAGACCCTAGGCATTTGTAGAAATTGGCTCAATACACTCATTGCATAAGCAATATCAGGTCTTGTGATAGATTAGATAATTTAATTTTCCAACAAGTCTTTGATACCGACCTAGATTTCCAAACCCTCTTTTAAGAGTTTGCGATTTGGATCCATAGGAGTGTCAATAGGCCGTGCACCCAACATTCCAATTTCTTCCAAAAGATCAAGTACATATTTTCTCTAAGATAGGTTAATACATTTTTTAGATCTACTGACTTCAATTTCAAGAAAGTATCTAAGTTTGCCCAAGTCTTTTGTTTGAAACTGATCATATAAAAATTGTTTTAGCCTGGCGATTCCAGCTAAGTCACTCCCAGTAATTACAATGTCATCTACATGTACAACCAATAAGATATGACCTACATTACTATGTAGATGAAATACTGAGTGGTCTGTTTGACATCTATGAAGACCAAATGCCAATACAGTATCAGAGAACCTCCCAAACCATGCTCGAGAAGATTGTTTTAAACCATATAATGCCTTTTTTAACTTGCACACAGTACCTTGACACTTCCCCTGAGCAACAAACTCAGGTGGTTGCTCCATATACACTTCCTCATTTAAGTCACCATGTAGGAATGCATTTTTAATATCCAACTGAAATAAGGGCCAATCGAAATTAGCAGCAAGAGAGATTAATATCTGAACATATAAAATTTTGGCAACGTCCCGAAAGTCTCATCGTAGTCAATGCCATAAGTATGAGTGTAATCCTTAACAACCAAGCGAGCTTTCAGTCGTTCCATAGAACCATTAGGATGAAATTTGACTGTATATACCCATTTACAGTCAACAGGTTGTTTTCTCGGCGGTAGAGGAACAAGATCCCATGTCCCATTATGGTGAAGTACATCCATTTCATTTTCCATAGCTATCCTCTATCCCGGATTATATAAAACATCTTAAACTGTCTTAGGAATAGAAAATTTTGAAAATTGAGAAGTAGAAGATGAAAAAGATGGAGACAAGGCATGACAAGAGACATATTGGCTAATAGGATGTTGAGTAACATAAGAACGAGTACCTTTTTGGAGAGCAATAGGTGGAGATTCTGACGCACTAGGTAACTCAGGATCTGAACACGAAGACAAAGTTGGTGGAGGCAGAGGAGCTGAGGGCCGTAAGCGACGTGAGTACACCTATAGAGGTACAAGAGAAGGCACTGAAGAGGGTTGGGTAACAGTGGGTGATTGTGGAGGAGAAATGTTAAGAGTAGATAATGGAAGAGGATTACACTTAACAGTCGAAGACGTGTATGAGAAATAAGGTATGGACTCAAAAAATGTAACGTCAGCACTCGTGAAGTAACGTCTAAGAGTAGTATTATAGCAGCGATATCCTTTTTGAGTTCGGGAATAACCAACAAAAACACTTGGTAGCACGTGGACCAAGCTTATCAAAGCCTAGGCCAAGGTTATAAACATAGCAAACACACCCAAAGATTTTAGGATGAAGAGAAAAAGATGGCAAGGACGGAAACAAGATGGAGAAGGGAGAGGAACCATCGCGGACAGATTGGCATACGGTTGATAAGGTGACACCCAGTAAGAACACCATCACTCCAAAAAAGTTTAGGAACATGCATATGCAGTAACAATACTCAGGTTACATCTAACAAATGGCGATTTTTGCGTTATAGCCACCCCATTCTATTGGAGTGTATAAGAGCATGAATTTTGATGAACCATTTCTTTATTGCTTAAGTAAGCAACAAAGACACTAGATTGGTATTCTTTAGCATTGTCAAAATGCAAATTGAGTTTTAATTTCTTTTCGAAAGACTTTAAATATGGAAAGAAGTAACCATGTCATACGAGAATAGTTATCAACAAATGTAACAAAATACTGAAACTTGTTTGACACAATGTTAATTAGTCCCCATATTAGAGTGAATCAATGCAAAAGGACAAGATGCTCGATTATCAACTTGAGGTACAAAAGACACGATGGTGTTTACTAAGCTGACATGCTTCACAAGGAAAGGGAGACACATTTCCAAGATTCCTAGCTTGACGTTTCAAAAGAGAAAGAGATGGGTGTCCAAGGCGGCAATGCCATTCAAAAACGGATGATGATGAGGAAGTGGGGGCTCGAGTAGGTGACTACTCGACATCAAGGTAATACAGACCACCAACTTCATGCCCTATACCAATCTTCTTCCCCATCTTAAAATCCTGAAAGATACATAAAGAGAGATAAAAGGTCACAGAATATTGAAGATTTTGAGTAATTTTACTAATTGACAACAAACTAAAGGGAAAACTAGGAGCGCATAGAACAGATGAAAAGGATATAGAATTGGTGAGCTTGGTGGATCCAGTGCCTGTAATTTTAGCAAGAGTAACACGTTTGGAAAATGACATAGTACCTAACTTAGATAAGGAATGAGACAAACCTGTTAGATGTTCATTAGCTATGTAGAATTATAGAGAGATTTATGTTTGAGGATCTGTTAGCAATATTAGGGGCTAATATTGAGGAGATCTATAGCTAACAGATCAGTTTTTTTCTTATCCCATGATTTTAGGAGATTTGGTAGTTTGTTACCAAATCAGTAGATATAAGTTTCCTGTTTTATAGCTTTCAGTTTTAGGTAGTTCTGATTTCCTTTCTAGATTAGCTGTATATATCCCTAAAAGGGAATCCATCCAACAACAACGATCACAGATCAAAGAAAGGGCGACCATGGTGTGATCATTGTCGACGTCCTGGTCACACCAAGGACAACTGCTGGAAGATTCACGGCAAACCAGCAGACTGGAGGCCTTCCTGGTTTGCCAATGACAAAGAAGGATGAGGCAACCTTGCTTCCATGGATGAACAACCTCCACCCGAACCAACTCCCTTCAGCAAGGAACAGATAGAGATCTTGAAGAAAATGTTTGGCCAATCCTTGCCTGCACTAGCTCCCACTGTGGTTGGTACCGGATCCCTAGCACAAAAAGGTAATTTCTTAAGTGCTCTAAATGCTAACAAGGAGAGGCTCAGTCCATGGATTATAGACTCAGGAGCTTCTGATCATATGATTGGAGATGAGAAGTTGTTTTCAACTTACACCCCATGCTAGAAAAATTTAAATGTGCGAATAGATGATGGGTCACTCTCAAAGGTGGCTGATACAGGCTCGGTTCAAATTTCAGAGAACATCACTCTTGATTCCGTTCTACTTGTACCAAAATTAAATTGCAATTTACTGTCCATTAGTAAACTCACTCGGGATCTCAACTGTGTTACTAAATTTGGCTCAAATCTGTGTGAATTTCAGGTATTGGACTCGGGAAGACGATTGGCAGTGCTAAGATGTGTTCGGGGCTCTATCTTCTAGAGGTTAATGATTCTCCTCAAGGAGCAATTCATCAATCAGATTGTTCAGTGTCCAGAAGTCCTGTTTCTTTGTCTGTGAGTTAGTCTAATAATGATAGTGCAATTATGTTATGGCACTATAGGTTAGGTCATCCAAATTTCTTGTATCTTGAGAAGTTGTTTCCTTCATTATTCCATAATAAAAATCCAAATGAATTTCAATGTGAGATCTGTCAATTTGCTAAACATATTCGCAATTCTTATCCTAACAGATCCTACAAAGCATCTCAACCTTTTTCCATGATTCATAGTGATATATGGGGTCCTTCTAGGATAAAAAATGTTACTGGTTCTCGCTGGTTTATTTCATTTATTGATGATCACACTAGACTCACATGGGTATTCCTCATGAAAGAAAAATCCGAGGCAAACCAGATCTTCAAAGCCTTCAATACCATGATCCAAACACAATTCCAAGCAAAAATTCAAATTCTGAAAATTGACAATGCCAAAGAGTATTTCAATTCCAGCCTGAATGATTATCTCATGAGTCATGGTATTGTTCACCAAAGTTCCTATGTTAACACTCCTCAGCAAAATGGTATTGCCGAAAAAAAAAAAAACCGGCATCTTCTTGATGTGGCTTGGTCTCTTATGTTCTCTACCTATGTACCAAAATATTTCTAGGGTGAAGCCATCCTTACTGCTGCATACCTCATAAATAGGATGCCATCTCGGATTCTTAACTTCCAGACTCCCTGTCAAATTCTCCTTCATTCCTTTCCCACTACTTGTCTCATCTCCACCATCCCATTTAAAGTTTTCGGGTGTTCAGCTTTTGTCCATATCCATCAACAACACCAGGACAAACTTGATCCTAGAGCTCATAAATGTATTTTTCTTGGGTACTCTCCAACTCAAAAAGGATATAAATACTACTCACCGGTCACTAAACAATTCTATCACTCCATGGATGTCACCTTCTTTGAGCAATAACTTTATTTCCCCAAATCTGATATTCAGGAGAGACTAATTTTATTCTAGAATATCAGCTTTGGGATATTGAAGAATCACCTCATGTCTCTCCTAATTCTGACCAAACCTGCCCATCACTAAATCATGAATCACTTCCTCCTCAAAATCTCTCCCTTGAGTCTTCTTACTTCCTAGAACCTCCTACTCAAGATCAAGCCAACAATCCACCTCAAAATCTGGACACTATTCAATCAACAAAGAGTGATGAATTGATTACCTACTCAAGGAGGAGAAAGAACCAAAAGGAGATGGAACAAGCACCATCTCTTCAGCAAACCCAAGAGTTTGACTCAAGTCCTAAACCAAGTGAAGATCCATCAAGTAACACTAATCCCGAAACTAATGACAACAGTGACCTTCCTATTGCTGTGAGAAAAGGGGTAAGATCATGCACAAAACTTCCGATATACACATTTGTGTCATATGAAGGATTGTCATCGAAGTTCAAAACTTTTGTTGCCAACCTTGACAACATCCAAGTTCCTAATAATACACAAGAAGCTCTCGGCTCACCAGAAAGGAAATCAGCAGTGTATGAAGAAATTCATGCACTAGAGAAAAATGAAACTTGGGAAATCTCTGACTTACCAACCGGGAAACGCCCAATAGGCTGCAAATGGATCTTCACAGTAAAATATAATAAAGATGAGAGTGTTAATCGGTTCAAGGCACGGCTGGTTGCAAAGGGATTCACCCAATCATATGGAATCGATTATGAGGAGACATTTGCTCCTATAGCCAAGTTAAACACAATTCAGGTTTTATTATCTTTGGCTGCAAACCTTGACTGGCCTCTCCACCAACTAGATGTCAAGAATGCCTTTCTAAATGGGGACCTAACTGAAGAAGTGTACATGGAAATTCCCCCCGGATTTGAGACACAAACTACATGCAACAAGGTTTGTAAACTTAGGAGATCTCTATATGGGCTCAAGCAATCTCCAAGAGCTTTGTTTGAAATATTCACAAAGGTAGTGAAGAAGCATGGCTACTCTCAATGTCAGACGGACCATACACTATTTGTTAAACACTCTTCTGCAGGAAAACTTGCTGTCCTCATAGTTTATGTGGATGACATAATCCTAACAGGAGACTATGAAGAGGAAATCCGCACCATCAAAAGTTTACTAGCTGCAGAATTTGAAATCAAGGACCTTGGGAATCTTAAATATTTCCTAGGTATGAAGATTGCAAGGTCCAGAAAGGGAATCTCTATCTCACAGAGAAAATATGTCCTAGATCTCTTAAAAGAAACTGGAATGCTCGGGTGTAAGCCGGCAGATACTCCTATGGATCCAACTATCAAACTAGGAGCTAAGGAAAATTGTGCACCCGTGGACAAAGGAAATACCAAAGATTAGTAGGTAAACTAATATACCTATCTCACACACGACCAGACATTGGATTTGCTGTTAGCATGGTAAGTCAGTTCATGAACAATCCAAATGAAGAACACATGGAAGCTATGTATAGAATCCTGAGATACCTGAAACTAACACCAGGTAGAGGATTATTTTTTGAGAAGAACCAAAGAAGAGATATTGAAGTGATCAGCGATGCAGATTGGGCAGGATCAATACAAGACCGAAGATCAACTTCAGGATATTGCACTTTTGTGTGGGGAAATCTGGTCACTTGGAGAAGTCAGTATGTCAAGAAGCAATGCAGAAGCTGAATTCCGGGTAATGACACACGGTATTTGTGAGAGAATTTGGTTAAAAAGGGTGCTAAAGGAATTAAAAATTTCATATGAAGAACCTATGAAAATGTTCTGTGATAATCAATCAGCAATCAACATTGCCAAAAATCCAGTTCATCATGATAGAACAAAACATGTGGAAATTGATCGACATTTTATAAAGGAGAAGATAGAGGAAGGAATAATCAAGATGTTGTACGTGCCTACATGTCTACAGACAGCAGACATCCTTACCAAGGCTCTACCGAGAAAGGTGTTTGATGATCTGAGTTCCAAGCTGGGGTTAATTAATATTTATCGCCTAGCTTGAGGGGGATTGTACAATTATAGAGAGATTTATGTTTGAGGATCTGTTAGCAATATTAGGGGCTAATTTCGAGGAGATCTACAGCTAACATATTAGTTTTTTTCTTATCCCATGATTTTAGGAGATTTGGTAGTCTGTTACCAAATCTGTAGATATAAGTTTCCTGTTTTATAGCTTTCAGTTTTAGGTAGTTTTGTTTCCTTTCTAGATTAGCTGTAAATATCCCTAAAATAGATGAGCATTATCATCTATATAAAGAGGGGCCTGTAACCTTCTTTTCGTAATAGTGGAATATTACTCTTTCCTTCCACAAACAAGAAGCTCCTAAATCGATGATCCATGGATTTTGAGTAGATGAGACAAGACATGCAGATGTTGTACCTGGTTGGATAGGAGTAGCTCTGGAAGATGAAGCCGCCCGTGCGACTAAAAACTGATTATGCTCATCTTTCGATATGCTAATCATCTCTAGAGTCAAGTTGGAACTCGTTGCCTGTGATGTAGCATCTTGTCAAATGGCTTGATTAGCGGACCCAGATGGTCTACCATGTAGATCCCAACAATAGTCCATCGAGTGATTAGTGCAACCACAATGGGTGCACTTACGAGATTCACGACCTCGAGTGCGGTTACATCTGGCATCATGTCCCCCACGTGCACCTCTACCACTTCGGCCTCCACGTCTATTAGGAATAACATAGGAGGCAATTAAAGCAGATTTCTCATTATTCTTATTAGAAGACAACTGAGGTCCTTGTCCAGTTAATGTAGCTCGCTGAAGTCGGGAGAACACATTAGGAAATTAGGGAAGTTGTGGGTTTGACAAAATTTGAGAACGTAGCGACTCATAATCAGGTTTTAAGACAATAAGAAACTGAACAACATTAAACTCTTCATATTGTTTTAGCATAGTTGAAACATCAAAAGTGATAGGTTGATAAATTTTGAGTTCTTCACATATGCTCATCACTTGAAAATAATACCCTTCCAGGCCCAAAGTACCCTATTCCAATGCAAAAAATTGTTGACACAACTCATAAATACGGGTTGTGTTTCCAGCACCCAAGTACATTTATTTGAGATGCCTCCATATCTCTTGAGCGGTGTTAAAGTGTACTAAACTAGCACAAATATTAGGCTTAATACTAGCCAACATCAATGAGCAGATTTGAGCATCTTCTTGCTCCCATTCAGCAAATTTAGAACTAGTCAAGTCAGGCATTAGATCAACCAAGTGGGTACGACGAAGACCCTTGTTTTTCAAAAACATTTCAACAGATTTTAACCACAAGATATAGTTTTTCCCATTCAACTTCACTGTAGTCATAGGCATATTAACGTTTGGTGCAATAGATAGTGACTCAAACTTAGCTGCCATGGAGAAAAGTATGAAAAAATGGATGAAAGCTAAACAAATACAAGCTAGCAAAATAGAAACCCAGCTTTAAAACCAAATCTCGGATCTGTACAGGTTGAAAACAGATTGTGCCGGTTGAAACAAGCAATTTTCGGGAGAATAAGCTATCCTAACCAGGGATAAGGGAAGCAGGGTTACCGTATTCCTGTTACCAAACAGGTGCTATTCGATATAGGAATAGGCTCTTACTATTGGGGGCATGCATAGTTGAGGATAGGATAGTGGAGACCTGCAACCAAATGTCCCGAGACTTCAAGTTCCGCCAGCACTAAACAGCCCTTCTGGCAGCTGATGGAGATGGCAAACTCACCGGAGTGGACAAACCACTCCGGCAAGCTCAATTCTGGTGTCCATTATCGGAGATAACACCCTCTTGCCACCAGAAACACTTTGGAAAAGAAAAACTTCCGGCTGAAAAGAAAAAGGACACACACATGGCCACTAACCACCAACAACCACCACTAACTCCATTGCACAACCACCACCAGAATACTCAAAGCTTTGGTACCATGAAGACAAAAAAAGAGAGAAAAATACTTTTTTTGTATATTCATTGATTGCTTTCGGACTATACATATACATTCAATGACTATTATACCCTCATAACATACACTAATTACAACTATGTATTCTAAAGGAAAAAGAACCATTTTTTCCAATGCTTGTTCTCCTCCTTACTTACCATGGTAGATGTTTCCTTTGTAACTATGGGTTCGTTTCTTCCTAGTGGCTCTATTCCATCCATTTATAGCGGTTAGGTTCACTGGAATTCCGGGGCAGGCTTATGATTATGAAAGGTGAGAAGAGATCTCATACAAGTCAGACTATCTTATGGTATGAATATTACCTGGTTGAAGTTGGGGCTTTTGGCCATATTTTCAGGAATCTATAGTTTAAAGCCCTATTGTTTTTAGTACAAGTAGTTTTTATGCCAGATCAAAAAACTTCTTGACTGAATGGTCCATGTTATGTGCTTTAAAATTTTTGCGAATATTTGTATGTCTATTTCATTGCTTTAATTCCATTATCCTGCTTCCACAGCGGGTCCAGTGCTTGAAGAAGAAATTTTATTACCATTTTCAAGATTATGCAGACTTGATTATCTGGAAGGTAGGTTCGTAAGAGCACATGTCCATGCTGTTCTTTTGCGACATTAATTAAATGTGAATATCACTTGCACATTCGAAATTAAAGATCTAACGTAAAAAGTTGTTTATACACCACTCTTTGACAGGTACAATTCTTGGACCGGCACCACCTGTTAATCAAGTTTGGTAGTGTGGATGGAGGGGTGAGGCTTCTTCTTTCTATTATTCTGGTTTATATCACCTGAACCCCCTGCCTTTCTCGTGGGGCTCCAAAATACTCTGGTGACTACTCTCTTTGGAAGAAAACAGGACTGCTCTGGGGAATGAGCCTTTCAGTCAGACAGTTCTGTGATTCACTAGATACAATCACATCATCATGGCTGTGATGGATATTTACATCATTCTTTGCTTTTTGCTGGGAAAGCCTTCCTTTCTTGCGTCCACGCATGAGGGCATGTGGGAAGGGTCCATAATTCTAATAAGAATTTGCCCTCTTTTGTATAACGGATCATAAGTGGGGTCAATAAATTGAGTCAAGAATCTTTAATTTCTATAAGCGTCAAGCGTTATGTCAAAAATGATGTGGCTCATTTAATTCCACTTTAGGGAAAATTCATAATTTCAATAACATACACAGTTATTTTGATGTATTCACAACTCCCAATTCTATGTGATCAGAGATCTGTTCACAATTCCCATTCAATGGGATAATTGATCGTAGATTGAATTTTTTCTATAATCTGAGTTATGGATTTGAAGATAAACTAATGGATGTTGACATATATGTATCAATGCCTGCATGCCCACGCAAATGGAAGATCTTTTAGGCTCTCAAGTCATCTAGTCTTTAGCCTAATCACTGGTCAGTTAAGCTTATTAGGAAAAAAAGTTTTATGATGTTCATGGTGGCTCTGGGAGCTTTCAAGTGATACCCACTTAAGTTGACAGTGGTGAAGCTTATTGTCTTGCAGAGTCCTAAGAATCAAGGTTATTGAAGTCTTTCTAAGAATAAGCAATGTGTTATTTATTGGAAACTGTTAACTTCTGGTGGTTGTCCTTGTTTGAAACTTCAGGTGTCACGAAATGCTGATCAGCACCCAGCTTTTTTTGCTGTATATAACATGGAGACAACTGACATCGTTGCATTTTATCAGGTAATTTTATGGCCAAGTCGTACTTATCAAGTAGAACATGCTTCTTCTTTTTTCTGGAAGATATAATATTTTTTAACTGGAATATTTCTATCTTTTACAGAATTCTCCGGAGGAGCTCTATCTCTTATTTGAGCAGTTCTGTGACCACTTCCATGCGACATCAAGAAATTCTTTGTCTATGAATTTTGTTTCATCTCACTCAAATAACATTCATGCTCTGGAACAACTAAGATGTGTAAAAAATAAAGCAAGCAGCTCTTCACAGGTGAAGTTTCTCTTTAGCACTTGCTTGTAAAGATATTTTACACGGTATACTTCAGGAACCTGTTTTCTATCTATAGGGCATGAGAACAAGTTTGATCCGTGGCTCTTTTGGCCTCATAGTCTGTAGCTTTGTCACATAACCTCATATCTCATCATCTAAGGAATTCTGCAGTTTGTGAAGAAGATGCTGGGCTCGTCTTTGCCTTACAGTTGTCAGTCAAAGAGTCCTTCTCCCTATTTTGACCAATCTCTCTTTCGGTTTGATGAAAAGGTTTGATCAAAAACCTATTGTAATTTTTTCCTTCTGTGCTACTAGGTACCCAGTATTTGTGCATGTTTGGGGTTGCGGTGAATAATATAGCATTTTGTTTTTGGGCTTTTAGTTGTAGAGAAGCTCTACTATTGAAAGGTGATTTACTGTTTGATAACCATATGTCTAAAACACTTTCAAACATGTTCCATTTGTTTGGAAACAATATAAAAAAGTGATTTTTGATGTAGAAATGATATAAAAGGTCATTTGAGGTAGTGGCATGCGTGTGATAAGATTAGTGGTCAAAGATGTAATAATCTTAAAGTTAGGTAGGTATTTTCGCCCATTGAAAGTTTTCTTTAAAAAGGAATCACGTTTCATTTTATCCAGAAAAACACGTTTGAGAAAAAACGCTTTAAAATGTAATGTACTTTTTAGTTGTTTTTAGGTTAAAAAGTACTTTAATACGTAACAACCAAACAACCCAATTTCATCATTAAAGAGCTTTTGAGGCTATTTAAGCAGTTTTTATGACCCTTAACGCAACCCCAAACAAGCCCTTTGTTTGGAAATGGTATGTTGAAGATGAAGCTCAGCGGACTTGATTAGCAATTTTTCTCTCCTTAAGTTGTTACAATGCAATTTTTGGTTATGCATTTAAAATTTTATTTACTGGGATTTTCTCCATTTTTACTGTCCTGCTGTCGCAGCTGATTTCTGCTACAAACCGGCATAGGCAGTCAACAGACCATCCAATCAAGTTTATTTTAAGAAGGCAACCATATTCCCTCAAATTTAAGATCAAAACAGGTATATGTCTTTGCTTTACTTTGCAGTGACTTCATAAAACAAAATGCTCTGGACGATCCACAGTTCATATTTTAGGGAGTAGTATTTGAATCAACAGGCAAAGGTTTTTCCTTTTGCCATTAATTATTTTTTCCTTATCCTTGTTCACTTAGACCATCATCATGAGAGTTGGTGTAAATTCATATTTCTGTAATACCTGTGAATTGAGTTTTGGATCATGCAAACAATAATGATGCCGTCTTTTTCTTTAGGTCCTGAAGCTGGTAATACGGATGGTCGGACAAAGAAGATCTCTTCATTCTTGTTCCATCCTATATTACCTCTCGTTCTCTCCATTCAGCATAATTTGTTCTTGCAGCCATCAGTTGTGAATATTCATTTCCGGAGATGAAGCTTCTTTTTTTGTAGACAGCCTTTTAGCGAGATTGTAGATTAAATTGAGGAAATGCGTATTTTTATTCTGAAATTGTACAATAAAAATAATATACAGTCAGAGGTTGCGGTTGAATGCTTGAACCACTGTCCTAAAACATTAACCACTCTTAACCTTGCAATGAGGAATCATTGACAAGAGTGGTTTTTCCTACCTTTAATATATATATTTTTTGATTAGTGAATAGTTGTACCCACACCCCCGAGATGGGACGGGATGGGATGGGCCGTGCCGGTCCTGCCCCTATATCGGGGTAGGGGCAGTTTGGGCTCTTGAATCTTGGCATCGCCCCGTGGACGGTTGGCCCAATTTGGAGGACGGATTGGCCTTCCAATCAAGGATTAAGAAATTAGAATCAGGGAAAAGATCAATTTAATAAATTGGGCAATTCATGATAATTTTGAATTGAATATTTCAATATTGATAAAAAAAGTATTAAAAATCATATTTAATACAATTCAAATATTTTATCTTGTGTATAAAAGAGTATAAAATATAAATTTATTGACTAGTTTCAATAAAAATATAATATTAATCTAAATAATTTTAACAAATATGTAATTTATGTATTTTACTAATAGTATTAGTAGACAGTTTTTTGCCTTATATATAAAAAATATAAAGACAATTAAGTTATAAACATATGGCAAATATAATATTTTCCGCACAACTATAAATTTAATAGAAAATGTTCATTCATTTCTTTAATTGAATTGATCGATTGAAGCGTTCAGTAAACAATTCAAAATATTTACCAAAATTAGTTTGATATCTTATTTATTCAATTTGAATTTTCTGAATTGAATCATTTATTCGAGCCTTGATTCCAGTCCATTCACCACCTTGTCCAACATTACATTTTTTTTTATATAAAAAATTGCACAAAGCAAAGTTAAAAACTTACCAATCTTATAAATACAAACAAAAGCCAAAATATACACAACAGATCAGACAAATATCATAAATCCAACAAAAAATAAAAACAAACTTATGAAATTATAGATCAATTTAAAGAAATAAACAAAACCTAATAATCGACGAATCACATAGATTTAAAGATTTGTGCATAGACCCATGGCCCATGGTTGCAATCATGGGTTATACAGATCTTCAAAAATCGATGGGCAGATCTATATGGCCCATTGTCACGGTCGTGAGTCATTAAACTCACAGGCCTGTCACGACGTCACCCACGATCACAACCGTGAGTTAGACGAAAGGAATAAGAGAAGATGGAGGAAAATATAATTGATAGAGAAGAGAGGATGGTGACTGGCAGTCTGGCACTAAGGCATAAAAGCCAGAAAGGAAGGGGTAGAATAGAACATAAGAGAAGAGGGGATAGTGGCTGACAAGTGGGAATGTGAGATATGAGATGAGAGAGAGAAAAAAGTCATATTTATAATTAGAGTTTTGTCTTAAAATGATGCCATTTTAAAACACTCAAAACGATGTAGTTTCATTATAAATCTGTTTATATATATATATACACACCCACATGTATATTATATATTAAATACATGCGATCGGATGGGGATATCTCAGGCGGGCCTGGGCTAAGTTTGGGCCCATCCTCGGTACCTTTTAAACATGCGGGCATCCACCCACACGCCGCCCCCTAAACTATGCCCATCGTCTGCCCCAGGTGCTGGATGTTGGGGGGTGGATGGATAGCAATGGTGCTAATCTCCCATTGAATTATTGGTCAACACATGATGTTTTCGTGGAAAAAAATAAAGGGTAATTGTATTTTATACAAATGTGTTTTTTTTTTTTTGTCTAATATGCATTTTAAATTATTTAATTTGTTAATTGGCACCTAAAACTATCATTTGAGTCTTGTTATAGTTTTAAAATTTTATTGGATTGAAAAATAAATAAATAAGTTGAAAAATAAGAAGACCTTTTCATTAATTTAAATGAGTTTACATATAGAGTAAAGGAAGAATAATCCTTAAATATGATTTTTTTTTTTTTTTAATACATTTGGGGAGGGGGGATTCGAACTCCAGACCTCCATTTTGGAGGCTGGGGTAATGCTAACTAGGCCACATGCCTTTGGCAATCCTTAAATATGATTGAAAGTATAGATCATAAGCCTTTGCAATTGCCTAACTATTTTTAACATTTACCCTGACTTCTCCTTTTCTAAAAGTTGCGTGGTTCTGAATTAAAAGAAGGAATCAATGTGTGTGAAGTGACTACCTCTGCTCCTCCTGCTCCACAAACAATAGGACAAAAACCCAAAAAAAAATTCTATTCATACCACAAGTGTACCTTAATATTTAATGGCCACACAAATAGAGAGTATACCTTAGCTGTTGCCACGTAATGGTGTAATGCTCCCCCCTTCAAAAAAACAAAAAAAAAGATTTGCTTGGAAATGCAGATGAAATATTAGAAAGATCTGTAGAGATTGCACATTTCTGATCTCTTGATGGTTTTTGTCAGAGCGCTTAAATCTTATCTCGATATATGGTAATGGCTAGCCTGACAAATGTGTCGTCTATCCATTATCATTACAACTTTGATCTTCAGAATCTGTTACTTTTTAAGAGGCAACTTCATTAATGGCCTTGCTTCCCAATATTTGTCTCATGCATTTTAATACATGATACATTAATGACATAAACCGTTTTGATTTGGCTAGATTTCACTGCAATTAACTTGTTTGCTTTATGTACGAGTAATTCTACGTATAATTATAAAATATATAAATATTATATAATTATTTTAAAAAAGTAAAATTTATTATTAAAAAAGTCAAAAAAATTTTCTTATATAAGTATCATGTTTTATTTATTTTTTTAAAATGATTACATGACGGTTATACAATTTATGGTTACAAATATATATATATATTTTTTATAAAAACTTTATTTGTAATTACTTTTATGTATTATTTTTACATTCGATTAATGTTATTAGCTGCATTACATTTTTTAATATAAAATATTTACTTTACCCAATCATATCAATAAAATATATAAAAATGACTATAAATAACAAAACTCTTTTTTGTACCATGTTTGTTTTAAACATCTTGTTCACTCACTAAATTAACTTTCTTTTAATTGAGTTTATAATTTAAGATCGAATTTTATTATGTATACGCCGGTGTGTTAATACAACATTAATGTTAATTATTATGAGATTCATTACAATTTTTAGAAAAATTAAAATATTGATATTTTTTAACATAATTCCTATAGAAAGCTTTCACATTAATGATATATTATATATTATGTGTATTAAAAATCATACAAGCAAATAGATTTTTTTCTTCAATATCACTTAACTTTAAGGATTCATATGAATCTTTAAAGTATTTAATAATTATGTAAATGGTAATAAAATAGTTTGAATAAAAATATTTTATTATACTTAGAGAAAAGAAAAGTTAAATAAAAATATTATAAAATTAATATAATTTTTTACTTTAAAATTTAAAATATTTTATATTTAAATAATATTTAAAAAGTTAATTGAAATTTTTTTTAAAAAGTTCCTTTATCTTATCTCGTTATCGGAAAACGAGGTTGCGATGTGATGTTCATTGGACAATATGATACAGGATATTTAGCTAAAGCAGAAAAGTGATGTATGGGAGTGAGCAGAAATGAATTCTTATTCTAAATTCGTAAAGCACTCGAGGCCAAAGTCAGGAGGCTATTTTTATGGACAATTGAGGGAAAAGCTTACCTAGTAGTAGCCAGTAGGGCTAAAATCCTATGGCCGTTGACAAGTCAATAATGGAAGAAAGAAAAATGATTTGTATTGTCTTAGAATAATTCGATATTATTTATTATTTATTATTTATATGTTATTACTATTTATTATTTTTAATTATTATTTAAAATTTTATTATTATTATTTTATTACTATTCACAATTTATTCACAATTTTTCTCAATATTTTTCATTATACCCAAATGTATCCTTAAAGGATACAAATCTTTTTAAGTCACATTTGGATATAAAAACGATTTTACTTTAACTCATGTTATTATTACAATTTTATAAAATTTTCATACAAAATATAATAAATAATTTAATTTTTTTAAATTTCAAATAATAATATTAAAAAATAATATTCTAATAATATTTTATTAAACTTTTAACTTTCATCTAAAATCATCTCATCTAATCTAACTATCCAAACTACACATTAATCGTTATGATATAAGAAAAATGTAGTATCTAGCAGTGTATGGTTTGGACTTTGAAAAAAATATCGTGTATTTATCCTTATTAAAAAAGACTAATGCTACATATAATTTTGAAGTGTGTAAACGCCGCGCAGTCATTTTGAAAAAGAGTGAGATCTACGATTAACAAAGTTAATTTTTTTTCATGTAAGTTCCGTATTAATTTACTTTTTTCAAAGAGACTGAACAATACTTATACAATCACAACTATAAATATAATTTCTCATTAGGAAATCCATTAAAATGCAGCTAGCTAGCTATGTTAGGGAAAAGATCACGAGATTAGAACATATGATCCCAATCTTTTATCGGTGATTGATTTTGAATAAAATATACTTGGCTGGCTTAATTTGCATAAAATTAGCATGTTTTGGAAATTAATGTGGTTTGAGTTGTATTGCAATTAATACGCATTGATATCATTAAATATAAATATGTAAAAACAGGAATATTATAAACTGACACATATAAAATTTATCACTCCAAGCCGAGGCCAGTGCCAGTAGTGCCAGTCCAGATCAACACATCATGAAGGTTCATTTCAGTCTTTTGCTCACTCTCTCCCTTGCAATTGCATTGTTTGTTGTATTCACTCTAATATCACAACCACAGCACCTAAACGGCATGGAATATGAGGTGCGGGTGGTGAATGGATTCACAGACAACTCCTCTCTGCCTTTGGTAATTTGGTGTACATCAAAAGACGGTGAATTGGGTGGACGTGCACTCCAAGAGCACGACGATTTCAGCTGGGTTGTCAGGACCAACTTCTGGGGCTCTACTCATTTCTTCTGCACCATGAAATGGGACCAAAGGAGGAAGAGTTTCGATGCGTTTAAGGTTCCCAGGGACAGTTATCGCTGCGGCCTTCTTAGGAAGTGCTTCTGGTTGGTGAAAGAGGATGGGTTTTATTTCAGCAATGATGATGTGAATTGGAAAAAGGACTTTTCTTGGTATTAGTTTAGCTGTTTTTGGAGAGAGAAAAATGAGACAGACAGGCTTGCTTTGTGCTGTGCTATATAAATAAATATATATATATATTCTCTGAGGATTTCATTGATCAGAGACTTTGTCCGCAGAAGTTGCGGTTTCAGAGACCTTGACTGAAGACATATTTTCTGTATCTAGACTTCTTCTTCCTCTTTTAAAAAAATATATAGACATTCCTTCCTTTTCTGCAAGACTACAATATCTTTGTGTAGCCTCTTTCTTTTTGTTGTTTGGCATGGCTATCCAGTTTGAGCTTTGCATCATCCGGCCACGTTTCCTATCTAATTGCTGCTAATTATTGCCATCAGGTGTTGAACTATGTAGTCTGATCAGCTGCTTTCATTTTTTTTTTTTTTTTCACGAGAAAAGAACAGGCGAACAGCAAGGTTAGGTTAAACTTTTCACTGAAATTGAATTAATCATATATATTATCTGCTAAAAGCCAGATATTTTCCATGCTAGCTAGCTTTAATTTCTTAGTTGAATGACTGATGCATGCGCATAAGATCATCAGCTTTATGCATTGCAAGTACTTTAAAGGCACAAAACGCCAATCTTGATGTGCTAGAAGTAGAAGTTAAAGACTCTTGGATTCAATCGTACGTAGTTGATAAAAAAAGACAAAAGACAATGTCAAAAAGTATGTAAAGATATATAGCGATATAGATATTTTATAGATCTAGTTCCTTAACCTAATATATAGGAATATTAGGAAAAAATATATATATATATATATATATGTTTCTTCAAGTACTATATGAATCAAGTATGTAAAGATATATAGCGATATAGATGTTTTATAGATCTAGTTCCTTAAACTAATATATAGGAATATTAGGAAAATATTTATATGTTTCTTTAAGTACTATATGAATCATGTCTCCTGCTTAGAGTTCAAAACAATGATCTCCTAATTTCATGGATTATTTTTCTCGTAAATAATTTTGACCAACTAGATAGATAGATAGATAGATAGACAGACAGACATGAGATATATAAATGCCTTTGACAAAGACGTGGGTGTAGTCCTTTTATTTGGAAGCGCATATAAATACATGAAAGCTCAGTAATCGTGGTGCAGTACTCAAATAGTCAAGTCATTTTCAGAAACCCATGATCATGATCACAATGCTTCATAAAAAACTAATGTGTGTCACGCATGCTTATCTACGTTACCTTAGTACTGTTGCATCCCGCATGGAGATCATCAGGCCAGAGAAGTTTTGGTGATCTCTGTTATAAGCTGATCATTATCAAGTTGCGTTAAAGCTAGCTAGCTAGCTTAGCTTTCAAAAGTGCCACACTAGAGATGACCAAAACAGGCATCTTCAATATCTTTGAAAAAGGCACCTTGCACTAGCTATAGGGGCATGCAGCAGTCTCTTTCTTATAAGTATCCAGAGACTTCTTTCCAGGAGATCTTTCTATCTTTGCACTGTTTCCTTCAACAGTTTTCTAGCTTCTTCTATTCGATAGGACCGGCCATATATGCTATCATGCATGCCCCAACACCATTCTAATGGGGTTAAAATTACGTATAGTGAATGTATGGCAATTTGAATCTTGATGCCTTTTTTGAGCCTCGGTCTCTCAATTCTATTGGCAATTGCCAACTTAATCCACCCAAACCCAACCCATCTGTAGAGGCGTTACTGTTCTTAAGATGAATGATGATGATCGTGTGCCCTCTAGTCAATATTGCACTAAAGTTTGTAGTTTTTTTTTTTTTTTATTAAAAAAAAGTAGAACCTTTATTTAAAAAAAAAAAAAAAAACCCCACATTGAGGCTGAAGAATAAGCATATATAAACAATCAAGATACTAGGATTTATCTATGTAAATAAGGCAATTCTAAATAATCCGTCTGTAAAAGACCCCGCAAACGTCCAATATCAACATCATTCCCATCAAAATCCATGATCTTACTTTTAGCACCTTCCATTTGTAGCTCAATGTCGAGATTTTTTCTTTTTTACATAAATATTCATCACTTGCAAAATACCATAAAATATTAAGATAATTATTAATATATATTGGGTTGATATAATTGTAAATATTAATTATGTAAATATAGTAACATTTTAATGAGAAATCAATAGTGAAGATTTAAGCAATAAATTGTGAAGATCATCCGAATCCAGACATGTAAATATTGTAAGGGAAATTAATCCAAGTTTATGTTCTTTTGACCTCCTCAATAACTCTTAGTAATTACAAGATTAAATTAATAAGAGTAATTTGCTTACCAATTCTGCCAACAATAGTACCGGAATTTCCGTACCTTATATGTATATATATATATATATA